>VSWD01000001.1:30204113-30804113 GCA_033119305.1 Pinctada imbricata | reverse complement strand
TTTTTCAGTTAAAAAACAACAGATATCTGGATATTATCTATAAAAGGCAAACAGTTCCTGTAATCTATGAAACGTATATACTGATGTAATTTCATGTTTCTAAGATCGGCTTTTTGTTAGAAGTTTAAAATGTTACTTTTTTCTGCTATTTTTGGTTAAAAAGTCGGTTTTTCATACTAAATTTACAAATTGATGAGAAATATTTTAAATATGATTTACATTTCAATTATACAGTAGAATCAACCAATGATATAGCAAAGCCACTCAATAACATGGTCTTTCAACCTTTACCACTTAATATTTCAGTATAACCGCACAATAACATAGCAAAACCACTCAATAACATAGTAATTTGACTCTTTATAACATAAAAAGCACATCTCAATACAGTGTAAACACCCAATGACATAGCAAAACCACTCAATAAAGACATTGTGTGGCCCTTAACTATATGAAAATCACTAAATAATACAAACCAACCAATAACATAAAAAACACAACCAATAACGTGATGGTTTGACCCTTTTTTATAACAAAACCACTTACATTTGTAATAACACAGCATATCCACCTTATTACTTAGCATTACTACATAATAACGTGATGATTTGATCCTTTATTGTAACAAAACTAATCAATAACACAGAATTACCACCCCAAAACATAGCATTACTCATCCATAGCTTGACGATTTGTCACTTTATTATAACAAAACCGCCAAATAACTAAGCATAACTACTTAATAAGGAGGTCATTTGACCCTTAATTATATCAAAACCACTCAATTACACAGCATAAGCATCCAATAACATACCATTACCACTCAAAAACGTGATGTTTTGACACTTTATTGTAACAAAACCACTTAATAACACTGCATAATTACCCAATAGCTTAGCATTACATTTGTACCACTCAATAACAATCTTTCCTCGTTCTCTCTATGGAACCAGGACTGTTTTAATGTGGAGTTTAGCAATATAAAGGGTCAAACAGACATGCTTATCAGTCATTTGATACAATAAAGGGTCAAACCATCACGTTATTTGGTGGTTTTGTAATGTTATTGGGTACTCATGCTTTGTTCTTGAGTGGTTTCATTATAAAATAGAGGCAAACGACCACGTTATTGAGAAGTTATTTGGTGGTTATGGTGTGATATTAAGTGGTTTTGTAATAATAAAGTGTCAAATCATCACGTTATTGAGTAAGAATGCTAAGTTATTTGGTGGCTATACTATGTTATTGAGTGGTTTTGTTAAAATAAAAGATCAAACAATCACGTTATTGAGTGGTAATGCTAAGTTATTGGGTGGCTATGCTGTGTTATTGAGCGGTTTTGCTAAGATAAGGATCAAATCATCGCGTTATTTTGTGGTAATGCTAAGTTATTGGGTAGCTATGCGGTGTTATTTTAAATTTTTGTTATAGCAAATGTTCAAACCATCACGTTATTGGTTGGTTATGTTGTATTGTTAAGTGATTTTGATATATTAAAGGGTCTAACAACCACTTTATTGAGGGGTTAATTAAGTTGTTCCTATAATAAAGATTCAAACGACTATGTTATTCAGTGGTTTTGCTATGTTATCAAGTGATTATACTTTATCATTAATTTGTGTACATATAATGAAGGGTTAAAATACCATAATATGAGTGGCTTTGCTATGTTATTGGTTGGTTATAAGAGTTGCTCTGTTACGTTATTGGGTGTTCATACCGTGTTATTCACGATTCATTGTGTGTTTTTGCAATGTTATTCTGTGGTTATGGTATGAATTTCTATATTTCTTACTATTTTATTCTTCTAATTTGATAATCTCATGATATGTACAAATAAATTTAGTTTCATATCCTATATTACAACAAATATAAATTATATTTGAAATATTTCTCAGAAATCTGTAATTTTAGTATAAAAAACCGACATTTTTACCCCAAATAGCAGAAAAAAGTAGTATTTTTGCTTCTAATACAAACATCGATCTTAGAACCATGAAATTACATCAGCATATACGTTTCATTTATAGATTACAGGAACTGTTTGCCTTTTATAGATAATATCTAGATATCTGTAGTTGTTTTTTACTGAAAAATACGGTTTTTGCTCCAAAATTACTTATATCATGTATTGTAAACATTTATTACATGAGAAAAACATGAAAATACACCAGAAAACAGGTTCAGATATTCGATTTTATAAGTAGCAAATATCTTATAATTAGTATACAAAAATCAGCTTATCTTACTTAAAATAGCCATTTTTCTGTAAAAACGTCAATTTAGAAGCCATTGAACTAAAATATTGAGCCAAATATTATGTCATTGGAGAGAGAAGACTTTGTAGGTATTTCTTATATAATCTAATAATGATCATAGATAAAACTATAGACTTTAGGAGTCAAAACAAAATGATAAGTGTCAATTTTTATGTATTTTGCAAGCATTTTTATTTCAATTCATGAATATTCATGAATATGCAAAATAGTTATTTTGCATATGATCACGTGATTAATAGAACAACCTTTCCTCGTTATATTGATACCAGTTACAGATGTTTAGCTCAACATTTGGCCAAGATATGGCTAATTTACTTAACCAATAGTGCTTTCGTTACTTTAGCAGGGGGTTGCCATGGAAACGGTCGAAAAACACATAGCCTAAATGAGTTTATTTTTGAGTACATCCTGAAAACCGATTCTGTAGTCCCTAAGGAACATTATGGTACCCGTGAAAAAAAGTACTCAAGGGGGTGCATGGGGGTCCCCATTGGCTCCCCGACTATTGACATCTCATGTTTGACATCAATATAAATGTAAAAGTTTATAATTAGTTCTCGGCAATTTCATAACATACAAATAAGAAAGAAGACATGTTGAAAAATTGTCAAAACTTCAACGTAAATATAACGTTGAATAATAGTCATGAAAAATCTGACCATATTTCAACATAAAATCAACGTTTCATCAACGCTAAAAAGAAACGTCTATTCAACGTCCATATTTCAACGTTGAAGAAACGTCGATATATGGTTGTACAACGTCACGACTAAGATTCAACCAGAATTCAACGATGCAACAACTTTGCATGCCCACTGGATTGTTATAGGATCTTTTTTTTATCTCATTAGTAGCTTTGTTTTGTGTTGATTTCCTGATTTTCTTAATTAGCACATTGATTATGATGTTTGGATTCTGATTTTAGTTTTTTGATTGACCTTTATTAACTGATACCGGTATGTTGTGCACATGGCGTGGAAAAGCAAACACTTGACGAATCGTAGAAAGATACAAGCCTAAGCTTCAACATCACAAACTTTCCTTTTCTGAGTAGCAATATCCCTTCATCGCCATCTTATGGCGTATTTATATCTCAGTTGATACGCTTTGCCAGAGCAAGTACAAAATATACAGATTTTGATCTGAGAGCTAGGCGTCTTTCAGATAAGCCTCTTAGTCAGGTATACGTTTGTGACCGACTACCTTCGTCACTTTGGAAGTTCTACGGTCGATATGGGGAACTCGTCATACATTATGAGGTCCCACTCTCCAGAATGGTGGATGATATTCTGTCTTAGGCCATTTGAACCATCCAACCACCGAATATACTTGTATCTTCCAAAATGGAAGTAACCGGATGCGACAATTCTACCGAATTGAAGTGACGAATGTTGTATGCAAGCAGGAGATATTTACTCTTCATGGGCTCCTTGTCTCACGCCCATTTTTGGAGTTCGCTTCTTTTCATATGGTGGAGAATATTCTTTGTTTGCTTTGGTTCTTGTTTTAACGTGATATTGTATAACTTCGGTTTATGATTTTCTGAATTATGGATTTTGTACTGTGTATTGGATAACTTACTCGTCCCGGGCACCTGGTCCCACCTCTGGCTTGCTAAGGGTCCGTTGATGCTTTATTTTTGCTCTATTGTGAGTGCTGTTGAGATTATCGTCAGGACCTTTTTTGATTCATTGGGATATCGTTATTTTCCATACTTGTCATTCTTTAAGAAATCTAAAACCTTACAACTGCGAATAAGCTCAAATTAATTTTTGATATATCAATAAAAATATATTCTGATAGATGGACATCTCTAGTATTTGAAAATGTATGATAGCAACGAATAATAGGTAGCCAATGACAAATATGGATAATGACCATATCCCTGTATACAGCACAAAATCGATAATTCAGAAAATCAGAAACCGAAGGCATACAAAATCAGGACAAAACAGGAACCAAAGCAAACAAACAAAAACCTCCACCACATGAAAAGAAGCGAACTCCCGATATGGGAGTGAGATCAGGTGCCCAGGAAGAGTAAGCATCTCCTGCTTGCATGCAACACCCGCCGCTTCAATTCGGTAGAACTGTCACATCCGGTAACTTCCATTTCGGAAGACATAGAGTACAATCTTGGGTTGGATGGTTCAAAGGGTCTATGACAGAATATCACCCACCATTCTGGAGAGTGGGACATCATAGTGTATGACGAGTTCCCCATATCGACCGTAGAACTTCCTCAGTGACGATGTTAGTCGGTCACAAACATATCCCTGACTGAGAAGCTTATCTGAAAGACGCCTAGCTCTCAGAACAAAATCCGTATATTTCGTACTTGCTCTGGCATAGCGTATCAACTGAGATATGAACACGCCATAAGCAGGCGATGAAGGGATGTTGCTACTCAGAAAAGGAAAGTTTGTAATGCTGAAATTGAAGTCGTCACATTTGTCATAGAGTGAGGTGTTTATGTGACCATCAGTGTCGTAGGACAACATTATGTCCAAATAGGATGCTGAATTATTTGTCTCTGTAGTTTCTTTGACTTCAAGCTCCGAAGGATAGATTCTGCCCAGGTAATCTGCGAATTTCGGATTATTGATGGACAAAACATCGTCTATGTATCTATAAGTGAAGTTGAAGTCAGAAGCTAAGTATCTTTTCCCCTCAGAGACCAAAGATTGAATGAATTCAGCTTCGTACGAGTAAAGGCAAATGTCGGCAAGGAGTGGGGCACAATTGGTCCCCATTGGAATTCCGACAATTTGCTGAAAGACAAGACAGTTTTTGGGAGGAAAAACCTTGTTTTATTAGTCGAAAATCAATGAAAATAGGAAAAAAATTATAACTTTTATATGGTTGATGAATTAAAAAATTGAAAAGTGTGAATATGTACTTTCTTTAACTCATTTCAGATAAAATAAGTTTCAATTTCTCATTCCTATTTTTACTGTGTGTTTTGGGGTAAAATTCGAATTTTTGCAAAATTTCAAAGAAATTCTAGAAAATTTAAAGTTATTCCTGCTACTCATTTCCACAAAATTGCATATGATCGTCCAATGATAATTTAAAAAACATCTTTGAAGTTTCCTCTTTCAAATGACATATATTTTATACTCTTATTTTTTTTGCGAAATCTTCGAAATTGAGTTTTAATACAGAAAAATGTATTTTCAATTGATATAAAGAACCTCTTTCTAATTATGCAAGCAATGCTTGAAAATTTTTTCTAATTTAACTTTTCAGATTATATATGTTTTATTGATATTTCATTCAAAATTAAAGTGTTTTGGTAAAAAACGTATTTTTCATCCAAAAATCGCTGATTTCTGGAAAATATTTATTGAATCTAAAAAATTTCTTGAAATGGAAGCAGGAATGTATTTTCAACTGTTATTATTTAGGTTCATCCATGAACTACATATTTGAAACATAAAAGATATATTACCGTTTTAATTTTCGGGCAATTTGCCTGTTTTTGTCTAAAATTAACAAATTTCTGGGAAATTTCTGGGAAAATTCTATCAATTCTATTAATTCATTTTCTTAGCTAAAATTGTAGATTGAAAGCAATAATCATTTAGAAAGTAATCATCTTGTCGGATGATTCTGAACTTGTTGTAATTATTCATTAAAACCAACAAGATAAAATATGTATTTTTTATGCAAAAACCAGTTATTTTGAGAAAATAAATACTACCTCTTTTAATCTGCCTCAATTGATATTATATATTTTAGCTTTGATATTATACTGTATCTTATTATAAATGGATAGGAATGCCATCTGATAACTGAAAATTAATCTATATCTTATTTTGGGGCAAAACACATAATTAATATGCAAAAATCAATTATTTCTGTGAACATTTATTTTTAAATTTATATCTTTTATTTTATCAAAGCAGGAGAGGTTTCATATGATTTGATGGCACAAAAGTGATCAAGTTTAATGAGTTAGAGGAGATTTCTTTGATTATCTTGCTATTTGGGAGGTGAGGATCTCAATTTTTATTTAAAAATCGCTGATTTCTGGAAAATCTTTATTACTATGAAATGTGTCATTATTATTTCTATTCAAAAGTGTTCCTGGGTATATCATAGTTTTTCCTTGTAAGTCATATGCATTTCAAGTATCCTCTGTTAATTTAATTTGTATTTTGGGGCAAAAAGTATTTTTTTTATATAAATATATAGCCGTAATCAAGAAAATTACTATAGAAAGTATCATATTTTAAACTATGACTATTATCTTCGGTATTTCCTATTTAACTGTTTATTCTTTCTAAGCTTATTTATCATTTCTCTTCAATTTTGTGTAATATTGTTATATTTGGGATAAAATATATTATTAAATATTAGGTCACAAAGAAACCTAGTGCCTATCTCCTTCCTGCCTTGTGGCACATAAGGCCTTCACAGGCCACAAAGAAAAGCAAGCTGTTATTCTCAAAAATCTTGCAATATATAACCTCGAAATGTGTTTTATCACATTTGTTTATTAAGTGCTTGCTTTTCCATCTTTTTGTTTAAATCTTTTACCCCAAACATACTAATAGAAACATTTCACAAGATAAGAATAAAATGGTGAGTAATATTAAACGTCTTCAAATTCAATAGCATCATTTAGGGTATTAGGGGTATAATAACAATATCGCTAGAAATTATGTACCTCCATATCTTTAAAAAAAAAAGAACTATTTGATATTTTTTTAATGTTTTATTCAACTCATCATGAAATTGTGTGGTCCCGAACATTGCCGAAGTCGTGCGTCTTCGGCCAACTTCAAAGTGATCAATTTTTCTGTTATCAGAACAACCGGAAGTAAAGTTTTATACCCCTAATACCTTAAGAACGGATAAATTTGCAGCATGGACCAGGCAAACTAAACCGTTAAATAGGAAATACAGAAGATAATAGTCATAGTTTAAGATATGAGACGTAATTTTCTTTATTTAGGCTATATATCTATATAAAACATATGTTTGCCCCAAAATACAAATTAAATTAACAGAGGATACCTAAAATGCATTTGACTTACAAGGACAAACTATAATATACATAGGAACACTTTTGAATATAGATAATAATGACACATTTCACAGTCATAAAGTTTTTCCAGAAATCAGCGATTTTTAAATAAAAATTGAGATTTTCCCCCTAAAATAGCAAGATAATCAAAGAGATCTTCTCTAACTCATTAAACTTGATCATTTTTAGGCCATAAAATTATATGAAACCTCTCCAGCTATGATAAAATAAGAAAGAGAGTTTTTAAAAAAAATGTTCACAGATATAATGACAAATATGGATAATGACCATATCCCTGTATACAGCACAAAAATCGATAATTCAGAAAATCAGAAAATGAAGGCATACAAAATCAGGATAAAACAGGAACCAAAGCAAACAAACAAAAACCTCCACCACATGAAAAGAAGCGAACCCCCGATATGGGAGTGAGACCAGGTGCCTAGGAAGAGTAAGCATATCCTGCTTGCATGCAACACCCGCCGCTTCAATTCGGTAGAACTGTACTTCCGGTTACTTCCATTTCGGAACACATAGAGTACAATCGTTGGTTGGTTGGTTTAAATGGTCTATGACAAAATTTCATCCACCATTCTGGAAAGTGGGACATCATAGTGTATGACGAGTTCCCCATATCGACCGTAGAACTTCCTCAGTGACGATGCTAGTCGGTCATAAACATATCCGTGACTGAGAAGCTTATCTGAAAGACGCCTAGATCTCAGAACAAAATACATAGGACAACATTCTGTCCAAATAGGATGCTGAATTATTTGTCTCAGCAGTTTCTTTGACTTCAAGCTCCAAAGGATAGATACTGCTCAGGTAATCCGCGAATTTTGGATTATTGATGGACAACAAATCGTCTATGTATCTGTAAGTGAAGTTGAAGTCAGAAGCATATTATCTTTTCCCTTCAGAGACCAGAGATTGAATGAATCCAGCTTCGTACGAGTAAAGGAAAATATCGGCAAAGATTCGGGCACAATTGGTCCCCATTGGAATTCCGACAATTTTCTGGAAGACCTTTCCTCCAAACACCACAAAAATGTTGTCGATCAGAAAATTTAACATCTGAATAATGAATCGGACTTTTCTTTTACAAAGTAGGTTTTGTCATAGTTTACAACAATAAATTTGTATTTGCGATTACCGTTCTTACTTGTAAACGCATTACTTATAATTTTAGCGAGTCTTTCTTTCAATTTAGAATGTGGAATTGTAGTGTAAAGTGTCGAAAAATCAAAGGTTTTGATCGAATGTACTCTACTAATATGAGTGGATTTCAGATGTTCTAAAAGGTCCTTTGAATTCTTTAAAATCCACATCTGGTTGATACCACTGCGAGAATATACTGTCGAACAATACTTTTGAAGCCCAGATTTGATTTCAGATAAAACTTTGTTGAGTAAGATCGATACAGATTTGGTAGAACATTTTGAGGAACCAGCGATGAAACGTTGTTTGTATGGATTCTTATGCATTTTAGGTATTTCTAAGTGATTTTTGCAAATTAAGCTTTTTTGCCCAAAAATAAGATATTTATTAAACTTCAGTTATCAAATGACATTCCTATCCATTTATAATAAGAAACAGCATAATATCAAAGCTAAATATATCAATTTAAGCAGATTAAAGAGCTAGTACTTATTTTCTCAAAATAATTGGTTTTTGCATACAAAATACATATTTTATCCAAAAATGTGGGTTTTCATGAATTATTACATTTAATTACACAATCATCAGACAAGATGATTACGTTCTAAATGATAAAAGTTTTAAATCTATAATTTTAGCAAAGATAATGAATTAACAGATTTTTCCAATAAATCAGTTATTTTTAGATAAAAACAGGCATTTTGCCCGAAAATTAAGAAGAAAATATACATTTTATGCTTCAAACATGTCATTCATAAGTGAACCGAAATAATTACAGTTGAAAATATATTCCTGCTATCATTTTAAGAAGTTCTAGCGATTCAATAAATATTCTCCAATAATTAGCGCTTTTTAAATGAAAAAATACGGGTTTTTCCACAAAAAACACGATGATTTTGAATGAAATGTAAGTAAAACATATATAATTTGAAAGAGTGTGAAAAGTGTCACTAGAAAATAGCTTTCAATCATTGCTTTCATAATTAATAAGGGGTCTTTAAATCAATATACAGAAATCTGAGATTTCTAATTGAAAATCAGTTTTCTGTATAAAAACATCAATTTCAAGGATTTTGCAAATAAAAATAGGATATAAAATATATGTCATTTGGAGACTTTAAATATGTTTTTAAATCATCATTGGACAATCATATGAAATACTGAGGAACTGAGAAGCAGGAATAAATTAAAATTCCTCGACTTTCTGTGAAATTTTGCAAAAATTCGACGTTTTTACCCCAAAAGACACAATGAAAATATGAATTAGAACATGCAACTTATTTCATCTGAAAGAGAACAAAAAATACTACATATTTACACTTTTCCGTTTTTAAAATCACCATCCTTATTTAAGTAATAATTTTTTTTCCAGAAAAAAATCATTATTTCGCAAGTACGCAAGGACAATAACTCTTGTTTACCCCTTTAGCTACCTTTGATCAAATGCTCTCATGCATTTTCTGAAACCTCTCGGGTATATCTATTATAATATCAACATCAGATTTATTCACCCCAGATGGTACCGACCAACCCCTCTGGCTCACGGACTATTAAGGCTCAATACTTTCATTAGTACTCAAATAATAACATTCTACATGTAGTCTATTGATGTTCAAGGAATCAATTGAGTTAAAGAAGATCCTGACGATAATCTCAACAGCACTCACAATAGAGCGCCATGTTGAGCATCAACGGACCCCCAGCAAGCAGAGGTGGGATCAGGTGCCGAAGAGGAGCAAGCAGGTGCCTGGGAAGAGCAAGCATCAAGTTTTAGATAAGAGTTATTTCAATTACGCTAATTTCAAATTTCTCTTATTTCTGTATTTCTACAGATATGTGAAAAAATAAAATTGGACGCTTTCAAATGGCTTTACATGTATTATCATAATTCACGGTTCAAAAAGTGCACATATACCGTAATCAGAATTTCAATAATTTTCGTTAGACCCTCTAAGTGTATCGAAAAAGAATTAAAATTCATGTTTAAAACATCAGAAAACTTATTCATACACGATTTTTAAAACTATATTTTTAGTGCTGATAACATGAGATGTCACATAAATGCTTAATCCCAGCAAAAAATGTCAGCTGTTCATGTACGGAGATCAGACACGGACCCCCTCTTTTTTAAGAATCTTTAAAATGATAATTTTAAAAGACCCTAATGAGTTAAAGAAGATCCCGACAATCTCAACAACACTCACAATAGAGCATCAACTTGAGCATCGACGAACCCCTAACAAGCTAGAGGTAGAATCAGGTGCCCGGGAGGAGTAAGCATCCCGTGTTTTGCTAGCCGCACGAAAATGAAAAGAATATCTACAAAACATGCACTGTCTGAGATTGTGTCAATATAGAAATCTCGTATTGTTAAAATTAATAATTCGGTGAAACATGAAAGCCAAATCCCCTATAGCCAAAGTTCTTTTTTCGTTTGTTTGGAATGAAGGCTATTACTGCAAGTTATTTTGTTAGGAATCATAATATCATTCTTTACTTGTAAAATGAATAAACGTTTTTTCATCTAACGTAGGAATTTGTTATGTTTTGTGAATGCGCTATTTCGAAGCGTGGTCTGTGATGAAGTCTATATTTTCATGTCAGAGAAAACTTTAGAAATGTTGAATCCAGGATAACCACACCATTTGCTACTCGTGTGGCAAATGACCGTCCAAAGTCGGCACCGGTTACCAACTGGTCTCGTTGGTTTATGTGTAGTCTTTATTGTTTGATGTTTATGAATTATGTCGTATGTCTGTCTTTTGTCTCTTCGTGTGCTCGCCTTTATTGCTTTTACATCGGGTGCTTTGCTGGTGGTGCTGCAGAAGGGTCTGGTTGGAGATCCCCTCCCTTCTTTTGCATGTACATGTATATTTTCAGGTCCTGTAAATGTTTAACGTCTTCAAATTCATTAGCATCATTTTAGAGCAGATAAATTTACAGTATGGACCAGACATGCACGTTTCGGGTAACAAACCCTCGTCAGTGATCCTCAATCGTAGCAAAATGGCCGGGATATGATGCTTTAGGACCCAGGTTTTAGAAATTTGAGAGAATTTTCTAACAGAAATTTACAAATGCGTTTTAAGAAACGACCAACTAAAATTGATCGAACTTGGCTACATGTTCCCTCGGGGACTCTTGGTCCCCAGCAGTGACACTCACCAAGTGGTACAAATGTTTAACGTCTTCAAATTCATTAGCATCATTTTAGAGAAGATAAATTTACAGTATGGACCAGACATGCACGTTTCGGGTAATAAACCCTCGTTAGTGATCCTCAATCTAAACAATGATATATGACCAAAATCTGAGAAAATTATGTCCTAAATATACCGAAAGACGTAGCAGAATGGCTGGAATATGATGCTATAGGACCAAGATTTTAGAAAGTTGAGAGAATTTTCTAACAGAAATTTACAAATGCGTTTGAAGAAACGACCAACTGAAATTGATCGAACTTAGCTATATGTGCCCTCGGGGACTCTTGGTCCACCAGCAGTGACACTCAACAAGTGGTACAAATGTTTAACGTCTTCAAATTCATTAGCATCATTTTAGAGCAGTTAAATTTACAGTATGGACCAGACGTTTTGCCGTTGGCTCCGGACAGATATTACAGTAACTGTTCAGGAACTATGCCCTCGTAGTGAAAATTAAATTATCTATTTCACAAGGTTTTATCTCGCTTATTCAAAATCTGTTGAAATGTCCCTTTTTAATATCGCTAAATTACCCTTGCAAGAGGGACAGAGTTGGTATCCTTTTTTGATTGGATTTATTCCTTGATAAATTCATTTAACTTCAGCCCATCCGAGTGTTCGCTCCTTATTTACATAGTTATCAATCCGTTTGTCCTTTCAATTGTTTATTTGTCACATGATATTCAATTTGAAGACGTTTACATTTATACCACTTGGTGAGTGTCACTGCTGGTGGACCAGGAGTCCCCGAGGGCACATGTAGCCAAGTTCGATCAATTTCGGTTGATCGTTTCTTCAACGCATTCTAAATTTCTGTTATCAAAATTTCATGAAATTTCTAAAAAGTGGGTCCTGTAGCATCATATCCCACCCATCCTGCTACGTCTTTCGGTACACTTTTTCGACATAGTAACTTTCATACTTTTTTGGCATATAACATTGTTTAGATTTAGGATCACTGATGAGGGTTATGTACCCGAAACGTGCATGTCTGATCCACGTTGCCAATTTATCTGTTTTTAAAGGATGCTATTCAATTTGAAGACGTTTACATTTATACCACTTGGTGAGTGTCACTGCTGGTGGACCAGGAGTCCCCGAGGGCACATGTAGCCAAGTTCGATCAATTTCGGTTGATCGTTTCTTCAACGCATTCTAAATTTCTGTTATCAAAATTTCATGAAATTTCTAAAAAGTGGGTCCTGTAGCATCATATCCCACCCATCCTGCTACGTCTTTCGGTACACTTTTTCGACATAGTAACTTTCATACTTTTTTGGCATATAACATTGTTTAGATTTAGGATCACTGATGAGGGTTATGTACCCGAAACGTGCATGTCTGATCCACGTTGCCAATTTATCTGTTTTTAAAGGATGCTATTCAATTTGAAGACGTTTACATTTATACCACTTGGTGAGTGTCACTGCTGGTGGACCAGGAGTCCCCGAGGGCACATGTAGCCAAGTTCGATCAATTTCGGTTGATCGTTTCTTCAACGCATTCTAAATTTCTGTTATCAAAATTTCATGAAATTTCTAAAAAGTGGGTCCTGTAGCATCATATCCCACCCATCCTGCTACGTCTTTCGGTACACTTTTTCGACATAGTAACTTTCATACTTTTTTGGCATATAACATTGTTTAGATTTAGGATCACTGATGAGGGTTATGTACCCGAAACGTGCATGTCTGATCCACGTTGCCAATTTATCTGTTTTTAAAGGATGCTATTCAATTTGAAGACGTTTACATTTATACCACTTGGTGAGTGTCACTGCTGGTGGACCAGGAGTCCCCGAGGGCACATGTAGCCAAGTTCGATCAATTTCGGTTGATCGTTTCTTCAACGCATTCTAAATTTCTGTTATCAAAATTTCATGAAATTTCTAAAAAGTGGGTCCTGTAGCATCATATCCCACCCATCCTGCTACGTCTTTCGGTACACTTTTTCGACATAGTAACTTTCATACTTTTTTGGCATATAACATTGTTTAGATTTAGGATCACTGATGAGGGTTATGTACCCGAAACGTGCATGTCTGATCCACGTTGCCAATTTATCTGTTTTTAAAGGATGCTATTCAATTTGAAGACGTTTACATGCATTCATTTCTTCATTCAATAAATGGATTTAGCTTTTAATTAACTTATATACCTCCACGACTTAATTCCTTTAATAATTCTAATGTCGTTTTCAGTTCAGTCGATGTTTCGTCAACGCATTCTATCCCTAAAATAGAACCATAGGAAAGAATTATATAAATGATTAAATATACATTTTACTGGATTCAAAACAAACTGAATTATAGAAGATCAGATAAGATTATCAGGTTTATTCTTATAATACCCCAGAAGATATGATTTAATGTCATGATATGCCTACATCTTTTGCTACAACTTTTGTGCACATGTATAAAATAGATATATCTACTTATAGCTTCGTTTTCATTTGCTTCCTATTTTCAAATCTGACAAATCCGGTTGTACAAAATAATTTTAGATCTATTCACTTCACTTTACCTGCAATAGTATCATCCAGAATCTGTTCATAATCTCCCTCTTCATTATTTTTCAAAACATCTGAAAAGAAATTAATATGAAACAAGCATGTACATTCAATATGAAATATATATATGAATTTAAAAATATTCATTTTGAAATATGGATAGTGTAAAAAAAAAACACTTCTAATATACAGTAAAGTATGATCTAGTATGATGACTTAAGAGGTATAAAAACAGTTTGTATGGTGTTTTTTTTATTTTAATGATGAGAAGTTAAAAAAAGTTCGGCTTTTTCTTTGAAGAAAGCAGGGGATTTCCAAGAACAACCCGTTGCAGAAGCAACAGCAAAACCTCAAAACACCCAGTACAAAACCCAAAACAAAGCAGACACGTACAGAGACAAAAATGATACAAGGAACGCCAGTATACATCAAACACAAATGACTACACATAAACCAACGAGACCAATGGGCAATCGGTGCCGACTTAGGACGGCCATCTGCCGATGTCAGTATCAGGCGGTGTGGCTTCTTAGATCAAGAAAATAAAGGGAACTTATTTTTTATTGAGATATCCTTCTAGAATATCCTGATGTTTTTTGGTTTCAATATGCGTTTCGGTTCTGAATAAAATGCTTGTCAAAAGAGGATATCCCCTTGATCTACTGTTACCTGTTGAGGCGACATCTTGGTACATGTATGGTACCATGATATATTCTTCAATCCTAACAATAAAAAGAGGGTATCTCAAACAAGCACTCGGCTGCAGTATCAACAGCAAAACACATAATGCAGTAATACTCAAATACAGCAGTGAAGACACTCACAGACAAGGAACACCAACTCACACCATGGACATGATTTTTTTTGAAACAAAAGACCACAAAAAAACCCAATGAGACCAATGGGCAACCTGTTCCGACTTAGGTCTAAATCCGTATTCTTTGCGCACATCCCGCCAACTTTTCCGATTAGCCAAAGGGTTGCGAAAAATAACCTCCTCACTGTAAGATGAACCTATAAGAATCCCTTCAGTGGTTCTGGAGAAGAAAGTCGAACATATGAAAGTTTACCTACGGACGGCATGCTACATGTATGACAATAGTTCACTTAAGTTTTGCTCAGGTGAAATAAAAGTGATCAAAATTTGTGATAGAGAAGTACAAATATATTTCAAGTCAAGTACCGAAACACTGTGAATCTAGGCGAACGACATCATGGGAAACTTAACAATTAACGAGCAGAGATATCAACCTAATGGTAGAAATAGTCAGTATTAAATTATATGTTTTTCTTTTCATTTATCAACTAAATTCTTATAGAACCAATACATTGAAAACAACATGTACCATAGGAAATAAAGAAATCAGGACCAACAGGTATTAAAAATCATGTCTGATACGTCAAAAGAGGCCAAAGTGGAATATGACGTAATTTTACGTTTTCGAGTGAGAAAACCAAAATGACTAACTTTTTCTTTTCTACGATCTTTATATATTTGTAAAGTTAATCTTTCATGGACACCTAGATGGTAATAAACATTTCAGAATGAGAAAGGTACATGTACTCTTTTCTAACAGAGGGATTTCTCAAATAATGCATGATTTGGATCGCAAAAGACGATAAACAAACTCGCAGTTGATAATATGGAAATCGGTGAATTGATTCTCCCACAAAACGGGCTTCTGGCAAGTACATGTATGCCTAGAAGGAGAAACTACTTTTAGAAGTTAATGATGTGTTGATAAATGATAAGTTCAGTAATCTGTGTTTTTCATATTGGTTCTAATATTGGGTCTCGGTCTGCTGCATTGAACCTCGGCCTTGGTATGGGCCAATACATTAGACCTCGGCATAATAACAGAACCAATATGAGATACACTGCTTAATAACCTATGATTAATTTCAGTGCACGATACACGCATTATCTTTATCATTTTTTTTCTTAATAATTTCATTTTAATTACCTATCTGTTTCCGGATAGTATGTTATTCCTTATTGGCTGATCAGATCAGAGGTCGTCATTTTACCAATTATGGAATAAGATATCGACCTTTTGGGATTTGGTTATCTGTTGTGTAATTATCAAGATTCTATTCGACTATTTAATGAAAGTATGACAGTTTATGTTTTTTGGAAACGTCGATGAAATAAAACAGGGGATGCTCACTCCTTCCGGTCACCTTATCCCACTTCTAGCTTGCTAGGGGTCCGTCGATGCTCAGGTTGTTTACTCTATTCTGAGTGCTGTTGAAATTGTCGTCAGGATCCTCTTTATCTCATCTTGAAATAAAAGTTTTACATTTTTTTGTACCTAACAAAATACGATAAAGTACTTTGTACGTCACTAATATAATTAGTAATATGATTTTTTTTCTGAAAATTTAAAAATATTGGCCGCGGAGACAGCTAAGGGCAACATGCATATGTAAAAATAAGAAAATATCGAATCATATTCACCGAGTAAAAAGTCCACAATTCTTTTATTATTTAGTGTATGCAATCATAATTCATGGAGGTATTTTTGAATATCACTGACATCGATTTTTCTCTGAAAAAAAATATATTTCAAGTCTCAATATATCAACTGAATTTTCCTGAACGTAAAAGTAGTTATTCATTGTTTAAAACGAAGTCTATTTCTGAGTCAAACTCTTCGTATTTCTTTGATTGTTTCTTTATTTTAGGACTTTATAGATTAGATTCAGCATCCACAAAGTTGTTTATGAAGAGAAGCAACTGTCGTCAGATATATAATTTCCCTCAATCTCGATATCAAATTAAGCAGAGTTTTCACGGAAGTGTTATTAAATTAATCACCCCTTTCAAATCAACAATCATTCGTCATATGTTCAGTGCTTAGCCGGTTAGAGTGGGGAATAAATGTAGACTATGAAGTAAATAAGTATTTCTCGATAAGATTTGGTTTCCTGACTGAGGTTGTACTTTGATCCACATCATATCATTTTAATTTTTGTTTGTTTCATACACAAGTAAAATTTCCCTTTTCTTTGTTTCTAGATTTTGGAGTCCTTTTCATGTTTTGAAGCGGTGTTTTTGTTCAGTTATGTTCATTTACTTGTGTATTATATATAAAGTATATTACCACTCTTCCGCATGAAATGAAATCCATCCAAATTAATCAAGCCGTCTGAAAGAAAAGGAAACTAGTTTATCATCAATTTATTCTTTTGCTCACTAGAATCACTTAACAATTGAAAATAACTTTCTTTATCGAAATCAAGTGAGACAACGTGTGCATGTAGGACATTAATTAGGTTAAGCACTTTTTTGCCAGGTTTGAGATACAAACTTTGAGATCTTATCCAACTCTCGGCCTTCTCTATTAATGGTAGAGCTCTGCAGTCTACATCACGGAAACATTCTTTCAATGGACCGCAATCAGGGCACTTCCAGATTCCTTTTCGTTGTAAGATGTCAAACAGTTTGACTGGAGTTTTCGCCTCTGTTTTTTCAGCTGGAGTAAGGATGAATTTCCCTTTCAGTCGTTCGAATGTTTTTCCCTCTGGCTCAGTAATGACGTATTCAGTTGCTAGCTTTGTCAACAGGAGGTTGTAGGTTTCTCTCGGTGTCTTACAGTTGTAAAAATCTTCATCCATCATTATCTATTATTATTATATTCTGGGTTTTGTTAGGTTTCTTCTTCAGATACTGAAACCATTATTAAATAAGAATTAAATATTTTACGTAACTTTTAATTACATTGAGTAAACAATTTGGATGATTTATATAGTAATATTTATTTAATAAAAACTACCTTTTGTAGTTATTCCCTTCCGCATATGATAAATATTGTGACGTGTCTCTATTTTTAAACTGGAAAAACCCTATGAAAAATGTGTTTCACTTTGATAAAATATGTGTTATATACATGGGTGAACAGGCTTTTAAACCATGTTAAAAGAAAAAAAAAAACATGCCTAACGAGCCACAATGAACATTGTTAAACTATTAAATCCACTGACTTGTGTACGTAGTTTATCTCTTTGTATATGCAGGTATCTGATCTGGGCATAATACGACATACCTACTCAGAGAAATGAACTTCAATGACATCGCTTTAAAATCAATACATAACCTTAAATTGTAAAAAGAAATGTAACAAACTGGATAGCTACATGTACTTAATTGACGTACCTGTACACCTTAAATAAGGTACATGTAAATACTCAGACTCGATATTGTAATGATTGTAACAGTACAATGTTAAAATAAATTTTGATCTTTAAACAGGTCGAGGAAACTTCCTTATATGGAAGTCAAGCATAGCGGAACGACTGCGTCACATAATCAGTTCAGAGTGAGCGCTCTCTCATATTCAACCAATCGCTTCAATGAACTTTGCATTATGGGATTACTATGATAGTAAAATCGTGTGTATATTTTGGCTTTAGTACTGTCTTCAAAATTGCTTCGCTATCGCAGAAAAAGCGACTAAATTCCTTAAGATCTTTGTCACATATACTTTAGAGGTATATCTTTCGATTCCATATTGCGTTTTTAAAAATTCTAAGTCTAAGACTGTAAATCAAGGTGAAAAGATCATGCACTTTTGAATGGTTCAATGTGTGATCTCAATGAAAATTATGGTATGTCATTCGTTTTACACGTTCTACATAAGCTCAGTTCCTCTCTTTTGCAAATTCAAAATCAGAGAGAGAGAGAGAGAGAGAGCATAAAATTGGCCCTGGATGAGGAAGCAGGGATACGTCTCAGAGAACTATAAACTAGGATAAAAAGAAGAATTCCGGCCTATTCCACTTTCAATAAAACTCTAATATCTCCCATCCCAACATTTATCGGTACCGATAAATTTATCATGCCAAAATTCTCTGAAAGACAAATAAAAACTCATAAATTTCCAATTCTGTTCAAATGAATTTGTTTTAAAGTGTGTGGCGCCACCTACATGTACAGTAGTTTTGATAAGTTATTATATATTGTGAGAATGAGATTCCAGCTAAGGTAATGGATGTATCTATAGTATGCTCTTAACTGAATAATTTGGATCCAGGGGGGGGGAGACACCCCCTTCTAGAATACCCAATTTTTATATTTCCCGTTTTTATGTAAATATGTTTTTATGACTCATATGTTGACCCTCCTGACAGGCTGGACATCCCCCTCCTTGGAAAAAATCTAGATTTGCTAATGGTGTAGAAAGCGTGGATTTCAACTTAGTATAAATTTTATTGTTCAATAGATTCGATTATTTATTATGCTTTTCCGTGACATATCTGATTTTTTTTTTCAAATTAGTACATAGTACATACAACGGAAAGGGGTGTAAAGCCATGTCTTGAGAAAAAAACATACTTAATGAAAAGATATGCACTTTCGGCAAATACCAGGGGGTACCAGATGAATTCTTCATCAATTCCTGGCATTTCTTTAACAACAGTTTGCAATGTATACATTAGAAACACATTATTCCTCAATATTCGATGTTTTTATATTCACAAACGTAAATTTATACATGTCTAGTACAGAAAAATCTTTGTATGGATCGATTTCACGAAGATTATGTGTAGATCCAATGCAAGTCGTTATTAAAAATGTGCCATTTTCTCATCTTAATATCTGAATTTAGAGCTTGAATTTCTAAAAATGCAACATGGAATCGATAAATATACCTTTGAAGTATAAGTGACAAAGATGTCAAGGATTTTGATTGCGATTTCTGCAATAGCGAAGCAATTTTGAAGACAATACTAAAGCCAAAATAAACACAAGATTTTACTGTCATAGTAATCCCATAATGCAAAGTCCATTGAAGCGATTGGTTGAATATGAGAGAGCGCTCACTCTGAACTGATTATGTGACGCAGTCGTTCCGCTATATTTGACTTCCATATAAGGAAGTTTCCCCGACTGTTAAAGATTGATATCAGCACGGCTCCCAATGCTATTGTCATTTAATTTTTTTTGAACTTTGCTATTTAAATATTCAAGCCATGGGTAATAATTTCACTTTTTATAGTTCGTTTCAAAGTTTATCTTTGCGGTTCGTTTACCCCGCTTCGATTGAATACTGACCGATTCTATACATTATCCATTTTGCATACATTGGAACCATAAGATTTTAATTTTAATATATTTATCAATAAACATTCTTTGATAACAGCAGGAAAACACTGATAATTTCTAATGTATAAAGCCCCATCCGATTCAATAGCGCGGGGGGGGGGGGGGTGCACACGGCGGCACCTACATCTAAAATCTCCAACAAGTTTACTCTTTCTATGTCCAAAGTAATCTTCCATAGGGAAGTGGTGTAATATCATCAAATAAAACAAACTCTTTCTTCAAATTTTCGACCGCGTGGTCGAAAATTTGAAGAAAGAGTTTGTTTTATTTGATGATGTTACTCTTTCTTTCCTGATTTTTCCCTACCAACCAATCCATTGGCACGCCCCCCCCCCCCCCCTCTCTCTCTCTCTCTCTCTCTCTCCTAAAGTCGTCAAAATAAGGAACTACTTGGACTCCAACAAGTATATATATATATATATATGTGTAGACATAATTTCCGGTAGTTTGAAGTCGAATTTCAGAAGTTTTCGCTGGCTCGCTACCGCTCGCCATGTATCTTTATTTAGATCATGGTTTGCAATAAAATTCCGAAGGTATAAGCATGATATAATCATACATCTCTTCAATGCTAAATAGCTAATGAAGCAATGTTTCCCCTTCCACGACTCAACCTTTATTTCTATTTGTTTACCTGTCTGTTTCTGATATATACTATAAGTAATTGATAATTGAAAAATTTCGCTGGCTCGCTATATACATTATATATCATGTGAGAAAATTTTCCGCTGGGGAGTGGGGTTCTCCCAAGAGCCTGCTACAGGACTTTGGGGTATTCCACGCCCCCTCTAAACTCAAATCCTGTATCCACCTCCTGCAATCTACAGAATTGTCTCAACCAAAAGGAATGATATTCTGAATGTTTCCAATATTTTGATAAATTTCAATATATTAAATGAATCACCTAACCACAGCAAACTAACTTTTTTTCATCTCATAGAATCACGATACTTTATATTAATAAATGTAATTTCATTAGATTCTGGCCGTTTTAACAGATACATGCATATACAATAAAAGGAATATTTTTCCCTCTCACTCGTACGAAGTGCATACATTTTATGTATATGCATTCATCTTCAGGCGCTTAGCCAGAGTACTTATCAAGTGTAAGCAGCCTCAAGTTGGTCCAGGTAGAAGCCCTTGTGGAGATTCAAGGGGCAAAGTCTCAGAATCTAATGAATTTTGCTCATTTACAGGGCAGTTTTCTACGTTAATGTTTCTTTCATTTTTTTGCAAAACTATGTGGGAGCAACTGCGTTCTAACGGTACGCCTGGTCGTGTGCATGATTTTCTCTCCCTTGTCCATGTGCCAATAAGCACTTGTAAACATGTGCAACCATTTTGTTTTTACGGAGGGGGGGGGGGGCTTTTGTAAGACCAGCTCGGTCAAACGTGTAGACTAGTTCAAGGTCACATATTGAATTTAAATCTATCTCAAGTAATTTTTTGACACAATGCACATATATACCATATCATATATCTATCATTTGCCCAACCAGAGTTGTAGCAAATCCTAATTATTCGGAAAGTAGGTCAAATGCATACATGAATGTCAAGGCTACTAGATACTAGATACAAATGTATACTGTGTAGAAAAGTTATGAACTTAAAATATCAATGTTTTTATTCATGATTACCAGTATGGGGTAAGACACTCTAAACAGTATTGGTGAAAGGATGATCAACCAAGTTTGCTATGCTTCATGATAGGGGACTCAAGAGAAAATGCATATATGACATAATGTTCTCACTAGATTTCTTCATCACAGTGTTCTAAGAATATTTGTGTCCTAGTCTCAAGAAGAATATAAGTATCAGTTTACAACATAATATGTTTTGTACTTACGAAAAAGATATTTTTTCTTTCTCTGTAATTTATCATATGCTTATTTCTTTTTGAAATTAATATTTTATATGAATTTACATGTCTAGTCTATATAAGGGACGTATATAATTTTATATACGTCCCTGTCTATATGTACCTAGAATTCAAAGTCATAAATTGTTGCTATGAAAATAAAAAAATAAATAAATCTTTTTTCCCCATTCAACAGGTGAAGGTCTATTCTCAAGTAAAAAGTTTACAATGCAAATTTATAGGCAATTTAACCTAGTACATACATGTGTACATATAAATGTACCGGTAAGCATGGTAAGGACATAAAAGCAAACACAAAACATGTTCAATATTCAAATGTTCTGGACAGCAAACAGTGATTTCTCCAATGTATATAGTAAAACTTAAGGACGAGGTAGATGTTCAATCTGATTCCCAGAAATGAGGAATTTATTGTCCAGCCATCATGTATGTACAGAAAATGCTGTCAGTCTCACTCTGAAAGTAAAAGATGTAATGAATTAATATCTTCATCTTAATATTTAATAAGCGCTAAAATGAATGAATTTTGCATACATTTACCAGAACATGCAGCAGTAGTATTTACCGTATGATATCATAATGATGTACATGTATATAAATTTACAGGACATGTAAAGTTTCAGTAGTAGTACTAACATACAAATATAATTACAGGGCTTTCGATCTGCCATTTCTCAAGTTATGCAAAAAGTATCATTTTCCCTATTTATTGACCAATTTTTCCCGATTTGATACATACATGTACCTCATAGAAAATTCTAAAAATAAAAGAAAGAAAGTAAAAAATGCTTAATTTAAAATGAAAAGGCATCCAAATCTATCATATTCAATTTTGAAGAAAATATTGCCAATTTTCCTTTGAAAGGCCCGATCCAATCCAAACCAGAAGTCTTTGACGAGACTGTAGCTCTCCTTGTTGTTTTTTAATGTACTTAATGACAAGTGAATTCTAATTTGGCCACATCCATTTTCTTAGTCGCTTTTTATTGGACCAGGAACTCAAACAAAATATCAGGTGCACTACTTGAACACAGACTCATCGTATTGCAAAAAGAATCAAGTCTCCATCATTTACATGTATAGCTTCAGAGAAGTTGCGAGTACAAGATTACATAGAGTCATACAGGAGAAAATGACCCCACCCATTTTCTAAGACCCTGGGGGTCAGGGGCTTAAACAAATGTCAGGTGCACAACTAGACCACAGACCAAGTCTTATGCAAAAAGAGTTACATTTCTGTCTCTTATACTTTCAACGGAGTTGCAAGCACAAGCATTGTTTGCGGACGGACGGACAGACGCAGGACGAGGGGGTACCGCATAAGCTCGACTATGACCAGCAGAGCTGAAAATTGGTGTCACGTGTAAAAGCACTACTTAAGGTCAAAGCTTAGGACTAAAAAAATCAAACCCATGTTTTTTGTGGAACATGAATGCCCTTGTTGTCAGATGTAATGTAGAAAAGTATTTCATACTCCATGGTCAAGGACTCACGGTAAAAATTCAGGTATTAATGTGAAGGCCTTACCACAAGGGATACACATGTAAAATATGACAGCCATATCACTTGCAATTCATTTTATGACCAAGGCAAGGTTAACATGGTCAAAATTTTTCGAAAATTTATCAATATCCAAGGTCAAGGTCACAAGGTCAAAATTTTGGTATTAATGTTAAGGCCTTACCACAAGGGATACACACGGAAAATATGATAGCCATATCACTTGCAATTCATTCTATGACCAAGGCAAGGTTAACATGGTCAAAGTTTTTCAAAAATTTATCAATATCCAAGGTCAAGGTCACAAGGTCAAAATTTTGGTATTAATGGGAAGACCTTATCACAAGGAATACATATAAGAAATATGAAAGCCCTAACACTTAAAAGCATAATATTACTTCACAAAGTGAAGTAGGTCAATCTCCAAGTTCAAGGTCACAAAGACAACCATATGGTATCAATGGAAATTGTCACAAGGAAAGCAAATGTCTATATATCACTCACCATTCAAAAGTTATGGCCATGGTGTAAGTTTTTAATAAAGTAGGTCATTCTCCAAGGTCAAGGTCACAAGGACACAAATTTTGGTATGCATGAGAAGGTCTTGTTTCAAACAACACATGTACACATGAAATATGAAAGCATGTAACTTACAGTACGTCCATCGCTATCTTTGTCACTTTGTCTGATAGGATACGATAGGATACGATCTGATAGAGTCTGATGCGCGATGTCTGATGTCTGATGCGCGATGTCTGATGTCTGATGCACGATGTCTGATGTCTGATGCACGATGTCTGATGTCTGATGCACGATGTTTGATGTCTGTTGCACGATGTCTGATACGATTGAATCCTATCGTATCAGAAATCCTAACAGACATCGTATCAGACAAATTTTATCAGACATCGTATCAGACAAATTTTATCGAGCAAAGCGAATCCTATATATTCTCTCGCATCGCGCAAGAATTCAGGAAATTTTTTTTTCAATAACTTTACTTTAATTAGTTTTCGAGTAAAATTAATTTACCGATTTAAAAATTATAAAAGACTGTACAAGTCCACATACTACAGTTGAGAAGTGATAAAAATAATAGCAAAAGCAAAATTTAAAAAAAAATATGTTAATTGATCGTGGTCGAACGGGAGTTCGGTGTGCAGATTTGTAGAGTCGGTGTTAAAAATAAGCTTATTTGAGATATGTGTCAGAATTTAAAACTTCTGCGATCATGACACTAGTCTAAATATGGATTTGAAAAGACATCGCAAGCTGGATGTCGGTAGAATCCCGAATTTCCTCGGACACGAACATTTGCGATCGCCCGCGCTTTATTAGAAACACCTTATGATAGATTCGTTTTCCAGATTTTGGACATATATTGAGAATTTCGGGAAATTCATCAAGACACAGAGGGAAGAGATTCAATGATTCAGATACATATTTTAGATTGCTTTTTGAAGGTGTTTGCTGCTCCTTCAACAATGGAGGGAACTCCAAAAATACGAATACGAGTCAGACCTGATCTTGCAAATAACATAATTTTGTTAAATATAATTAATTGTGGAGACATCTCCACAAACTCTACAGGTATATATAGTTCTATATTAGAAAAAAATGTTCATCTTTTCTTGATTATGGCTTAATGTAATACAATTGACCATGTTGACCATAAAATAAATTTGAGGTAGCCAGCAGCTAGGTTAGCTCAGTCGGTCAGACCGTTGGACATGTCAGCAAAATAGATCGAGGGTCTCGGCTGGGATTAATTCCAAGACTGGTTTCATTTTCCATTATGACGGTTTGGCTATCATGCCCGGTTAGCTCAGTCGATAAGAGTGTCTGCTCCGATAGCAGGATTTAATAGTTCTCCGTTTATACCGGCCACATATATATTCTCCATTCTGCTTGTCACACGGTACCATTCTGCTTGTCACAGAATATAAGGAAACTCAAGAGTTGCTTCTGGGTTAGCTTAAGCTTGGTTACCTATGGGGGAGAACTAGGGATTCAATTGTCTCTCATTATGTGTCTCATAGTTTCCAGTAAACAATTGCAACTGGGGAACCTCTAATTTTTGCAGGGTGTGTGTGTCAGAGCCCTATAGCCCATTCTGTGAGAGTGTCCAGCTAGGAGCACTCAAAAATTTTAATTGCATATAGGTATCGACTATCATGGCACGGCCAGGGGCTTAGAGTGACTGTTAGTATATAGCAAAATATTTTGGGTTCCATGTCTTTTAGCTGCAAAGTCATAGACCATTTTCATATTACCTTTAAGCCCCCTTCACATTTTCACAGATGGGGCCGTAATAGCTGCGGATCCAGAGATTTTTTACATCCGTAGCTATACAAACCCATCCGTAGTTCGATCCAGCACTAGTCTTGATGAGTCGTAGCTTTCCTTATTGGCAATCTGTAGCAATCAGGGATGAGACACAAATTTTTTTAGCATACTCAAATTTTCTACTACTCTATACGTAACGATTAATCGGAGTCGTAGGGGAGTCTTAGCAACCCGTAGTGAAGTCTTAGCTATCAGTAGGGGAGTGGTAGCAACTGTAGCACATCTGTAGCAATCCAGGACAATCTTATTTTTATTAAAATAGCTCTAGGACTCTCCTACGGATTGCTAGGACTCACCTATGCTACGGATAGCCTCGGGACTCACCTATGGATAGCTACAGATAGCCTCGGCTACAGATTCTGTGTTTTGTTAATTTCAAATCTATCGGTATTCTGTGCGTTTTTCGGTCAATCTATATGAGTTAATACAACAACTAATAAATTTCAGTTAATGATAGAAAGACATGTAAAACCCAAATACTGTTATAAAACAAGTCAGACCAGACCACCTATTCATATCTATCCATAAACTTACGTTGTCATCGCAATCCTTATCAATCGGTACGCGTGTCGCAGCAATCCGTAGCAAAGTCGGGATAGTATCTGTAGTTATCCTTAGCTATTCTTAATCGATTTGTATCAACCCGTACCAGTCGGTAGCAATCTGTACTGTCGTCGTAGGTTCATCGAACATTTTGCGTCTCAACTCGCCATGGATAGATCATCTTTTTTGGAGTCGTAGCTTGAGTCATGAAAGTGTAAAGGGGCTTTAAGTCTTGCATTTTAGACACTCCAGGACCAGACATCACAACTTTTGACGTTATCTCTAATTATTACGTCATAGATCTGTTTCGACATCACAGTCCAAAGTTATGTCAAATGTTGTCATGTTGGGTCTTGGTCTGTATAAAATACAAGTCTACTGGGGTAATTTCATGAATTTGAAAATTGTCTAATTAATGACCAGAAATTTCATCAGATTATTATCTATCGTTTGATTACGCTATGACATTTACTGTGTTACAAAATTAATTGAAACAAATTTCATGTAAAAAGTTTGACTAACAGAGTGACCTTGGAGGTAATATTAGTTTACACATATTTATTCAAATACATGTATATGCATAATTATATAGAAATGAACAATGCATATGATGAACGTAAGTGGAATTGAAAAAAAAAAAGTTTTGAGTGTTGACTTCATATGAACTAATATGTACTTCAAGTTCACTGACTGTATCACAGTAACAGACTTTTATTTCACTTTGAAACACAGAAACAGTATGAAAAGGATTAAATTGCTGCATGCATGCTTATTCAAGTATGCCAACTTAATTGCTATTACGACATTTTCAAATTTTAACTTGCATAAAAATAAAGGTCTTATTAAAGTAATATATTCATGTATAATAAAGCCATATAGTTTAAGTTTTTCAAATTAATGTAACAGTGAGTACAAATTTTAAAATAGCTGATATATGGTTCATGAAAAAAAAAGGTTCAAGTAAATAGGAGATCCCAAGCTATATACAGCTTCCTTTTGTATATGGCGATGATTTTGTTGATTGGCAAATATTGATATATTCATGCAGCATCAAACACCTGTGGTCTGGAGACAAGTGTAGTTTTTCTTGATTTTCAGATGTGCCTCATGTAATGTGGAGTTCCTTTCTTGAATAGCTAAGCACCCCTGAATAATGATGGAAATTAACGTACAACTGATTCAATGTAGAAAAACATAGGCAAGGAAAATGCATTTGTGAAACACTCCCCCCACCCCAACCCCCTGAGCTGGCATTATCATTAATGTATCAGAATATCAAACGTCTAAATCAAGAGATACATGTAATGATGTATTGCGTCAAAGCAAAAATATTTATATCTATTGACCTTCTCCCATGATAGATGTTAACATATTAATACTGCAGGTCCATCTGTCATTGTCTGTTGATCTAAACATTTCATAACATGTAATCATCACATAAAATCATCATATTATGTTATTTGAAGATGTTTAACATGTTAATGAATTTCATGGTAGTGTATCACATGATACTAAGGCTTAGACTATAATCCGATTCATCGCGATATTTTTTTTTTGCGATCCAAGTATCGATACATCCCGACGATACCTAAGTTAAAATTTACAAAAAACCATAAGTCTCTGACGAGACTGTAGCTCTCCTGGTTGTTTTGTTTTAAAAGATCAATTTCCTTTCTTTTAAACCAAAGACCATTATAAGGAAGCAGGCGCTTTAACAAATTATAAGGAGCATTGCACAACAAAACAACATATCCATTAGACTGCAACTAGAATATCACTAATGGAATTCATAATATCCCAGATAAGATATTTAAAAAAAGAATGCCATGACAATTTTTCAATATCCTAGTGGCCAGGGGCTGCTAGCTTAATGACGCAAAAAATAAGATTCAAAGAGTTATATAGGAGAAAATGACCACACCCATTTTCTAAGACCCTGGGGGTCAGGAGCTCAAATAAAATATCGGAATCACAACTAGACCACAGACAAATCATATTGCAAAAAGAATTAAGTCTCCATTATTTATAGTGTCAGAGGAGTTGCTAGCACAAGATTACATAGAGTTATATAGGTGAAAATGACCACACCCATTATCTAAGACCATGGGGGTCAGGGGCTCAAACAAAATATCAGGTGCACAGCTAGACCACAGACCCATCATATTGCAAAAAAAATTAAGTCTCCATCATTCATAGTGTCAGAGGAGTTGCGAGCACAAGATTATATAGAATTATATAGGTGAAAATGACCACACCCATTTTCTAAGACCCTCTGGGTAAGGGGCTCAAACAAAATATCAGGCGCACAACTAGACCACAGACCCATCATATTGCAAAAAGAATTAAGTCTCCATCATTTATAGTGTCAGAGGAGTTGCGAGCACAAGATTACATAGAGTTATATAGGTGAAAATGACCACACCCATTTTCTAAGACCCTGAGGGTTAGGGGCTCAAACAAATATATTAGGTGCACAACTACACCACAAACCCATCATATTGCAAAAAGAATTAAGTCTCCATCACTTATAGTGTCTGTGGAGTTGCCAACACAAGATTACATAGAGTTATATAGGTGAAAATGACCACACCCATTTTCTAAGACCCTGGGGGTTAGGGGCTCAAACAAAATATTAGGTGCACAACTAGAACACAGACCCATCATATTGCAAAAAGAATTAAGTCTCCATCATTTATAGTGTCAGAGGAGTTGCGAGCACAAGATTACATAGAGTTATATAGGTGAAAATGACCACACCCATTTTCTAAGACCCTGGGGGTCAAGGGCTCAAACAAAATATTAGGTGCACAACTAAACCACAGACCCATCATATTGCAAAAAGAATTAAGTCTCCATCATTTATAGTGTCAGAGGAGTTGCGAGCACAAGATTACATAGAGTTATATAGGAGAAAATGACCACACCCATTTTCTAAGACCCTTGGGGTCAGGGGCTCAAACAAAATATCAGGTGCACAACTAGACCACAGACCCATCATATTGCAAAAAGAATTAAGTCTCCATCATTTATAGTGTCAGAGGAGTTGCGAGCACAAGATTACATAGATTTTCATAACCACGCCCATTTTCTAAGACCCTGGAGGTCAGGGCTGAAACCAAATGTCAGGTGCACAACTAGACCACATACCAAGTAGGATGTAAAAAGAATTAACTTTCTATCTCCTATCTCCTATGGTTTCAGAGGAGTTGCGAGCACAAGAATTGCTTACGGACAGACAGACGGACGCCGGACGACAGGGTATCGCATAAGCTCGACTGGTCTGAGAGCAGTAGAGCTAAAAATGTGTTCGAATTTTCCGTATTTTCAAGTACTCAAGTTTAAATCCAACTTTCTTCAGTTTACATATAGATATAATGGCAAAATGGTAAGAACTTTGATTTCTAATACCAATTTTTTATGACTTTTTATTATATTTTAAGGCATTAGGGGTATAATACTCAGAGTTCTGGTTGTTTTAATAACAGAAAAATTAAATACCACGAAGTTGGTTGAAGAGGCTCAACTTAGGCAATGTTCCGGACCAAATATTTTCATGGCGAGTTGAATGAAAGATGAAAAAATATCAAATATCTAAAAATATGTAGGATATAATTAATTAAGGTACATAATTTCTAGCTTTTTTCACCATATTGTTATATACCCCTACTACCTTAGATTATTTTGTTTTTCACTTTTTCTAGACAATTAACAAAACCATTTATCTATTTTTTCATCTTCATTCTAGCCAGAATTCTAGTGTTGAACGAATAAAACATGTTGCATAAAAACTTCTTATATGAATAAAAATACGATCAAATAGCTTTTTGAGCGGGTTTGATTAATCAACTTAGTATTGCGATACGTATCGTTTCAGATATCAGGTATCGTGATATGTATCTGATCAGCTTGGTGCAGTATCGTCCCAGCCCTCCATGATACGCAAATAATCTAGCTTATGGAAGTGTTCTCTGAATACATCTCTATTCCAGAAAAGATTACAATCATATAAATGATAATGATGCTCATATGATTAATTAAATAGTTTCATATAAAGTTGATTTACCTTTTTGAAGGCTATGCCCGTGCAAGAGATTATTTGCATATCATGTAATACACTACCGTGAATTTATATCTCTGCAATACACAGATACAATTACGTTAACAATTATAGTCCCGGATAAAAATCTGGCACAACTTAGGCCACAATTAAAAAATTGTTTGTTTCCCCTCCCCCCGTGTCTGTTTTTTCCTTTTTTTTTTTTTGCTGCCAGAAATACATGTATCAAAATTTGGCGGGATATTTACAAGAGAGAGACATAATTATCAATGTACCAATAAAACGTAATTTATGACAGATGGTTCAAAGCCAACAGGGGGGGGGGGGGGTTACGGCAAGATTTCTCATAATTATGTAGGAATGAGAAAGCTACTGAGTTGATATACAATTCTATTTGGAAAGAATATTGTAACGTTGAAACTGAAAATGGACATGGCCGCGATTCGATTTCTTGACCAAAAAAAAAAAATTGACTTTTTGGCTATAAAAAATCTGACTCGGCAGCGTTTTTCCTGACCCGGTTGGGGAGAGGGGAAACAAACATTTTTTTTTAATTTTGGCCTTAACAAAGTTAACAACCATTCATTGCAACAAGGATCAACTCGGATCTCAATTCGGAAATCATAATTTCCTATGAATTTTAACAGTTTTACTTACCCATCAAGTACTTTCTAGAGACAGTCTCACTTGTGAAATGGTACAATATCAGGGATCCATACGAGGCTTTATATTATAGCTGAAAACAAAGTGGAATATTAACCCATTAGATGGAACAAAGAACGTAAAATATTTTCATTCTTAATTGCTATATCTTTTTTGGATAGAATATTGATAAATTACCCGAGTTTCGAGATCTTGTTACACCAGTATTACTCGACTTTTACATGCACCATAAGCAAAAGGTACGACACCTGTATATTAGGACTGCAATGATGTGCTATGCTCACAATACGATATACCACGATATTTGCTTTCAGTGCAATTCGTAACACAATTCTTTAATTCATATCTGCTGAAAGATACGAAATCAACTTTGGATATAGCTTTTGGAACTCTCAAATTGTATTTTCTACTAGCTAGTATAAAAGAGGAGTTCCAATTGCCCAATATGCGAGCAATTCTATGATGTAATAATAAATTTTGAATTTGAATTTGTAATGATAAATACCTGGAGATATCTTGCATTTCTTTATATAAAGTGCCTTGTACATATTGTGGCAGATCCGGGTGTATCGGCCCGGATAGCTCAGTGATTAGAGTGCTTGCCTGCCGGTACAGAGGTCCTGGGTTCGAACCCCGGTCTGGGCACATCTTTTCCTACCCTATTACATTTGGTTCCGTGAGAGTGAGCTTCGGGAAGAGGTAGAACCAGGGCTGTTGTGTTGTTGTGAGGTTGAGGAAACCTCAAAATTTGATGGGTGGAGGAGTGGGGCAGAGCTGGGTGTATCGGCCCAGATAGCTCAGTGGTTAGAGTGCTTGCCTGCAGGTATAGAGGTCCCGGGTTCGATCCCGGTCTGGCACATCTTTTCCTACACTACGACAATATATTTTAAATTATGTTGAAACTTAACCCTAAAATGCAAATGTTGTAAAGTTGTTATTCAACTGTATCTAACAGCTCGATATGTAGACACTGTCATACCGTGCATCGTACCATCATCAATAACCGTGGTGAATCGTTGCAGCCATACTGTATATATTGTGTTATGTTGGAAAGCCAGTTCGTGTCATGTTATATCTTTCTACTATCTCGTATATACGAGAACAGTTTCTCGTAGTAACAAGAAAAGTTTCTCATGGTAACGAAAAAAGTTTCTCGTAGTTATGAAAAAAGATTCTCGTAGTTACGAAAAAAGATTCTCCTAGTGTACGAGAAAAAATTCTCTTAGTAACAGTACGAGATTTGTTTCTCATAACTACAAAATAGTAAAAAAAATATAACATGGCACGAACTGGCTTCCGGAGTTATGTAATATCTATGAATGTTCATGAATACATGGGGCCCATATAGTTAGAATGAGAAGATATATGACTGAAAGAATTCTGAAGCAAATTATATTAGGATTTGAACACTGACCATATTAAAGTACTACCCGATTCACCTCGCTTTTTGCATTCAAAGATTTAAAATGCTATATATCATACATGTATATACAACAAAATGTAAGTAGCATCCCACCTTAGTACGACGAGACCGAGGCAGTGAAATTTGCATGTAAAAATTAAATGGTTGCAGTCTGTATTTGGGATCTCAAAACCTATGTATAATGTTAAGCAGTAAGTAGAATTTGTATCACATGATAAGTAGAAAATGAGATCCATCAAGTGGTGCCAATATATATAATTTCAAATAATGTCAAATAAAAAAAACTGCATAGTAAAGTGTTTGCAAGTACCTGGCCCGGGACTCTAACACCGGCCATTCACTACGCAGTCCAGCATGTTACCGAATGAGCTAAAGGGACATCCCCATAGCTAAGTTATTAAACATACTGAACTATAGGTAACAGGTGAATTCGGACCATGGAACACTCGGACCGTGGAACACTTGGTCCTTTATAGGTCCACTCGGCCCGTAAATGTAGGTCCGCTCGGCCCGTAAACTTAGATAACTTGGACTTACAATATAATATTTATGAAAGCTCATATATCTCTTTGTTTCTAAAGTTATGTATGTAAACTTAAAATATTTTGAGATCTATGTTTATGAAAGGAAGACAAGAGAGATATTTTTTTTAAGAATATAGTAAAAATACGATTCCAAACGCATATGTTTTACTTGATGATATGTCAAAGTAATTTATCTCGCCCATGTTTTATTGATTTATTGATTCAATTACAGACACTTAGAGTACGAATTTTGTATATTTTGTATATACGGTATCTATATTTATTTCTTGTGACTGAAGTTTATTGTAACTCTGAAGAAAGATAGAGCTAGGTCTCAAGACACAAGTAAAAACATCAATCTGTTGAACAAAAAAAAAAACAACAATTTACCTTCTGTTAGTTAATTACCTTCTGTTTTGAATATACTTCCCTGACGTTGTCGCCATAGCACTTTCTATATAGACATAACGTCAGACAGTGCATGAAGTTTTTATCTTTTCATTTCCATGCTTCATAAACATCGTCGGCGGGTGCGGCTAGCCAACAGGGGATGCTTACTCCTCCCGGGCACCTGGTCCCACCTCTAGCTTGCTAGGGGTCCGTCGATGTTTAATTTTGCGCTCTATTGTGAGTGCTGTTGAGATTATCGTCAGGATCTTCTTTAACTCATTAATATGTTTACGGGCTGAGTGGACCTGTATCTACGGGCCCGAGTGGGCCTACTACGGGCCGAGTGTTCCACGGTCCAAGTTGCCTGTGATTCGAACTATATTGGCAATACCTGTACTACCTGAACCACTAAAACAGAAAGAAATTGACTTACCATCATTAACATATTGTTGGAAGTACAATGCATTTTCCTTTTATCTGCTTGCTGATGTCCTTGATGACCTGATCATTTTGTAACTTCGTTTGAAGTGTGTTGCAAATGGTCAATGGCCAAGTCTTAGGCTAAGATATGGGTCAAATTTTCGGTCGTGCCCTTGTCTACCGATACTTTAAAGTTTCAAGAGATCATTGAACCCTCATATGGGTCTTTGTGAATGTGGATAACAGGCAGCTTCCTTGATTTGGTTTTAAACCCTTTTAGTGCTATGCGATTTTCATGTTTTCTTCGAGCGGCATTGAAACCGAAAGTACGGGTGTTATAGAGTAGACTTTCCCCCCGGGTAGATCTCCCCCCCCCGGAAAATTGGCTCTAGAGTAGAATTTCCCCCCTGGGGGGAAATCCTGCTCTAGAGCAAGCTTTCCCCCTTCAGGTTTTTGGGGTAGAGTTTCTCCCTTAAGGGGGAAAGTCTACTCTAGAGTAAAATTTCCCCCCTAGTATTCCGAATCTTTTAATCCGTAGCTGGTTCTTACAGGGTGGAAGATCTACTCTGGAGCCAAACTGGCGGGGGGGGGACTGTCCCTTTTAGGACAGCTCTAGTTGACAATTATTGTGTGAAATACTATCTGTATCCAAGCTAACATAACCAAGTTACATGTATATAGCCCGACACGATTCAAACAGACGGGCAGAGAGGTGGGCAGATGTACACTGACCTTGGTCTTGGAGATATGACCCTTGTTCAAGGTAATGACACAACCCTAGTTTATTAACAGCAATTGTGTGAAATATCCAGATCCAGGATTACCCTAACGAAAAAGTACTATAGTATACTATAGTAAACTATAGTATACTATAGTATACTTTACTACACTATACTACATGTGTAGTAAAGTAAAGTTTTGTGTAGTATAGTAAAGTTTTGTGTAGTATAGTAAAGTTTTGTGTAGTATAGTGTAGTATAGTAAAGTTTTGTGTAGTATAGTAAAGTTTCGTGTAGTATAGTAAAGTTTCGTGTAGTAAAGTAAAGTTTTGTGTAGTATAGTAAAGTTTCGTGTAGTATAGTAAAGTTTTGTGTAGTATAGTAAAGTTTTGTGTAGTATAGTAAAGTTTTGTGTAGTATAGTGTAGTATAGTAAAGTTTTGTGTAGTAAAGTAAAGTTTCGTGTAGTATAGTGTAGTATAGTAAAGTTTTGTGTAGTAAAGTAAAGTTTTGTGTAGTATAGTGTAGTATAGTAAAGTATTGTGAAGTATAGTGTAGTTAAGTATCATAAAGTATCATGTAGTCATTTAAAAGTATATTAGTACAGTATCATTTAGTATTTTGTTTTGTTTCAAATAAAATTTTAAGTGAAAATTTCAAAATGACACTATTTAAAAAAAATAGTCCATGAAACAAAGATATGAATACATTTGTTTTTCTGTATCAACAATAGTACTTTTTGGTATTTATTATTGGTGTACTACTAGAATCATCGCTAATAATTGATTATTGCTCAATCATTGCTTTCGATTCTGATAATAGATTATGACTCTCAATAATCATGATATTACTCTCAATATTCATGATAATTGATTATAAAGCAAAATAGTTTAAGATTGAATTTTTATGAAAAAGACATTTCAACTATTGAGAGGCAAGATTTAGTTGGAATAGAAGTATGACATCAAAATGGGAAGACACAATGCTTGAAGATCTATATACAGTGGTGATCGCGGGAGATTACACACTTTTACCGAAGTTTCCGAGGCTTAACCTAAGTTTCCGAATTTCTGAAAAATCCTACCTAAGTTTCCGAATCCTAACTTTACGAAAATTACCGCTTTGACCGAAGTTTCCGAATTATTAAAATTCGGTAGGAAATTTAGGGTAAACCGTGAAAGTTAGGTATTTTAGTTAGGTTTTTTAGGAAAAAGTGTAATATTTCGGGTTTTTCGGGGTAATGGTAGTTTTAAGATTGATTTCAACAAAACGAAATTTCCATTATGTTCACAAAAGGAATGCAACATGTGTTCGGGAATTCTGGGGTGTAATTGAAAAAGGGGGGGGGGTATATCCCTTGAAAATTTCCAAACATAGTCATATACTTTTTTATTGGCAATTTGCAATACTAGGGCTCACGCTGTTATAACTCTTCCCCTCCCCTGATTGCCTAGAGTCGTACATACATCATGATGTATACAAGTCAAATTTGGTATTGAATAAGTCACAGGGGGCCGTAGCCAGATTATTTTTATTTCCATGAAATCATTCTGCAATCAAAATCCCCCCCCTTTCCCTCGATTCATTTAATCAGCTATGTACAACGATTTCCCACATATTCTATATGAAAGATATATGGAACCTGTGGAAAAACGCTGTACGTTACGTACGTAGCTGATTAAATGGAAAGAGGGACACGTCATGCAGTCATTGAAGTATTAAAAAAAAACCTTGCTTCGGCCCCCTGTGTTCAATAAATAAAAAAAAAAACAGAAAAGATCCGATATTAGAAAAGTAATAAAAGAAAAGATCGTTGAACTAAAGAAAAGATCTTATCTAAGAAAAGACCGTTGAATATAAGCAATTCGAATTTCCTCTGATCGACGAAGTTGTACTTTTCGCAGTGGAAACACTTTGGCATTTTCAAAAATTCTTAGAGATTTCTTAATTTCAAATTGAGAAAACTAATGTAATTTCAAAAGACAATAAGTAATATATTATATTCCTACATAAAAAGCCGATTTTACACTGTGTACCGACTATAAACCGAGCTAATGATCGAACTTGTTTGCAAATTTCAGGCAAGTTCTGTGTTTTTTGTTTTTTTTAAATAATTCCTCATCGTGTGTTTGTGTGTGTGGTATTTTCTTTTTTATTTTCTAGAATTTCAGCTGTCCTTAGCCGGGGAGGTATATAATACGTCCCTGCCGTGGCTTTTAAAAATAACAGCATTTTGTACAATGGAGAGGCGTGGAGGGTTTTGTTGTTTTTTTTTTTTTATTTTGGAGACCCTCGATCAGGGCAAGGACTGTTTATAAGTCCTTGATCAGGGCCCGATTTTTTTTTCTGTTCTTTAGCGGATGCATGACCAAAGATAATTCAGCAGACCCTTCGGGCTAGATTCTTTTTGTAGAGGTGCAAACTTTCTGGACATTTTTCTTGGGGAGGGATGCAGTCTTCCTGCCCCTCCCCTCATAAAAATCATATGGGGTTCCTTTGTCCTTCTCAATATTTTATAATTTGTTCAACAAATCTGTTAAATTTTTTGTCTTACTACCATTATCCATTACATGTACAACTCTATATCTAACAAATTCCTTTCCAAGGTGTTCTCAATCTTATGACAGTCCTTTGCACTAATTAATTGTGATAGGCAGAATGAAAAATGTGGCCGGTCCGGGAATCAAACCCGAGACCTTATGCTATGGAGGCAGACGCTCTTAGCAACTGAGCTAACCGGGCACGATAACCGTACCGTCACACACTATTTATAATTTTTTTACAAGTCCCGAGAAACAAATATGTTGCCGGACTCTGTCCGAAAACCTGTGATTGTCTGCAATCTTGAGGTAAAAACTCCTATGCAAGATCTGTCATAAAGGAATGAATTATACCCAACTATTCATTCAAAGTATTCATACTGAATCTTCTAAACAGTTTCATAAAAAAAGTATATTATGACCTTGACCTCTTACTTTTATTTAAGAGCATAATACACTCTTGGGTCCTAAGAGTAATTATGTCAAATGTTTTTGAAAACCATGTAGAGGGGAAATAGTTTTGTCACAAAGTTTTGCCAAGAAAGTCTATTGTTACCTTGACCTCTGATCTAGATTCAGGTCATTAAAAAACCCTTGAGTGCTACATATACGTAGCAATTCTGCAAACAACACAATAAAATTGATAACCAGGAGGACCGGAAACTGATTTGCTCAAGGAGAGGGCAAGTTGCTCGTTGCAGATTGACCCTCAATATGTGACTTTGATTTTGAAGATAACCTTGACATAGATACTGAATAACAGACAATGAATAAAGTTTTCCGCATATATGCACGGTGTATTTGCTTTGCAGTGAGTAAAGAAGAAATCAAAAGGAAGTGTAACATAATGAACTGATGAGCATGATCATGTATAAACAGATATTCAAATAAGTGATCTAATGATTCTAATCACATCATAAATATAAATTTACATGTGTAGACCTTTGGCTGATCCAACTTCTGTATGTGCTCGGTATTTGTTTTGCATTTTGTGCTGACATGTTTGTGTATATATATTTTTGCAAAGATTTTTAACCCTTTCAATTTCATTGTAATTGTAATTATTATAGCTTATTCAGCTCAAGTACAATGTGGATCAATATTCAACACCTTCTAGGTCAAGAAGGTATAGCTCAAAAAATTAATATTAGACACCAAAACCCAGTTGCTTTACAATTTATTTCCTTTCTTGCAACTGATGAAGTACATGTAGAATACTATCAATCTGACAATAAGAAATATACAACTGTAACTGTCAAAAGACAGCAAGTGTGAATGACAGTAGATGGTAAATTACTGTCTACATTTGAGTACAAGATTAACACTGTTCAAGAACAGGTATGTCACCTGTCACATGTTTGACTCTAAAACATTGCCTTGACCTTGAAAATGACCTTGAGCTAGACTACAGCCTCTAAACATACTTCATTATGATGCATATCAATTAGCTATAGATACTGTAGCCATATATATATATATGATCATGTATCTTCAATGAACATCCCCCTCCCTTTTCACTTAAATTCACAACTATGTGACACATGATCTAAAAACCTGTGACATATATCATAGGGCTGGTACAATACTCTGATTCATCAATGCATCACAATATTTTTTTTCTCGATCCAAGTATCGATATATCCAAACACGCCAAAGTTAAAATTTTACAAAAATTTTTTTATTGAATTTTCTGGATTTTTGTCCACCACGCCAAAAACAAAAATAACTTTCAGAGAAAATGAAAGTACATGTAAACATTTTGTTTCCTGGTTTATGAAGTACATGTACATGTTATAGGAATCAGAAAAATTTCTGGTCAGAAAGCTAGTATTGAATACATATAACCTGTTGAATGAAAAAAAGCTACTTATATATGATGAATATAAATAGTATCAAATAGGATTTTGAGAAGGTTTTATCAATTTATAAAGTATTGCGATACAAATTATATCCGATATCGGGTATCATGATACGTATCATATCGGCTGGGTGCAGTATTGTCCCTGCCCTAATATATCAATGCCGATTTCTTGAATTATACAATGTTTCAAAACATTTTGATGAAAAATAAATGAAATTTTAAAATTTTTAATTAAAAATGCTTCGTAATGATCTTTGACCTTGAAAGTGACCTTGACCTGCTGAGTCTCATCATGCTTTACTATCTCTGCAAGTTTAAAAAAAAATGTTTGAATGATGTATATCAAGTAACTTACAGACAAATATGTGACAGACTGACAAACGGACAGACAGTCAGAGACAGATGAACAAACAGCCTAACTAAGAGATTTTTATATGGCGACATGAAATTTCTCAATCTGAGTACATCAGAAACCACATGTTTTTGCCATTCCACATACATGTATTACATGCAATATAAATCTGTTAATTTTTCTTCATCTTGTCTTGATTCTGGTGTCCAAGATACACAAATTATGAAGGAAGGAAGCTATGCCGCACCAATCCATGATCACTCACTTCTGTTTGACCATGTTGTATGTGTTGACTCTCATCATCCTGAAATAAAACAAGTACAAAAAAAAATGTGATGATAACAAACATCTAAATCACATCATCTAACAATAAATCATAAAGGTAAATTCCTATTATTACCAAATAGATATCATTGTATAGTTCTCACTTAGTTGTAAATTATATGGTTATATGGTAGAGGAATGCAATAATGCAATTATATTTTATAAACAAATAAAACACTGCTAAAGACAGTATGGCCGGATTGCAAAGTAAGTTTTTGTCACTAACTGGGTCAAGGTCAGGTTAAATGTTATGGCATAAATTGAAAGGATTTGTCAGAGGCAACCAATAAGTATAATATTATGTTTCTACTATGTATATAGCTCCTGAGATTTTGGTTCAATGAGACACTTAAGCAAAAACATTAACCAAGTCAAAGCCCTAGGTCAAGGTCACTAGGTCAAATGTTACGAGATAAATTGAAAGGTCCTGTCAAAGGCAACCTACATGTATAACATAAAGTTTCTACTGCATAAAGTTCATTAGATTTTGCTTTAACTAGAAACTTCAACCAAAATCTTTAACTATGTCAAAGTCAAAGGTCAAGGTAAAGTTTCTTAGATTTTGCTTTAACCAGAAACTTTACCAAAATGTTGACAACGGATGACAGACAGACGGATAGACAGACAGGCGGACATCGTCAATCTATAGACTGGAATTGCTTTGCAATCAAGCCAAATACTTTTTAGATGGGGGCATTTTCAATGTCTAGCTTGTCTTCGGGCCAGTGGTTGAATTTTTTTGTAAAGACTGGTGGACAGTGATTTAAATCATAATCTCTTAATTTTGTTATTCAGGCACAAACTGTTCTAATATGCTGCTATTTACTGATAGTCCTAACCCGAGTAAGGATCGATTTATCAGTCAATTATATATTATACTGCCGTCGACTTACTCGAGTAAGGACTATCGGTCAACGGTAACATAATAACCATTATATATCACTGCCGTTGACTGATAGTCCCTACCCGAGTAAGGATTATCAGTCAACAGCAGCATAATAAAACGGTCCAAGCCCGAATCACAAACAAAATTAAACATCATCAGATCATTTTACATGTCCTACGTGTACTAACCTACCGTTGAATTTCCAGAATACCATGAATACCGGGCCTTACGTAGAAACGTACGTCAATCCGTACGTCAATCGTTGATTGTTGGATTGAATGCAGTGGCTCTGACAGTAGTTTGCGATTCCTTCATTATGTTTGGACCATGTTTGTTGTTGTTTTTGATGCGTACTATATACGTCCCTGGTACCTGCATTCATCAGTACATGTACATGCATGCCATGATGCAACAATTCTACCATGCACATCTTGCAGATTCTTGGATACCTTGCTGTCAGTACTGACATTTACCAGTCTGTTCTTCAATATGTAACACGGCTATGATCATTCTTCATCAAATTCCTGACTGTTTCGTGCATTTCATCAAGGGAGAAATATAAAACATCAAGTTTTACTGCTACAAAAATTCGATCGTAGTAATGTTTTGAAACCGAAAGTAGACCTAGAACATTCCGAATCCGACAAAATGCAGAGCTATTCATATAAAAAAAGGGGGGAAAATAAAATAAAAAGAGAGAGAGATAAAGCTTTTTTATTATCATCATTATGCAATATGTAATTTCTCGGTAGTGAGTGAAAAAATGTACATGTATGTCTGTGTTTGATTGGGGAGGGGGGGGGGGGGGTGACCCATACCACGTCTAAATGCAAAGGAGAGGGATCACTTGTCTAATTTTATATTAAAACTATCCTAGAATATATCTTATTTTCTAAAATTTGAGGAAATTAACCTCGACTTATCGTCAAAAAATTACAGATCCGTGGTTTGCAATAATAGAAAACGAAAATGAATTTTATCGTCACTTTATGGTGCAAATGATGCTCGTTAGACAATCAAATTGAATCAGTTGTACATTTGATGCCTTCAAATGAAAAACAATTTCGAAATAATATATTTATTAAAAGAAATAAACAATAATAATAAATATTAACGCAGCCTCGTTTTGGATTTCGGGTAAATACAATTATTTAGGTTATTCCGGTGCAATTCGGAAAGTTAGGAATTTTAGGTAACATCGGTAAATTTAGGGCGGAATTTTGCCCGAAGTTTCCGAATTACCAGTTTTTCCTAACGAAGTTTCCGAGGTGTGCCCGAAGTTTCCGAAAAACAGTGTGTAAACTACTACGATCACCACTGTACAAGCTGATCTGTACACCAAAATATATCCTGTTTGTCTACAACATAGTAATAACTGTACTGAGATATTATAAAAGTATCATGTATATGTTGTAGTGCTGTAAATATTCACCATGGTTTTCAATTAACCACAGTTCTTGTTAACGGTTTGATTCACAGTACCCCACTGTCTCCATATTGAGCTTTTTTGATTCATTTGAAAAACATGTACATTAAAGATATTAAAGTAATTCAAGATATATTAAGGTGATTGACACGTCGTAGTATTGCTCTCTTATTGGGATTATTCTTTTAACAGTAGAAAATTCAATGTAAGAGTGCTAAAAACCCATTTTTAAGTGTGATTTCACCTTTATAGTCAGAAATCAAAGACTTGAGATACGAATCACATCGAAAGCAAATAGTGTGATTCACATTGTACCGTGAGTTAAATTCGTTACAGCCCTAATATGTCGAGAGTGGAACAAGAGAATTTTGTAGCCTGCAAGTAGGCTCGCAGCTTATTTATGCAAGGACTAAATAAGTAATGAACTTCAAGGTAACAGTATGAATACCCATTCTTTCATAATTTGCTACACGGTTGTCAAATGTGAAAAAATGTGACACCTAAATGCACACATATAACATGTGAAACAACTGTACTGTGCTATGTGTCATATGTAAAAGGAAATTCGAGCTACCTACATGTATGTTGTCTATGCAACTGTAAAAAATCGCAGCAATTACTCGGCAATCGTATTCATAATTGGGTTTATTAAAAATACGATGGTCAGTTAGTATAATTTCAGATCAAGCATACCAGCAGGCTTGGCTAATCTTCTTACCGTCAGTCATGACTGACGGTATACTGTAATCATTCGTAACCTACTTGCACGGATAGAATACCTCTTGGCAATATGATTGGTAGACAATTGCATAAAATGCAAATTTTCGTCTCGGTTATGCAGAACCTGTGTATAAGATTCGCTCACCAGGTTGGCTAAAGAGTCTAGATGACCTGACAAATGAAAGTCATATCGCATCAGTGTATTTTCTTCCGAAATATGCATCGGAAAGTCTTTGTACCGATACGTCCTATAACAATCGCAGATTTTCGGAAATTTCCGTCACTTGAATCGGAAAAAAAAACGCGGAAAAGCCCGGAAATGTGCGATTGGTAAAAGCATTTTCTTCTGATTTTTCTAACTAGAATTTTACAACATTACAGTCAGCTAACTGACGGCAAGCTTTTTGTAAAAGCTAATACTTGTTTCTTCTAATATTATTCGACTTCGTCATCGTACAATTCGTTCCAAAATGTCTTCTCACTCTTCTATTTATTTCTAGTATTTCCCTCTGCTATTTGGAGTACAATGGGAACTGATATGTCAAAATTAAGAGAAATCCACCTCGATACCAAATCCTTTGTATCGACCCCATCCCCACCTCGGGACTCAAGGTCCGCATGGATAAGAGAGAGAATGTGAGAATCCCAGACCTGTACAACGTATAAATAAATGCGAAGGGGGGGGGGGGGGGGGGGGGGCTCAACACAAAAAGACTGTACCATAATCATTTTCTAGGGGTGGATTCAGGGAGGAGCGGAGGGGGCGCCCGCCCTCCTCCCGGCACTAACCCCAAATTTTCCAAAAACAGGTATATTTTTGCCCATTTTCAGTATAAATCGGCAAAATTCGCCCCTTGACCCCCCCCCCCCCGGCAAAGGGGGCGCTGGATCCGCCACTGTTTTCTACTCTGGGCAGATTTTCTAAAAGTGGGAGACATATTTTGAATTTTCCCAAAAGTTAATCCCGTTACGTTTTTTTTTTCTTTATTTTTTTCTTAAACAGGCTGGAATCAAATCCCACCTACCACCCCATCTCCTCTTTCCGACAGGCTGTGACAGTGTCCAACCCTCTACCAGAGATCGCCGGTTACTTAAACAATTTCCTTCCTGAAGGGATCTCAATTGGGGAATTTTTCACATAATTTACGAATTCATGTACATGTATATATAATATTTCCAAAATCTGATCTCTGTCTTTATTTTTGGCCTTAGAAAATATGCTGGCCGGGACCGAGTGTGGTGAATCCCGAGTTTTTGACTGTAGGTCTCTCTGATATTTTTATTATTATTATTATTATTATTTTACGTCATATATCTGATTCTCAGTACAAAATTGATAAATAAGGTAAATTGGGGGGGGGGGGGGTTACTTTCTATATTTGAATGAGATACTTGAAAATAACCATGATAATGAAAAATTGCTATTTATAAAACTAGCCTTTATATATTCTGAATCTGATTGGTTTTATCGACTTTGGAAGATTCAAATGACGTTTATATGGTAAATGAAAAAAAGACTTCTGGAGAGCTTTTTTTCATTTCTAGGATTTTGATCTTACGAACTATAAGATCACAAATGAATGTAGGGAATGGACTCTAGTGCTTGTTTGTGTGTGTGTGTGTTTGTGTGTGTGTGGGGGGGGGGGATATGCGGTCACCTTTTACTTCAAAACTTGAATTTGTCTGATTTCTTTCTTTAATTTACCATATATTCCTTTTTTCCTTCCTTCTTCTTTTTTGTTTGTTTGACAATATTTTTGAAGTAAAATTTCACGCTTTCTATTTTACTCGCCACCTTTTATGACCCCCCCCCCCCCATTGAACATAATGTAGGGGTCACTGTAGGACGGTATATATATATATGGAGCATAGAAATAGTATCTCCTTACAGTTTTCCAATTTTCGGTGACCTGTGCTCTCGCTTGCCAGTTGTACATATATATAAATCATAAAAGGGCTGCAACGGGTTTTTTTTATTATTATTATTTATAGTTTATGATTTTGTTTTTATATTCCTCTTCACAAAGTCCGGAATCTTCTTTTAACCATTTTTCTAGATCCGCCTGCAAGATTTGAATGATGTTTATGAAGATTTCCGATTAAGGAAAGGGATAACTGTTTTATTTCGTTTTATTTATTCATAAGCTCAGCCTCATTCAATTCATTAGGTACTGCAAGAATTTAGAGCCATTTATTTTCTGAGATGGGATGTTTTAATTGGACTTTTTTTTTACTTGCCGAGTCATTTTCTATCGGTTTGGCGCTGAATATAAAGAAACTCAGGCTTGACCCCCTCTCTTTCTCTCTCTCTCTCTGATAGAACCTGCATAGCGTTGCATAATTGACATGCCGAAATTGCATGCATCAGTGATTGTGTACTTGTCAAAACAAACTAAGTACGCGGCCGCACCTCCCCCACACCTCCCCCGCACCTCCCCCGACTCCAATTGACATGCAATTTACATGGGGTCAATCGTTACCTAACTGGTATTTGTGACCTTTTCAAAAGGTATACATAGCACTTCGCTAATGCTATAGCTCTATTGAATTTAGTTTTTGCGTACATGTATTAATTTTTACAGATTTTTTTTCTAGAAATGTCTTAATAAACTTTAATGCTGAATCGTGTTGACTTTAAAAGTGTTTATAAGTCCTTGTTATTAGTAAAATACATAAATTAGAATGATACCGTAAATATATATGCAGATCCAGAGTCATCTAGCTTTGAGGAGGAGGAGAAGGTTCAAGAGGAAAATTTGCTATTCCTACATTATAGGGCTTGGGAAGAAAAGAGAGGGACGGGCAGCACCCTCCACACCCCTAAATTTGCCACTGATGTACAAGACGATTCATAGTCAAATTTTCAGGAATTTGACTAGAAAACTAAAATGAATACCTGCGAAAATATATTTTGTCTCTGATATAGAAAAGGAATAGGAAAAATATGACATTTATGCACAAATCGAGGTAGGAACTACATTTCTTTAAATTTCTCAATCCGTTTCCCAACTAAAATTCTGTTTTAATTGGTATTGACAAAACGTATATTGTTGCATATTTCAGTTTTATCACATGATACACCCGTTATGCAGTTTCATAAAGCCATGTCATAAATGCATGATATGATATAACACGTTACATATCGCTCTGCTTGAATGCGATTGGTCAAGGTTGGAACCTAATCACATAAACCTTGACAAATGTGACCTTTCAAATATCGGTCAACTGTTAAATTCAGACCAAGAGTCAATATCAATGATTAAAATTGTTGTTGTTAAATCATTCTTGCATTGAAATACTGTTCAAATTTGAAATACCTTTCTCTTACGCACAAAATATCTATACGATGGGGACACTACTTCTCATGGCGTAGCAGACGACTTCTAAATCACGGCGTGGTTCGCCTCTATAGTTCTCAGAAACGTTGATTTCACGTTAGAAATACACATTTTTAGGCAATATCATGTGATAAAAAGAATCTCAAATGAATTTTCATTTCATGCGATGTTTTATGAAACTCGTTGTGCGTTTTATATCCCCTCGCCAAGGCTCGGGGATATAAAACACACAACTCGTTTCATAATACATCGTATGAAATGAAAATTCATTTGAGATCCTATATATCTATTTGTTTCTTTTAAAATATACGTATAAGAGAAACAAAAAAAAAAATAATAATCATAAAAAAAAATAAAATAAAATAAATAAATAAATGAATGAATGAATAAATGAATGAATGAATGAATGAATAAATAAATAAATAAATAAATAAATAAATAAATCACCCTGCCGCTATGGTATGAATGTGAGGCAAAGTCGCCGTACGGAATGACGTCCGCTAGTCTACAAAATTCCACCTCCTCCAATTGCAAATCGAAGTAGAAATAAATAAAGTTTTCTTCACTCTGTGTTAAAATTTGATTAGTAGTTTACAAAACGGAAACCTAATGGAAACCACTCAACCAAGTTTCAAAAATGGAATCTTGGTGGAATTAAACTACGTGATCCGGATTTCCATGCCTTGGAAACCACTGGGAAACTGTCAACTCCGGTTTCTATGCAGTTTCTAGGTGGTTTCCAAAATATGGAAACTCGAATTTTCGTGCTGTGGGAGATCAGGGAAATACATGTATCAAGTAAGCGGAGGGAGTTCAAGATAGATGAAAATAGAATTTCAGATAAAATGTTTATTTGGGTTGGGTACATATACTTTACTTTTGAAAATTGTGAGGCCGGAGGATATGGGAGGATGTTCCTCCTATCGATGGGAGTCCGGGCCTTCCGAGAAATTGAAAAAAAATTGACAAATAGATTCCTCTTGAGAGAGTATTCGAACATGATTCAGTTTTAGCAAACAATGCACAATATAATTCTTTGACATTCTCTACACCTACAAACGCAGCTCAGTTACCGGGACCAGGAATTGCCCGCAAAAATCCTCATGTTTACCCGTTTTATTTTCTTAAATTTTTATAATTCTTAATTTATCTTTATAAAGATATCGTCATTTATTGTTGTATATATCTTGTGATGCTTGTTTGCATATACACAATATGGCCAATGTCATTCTTCCTCCACCACTTGTACAAGAACCTTGAATTATTTTCCTTTTACTGTTTTCTTCATTCATAAGAAATAACTTTTTCTCTCCATTTTTTTCTCATACATATTTATTATTGTGGCTACTCACAGTGTTTCAAATATGCTTTATTACATTGTAACTGTTTGTATGCTTTAAATAGCCTTATGGGCCTTAATGACTGTTTGCAAATAAACCATACCATACCATACCCGTTTATTTTCTAATGTACATGAATATAGTATATACTATACTCTGGATCCCCTGACCCTGGTTGCACCCCCTTGAAACAAAATCTAGGATCGTACATATCCGCCCATGTATTGTTGTCACCAACTTATCCTTCGAAAAATCTTAAATAGATGAATAATTGATTTTATTAAAATACTTTAAAAAAAAACACAATTTGTTAACATTTTCTATTTAATCACCTTTAATACTGAAAATTAAAATAATAATACATATATTAATAAATTGTGGATTATTTTGTATATGCGGTGAAAGATTAAACGGTTTATGTGACCTTGAAGATACCGACAATTCGAAAGCATTAATCGTACATGTACGGAATACCTTTCGAATATACAACGGGGTAAGTAAAAGAGATCGATACATGTTTCCGGTTTGGTTGCCGTGATGGCCGGACGCCATTTTGTCTCTCCGCACAATCTTTGTGATTCTGACCTCTACACCAGCCATCGATGCCATTTATTGGTGAAGAAACGTTCCAATGGCATCCATTTTTCCAGATGGTCCTTTATTTTTATTATATGTTAGGAACTTATGTCATCTTGGAAATTTGGATGTCAGAGGAAATTCGAACTTCAGAATCACATTGGTTGTGTGGGAAGACGTTCGGCTTAGCGGCGATCTAACTGGGGGTCCATGGGCTGCCCAGGGGTTTTGGCCGTTCTCCTGGGGTCAGTGGTGGGTTTTCCTCTGGGTCCTCCGGTTTTCCCCCACCAAAACGGCTGGGTTATTGACATTTCACCGAATGGATTAATGTTCCTTTTTGGTGTTATGTTGCCCTCTCGGTCATGCGGCTACCGTTGACCCGTTTTACTAATATACTTTTGCATTTATTTTATCACATGTACATATTTTATTCCACGGCACTTTTGTTTTAACTTACATTTTTAGAAGTAGTTTTATTTTTTTATTGGTGGTTCACCACTAAATCTGCTAGACAGACTTGGTGCCACAGGGTCTTAAATCGCAGCTGGGATTCCGAGATTGGTGCAGTTTTTAAAACATATACATCATTTTTTAGGATTTTAACCTACATTAATCCCTTCTGGGAATGCCAAGGACCCTCCTACCCTATTATATATAGGGGTGCTCCTTAGTCACAGGAGGGAATTTCGGCATACATTACACACATTACATTACATTGTACCATTCATCGCGAATGTAAGCGCGGATCTAGAGGGGGTATGTAAGACCCCATTCATCGAATGTAAGCGCGGATCTAGAGGAGGTATGTTGGACACCCCCAATATCCCTTGGATTTGAAAATATCATCAAAGCTTATTTTTGCATATATATATTTTCTAAAATTATATAATGAACCCCTTCTCCCACGCCGGACTCGGTGGACTACATGTGTATACTTCAAAGTCCTTGTATAGTCTTGTTTTTATTCTTTATTGTTTTTAATCTTTATTCGCTTCGCATCTAAGTTACCTCTCTCTCTCTCTCTCTCTCTCTCTCTCTCTCTCTAACGTATAATTAGTAGATCAATACAACCTCCTCTAAGCAGTTGATGATCGACAAATGAATGTTACTTTGAAAAAAATAGATTTACATATGTATACATGAATGCTTTGAATGTACTAGTACACATTTTTTTCTAATTTTAAATCAGACATAATATAATTATGATTTCATTTGAACCACCGCCACCATGCGTGCCTCTCCTTCCTCTGAACAACACTTTCCCGTGAAAGGCCTACAGAACCGGATGTTACTCCCCCCCCCTTCCCCTCCCGCTCGATACTCAATAATTCTTTAGGGATCCGGCTTTGGGGATACCTCCTATATGCTTGTAACCCTGGACCCGCTCCTTTTCATCGCTTTCGCTGCAACCCTCTTTCCCCGGGAGTCTTGAAAATATGCTCTGGTCTTGCCTACCCAGTACTCCTAACATAGATATGGAGTGTCTTGGACTTCTATATATAGACGTAAGGACATCGACGAGAAATTGGATAAAAGTGAGAAAAAGCAAGGTAAACTGAGTACTCACAATCATATTTTACAAGAATTTGATATGGAATATGATTGATGGGAGAAAGCTTCGTTTAAGATATTCTCGTGGTAATGTTAACGTTTTGTAACTCGAATTGCCTCTGACTGTTATTCACTATTGTGATATATCATGATGTAAACAAAGCCTACCTATCTTTTGTGTTACATAATTCAAATGTATTCCACTTACTGAATTTATATTCAATCTTAGAAACATAAGCATATTTATTTGAAAGTAATTTATTCTCAGAAACCGGAGGGGGGGGGGGGGGGGGGCTTGCATCAGTTCAATGATATAAATGCTACATGTACCATCAATAGTGCATTGGGACAAAATTCTACCTGTCCTTTTTAAATCATTGTCTAATTTCAGACACTATGCACATTAAAAAATGTACTACAAAGAAGTTGCGTAATAAAAAATATTGATCATGTAATAATCCCCCATACACTGTAGTACAGCTTTAAGGGGTATGGACAAACCGTTATTCGCCATATTGGATTTTATGTAGTGTGTTATTGAAAATCTTTCCTTACAACGAGTCATGGCTCCAACTTCAACTATTTTAATCCCAAGTATTCTCAACCCCAATAGCTACATTTTCCCATATTTTCTACGGAAAATTACATTAAGATTTTAACATTAGAAACTTTTTAAATTCATGCACCGAACTGCACAGCTGCACCTCAGAAGAATTTATTAATAATACTATAACTTACCTTAAACATTACATTGATACTATATCTACAACCATTTGTCCTTCGATTTTGAGTACAAGGTCTCATTATCATATAAATCGCTTGTTAATACAACACGGTGTCTTTTCGAACACGAGTTTTTACAGGTAGCCATTTTCACGTGCCGATCCGCCCCAACATAGGTAGAAAAAATAAACGATTTTAAAGTTCCTGGGGTAATTCACTAGAATTTCGACTGTTTGCGATTCAGTTATTAATTATTTACATGATATATATTAGAGAAGTGGGATAGTCATGTGAATTATAGGTGACAAATTACAAATGTGCAGCATTCTGGGGATCCGCCCCTGGATTCACTTCTATGTTGATATGTCTACTAGCCCCTTGCGTGTAAAATGAAGATACCCGGTATTTTGAGAAAGTACGATCAAAATTGGAGGACAAATGTTTGTAGACATATGATGATAGTAACGTTTAAGGTAGGTTATAGTATTAATCATGAATCCTGCAAACCTGTAGCTGCGCAGTTCGGTGCACTAAGTTCAAATGGTTGTCATGTAAAAATATTGATGCAGTTTTTGTTTAAAATTATGGGAAAATGACGATGTTGAGGTAAAGAAAATTCAGTATTAAAATGGTTAAGATTGGAGTCTTAATTCTGCAGAACGACAGATTTTCAAGTATTCTTCACGTCAAATCCAATATGGCCGATAAACTTTTGTCCATACCCCTTAAGACACATTTCTGTGAAGTTTTGTGCAGATCAACTACGCATTAGATTTTGTCGAGCGAATGCAAAGCGAAACTATTTTGCATTAAATCTGGCACATGCATATAAGATATATATTGATTCTACAGTATATACCATACTTTGATATTGTATCAGCCTTTCTGAAAATTCTTAAAGCCTAGACGAAACTTATTAGAAATACAATAATTGGGCATAAATTCTACTTTTTTTACGCCCGTCATTTGACGGGTTGTATTATGGTATGGCGAAGTCCGTCCATCCGTCTGTCTGTCTGCCTATGGAACGCAATAACTTGAATATGCGTCAACGGATTTTCATGAAATTCAAACATTATGATTGGACTGTGGAGAGGAAGCCGCCTTTCGATTTTCAGGTTCATCCGATTTGTCGTTACAGAGTAATTTGACTTAGATTTTTAAAATACAGTGAAAATATACTAAAATAGTTTAAAATTATTTAAAAATCTATTTTTGGTCGGAATGTTTTGAAATTTTGTATACTTCAAGTAGAAAACATGTTCTTTGACATATGAACGGGTTTTTAATCTTTTTGTCGCATAACCGAGATATTGTGTGTAATGGGAAGGGGGGGGGGGGGTTATATGCACATACATGTTAAGCTAAGGGCAAAACATAGGCGCATGGAACGCAATAACTTCAATATGCGTCAACAGATTTTCATTATATTCATACATTATGATTGGACTGTGGAGAGGAAGCCGCCTTTCGATTTTCAGGTTCATCTGATATGTCATTACAGAGTTATGGGACTTAGATATTTTAAAATACAGTGAAAATATACTAAAATAGTTAAAAATTATTTTAAAAATCTATTTCTGGTCGAAATGTTTTGAAATTTTGTATACTTAAGGTAGAAAGGATTCTCTTTGACATATGTAACAGGTTTTTAATTTTTTGGTCACATAACCGAGATATTATGTGTAATGGGCAGGGGGGGGGAGGGGGGTTATATGCACATACATGTTAAGCTAAGGGCAAAATATAGGTGCATGGAACGCAATAACTTGAATATGCGTCAACGGATTTACAGGATACTTCTACATTGTGATCAGACTTTGAAGAAGAAGCTGTCTTTCGATTTTCAGGTTCATCTGATTTGTCGTTACAGAGTTATCGGACTTAGATATTTTAAATACAATGAAAATATACTAAAATAGTTAAAAATTATTTTAAAAATCTATTTTTGGTCGAAATGTTTTGAAATTTTGTATACTTCAAGTACAAAGGATGTTCTTTCACATAATATATAACGGGTTCTTAAATTTTTTGTCACATTATCCAGAAATTATGTGTAATGGGGGGGGGGGGGGTTATATGCACATACATGTTAAGCTAAGGGCAAAATGTAGGTGCATGGAACGCAATAACTTGAATATGCGTCAACAGATTTTCATGATATTTGTTCATTGTGATCAGACTTTGAACTTAAGAGGAAGCCGCCTTTCGATTTTCAGGTTCATCCAATTTGTCCTTATGGAGTTATGGGACTTAGATATTTTGGTGGTGTGAAAAAAATCCCAAAGGGCGTATCTTGCTGCGTGAGCGTAAGCTTTATTTCTGTTATAACTATATATGACTCTCAGTGCAAATGTACGAAAATCTGATGCGCATTCATGTGAACAAGGAATTATAAAAAAAACATCCTGATTGTCCATGCCGTTACATTTTATGTTATAAAGTTTCCCGTAGTGTAATTAAGTTTTATAAAGTTTTGTGTAGTATAGTTAAGTTTCATAAAGCTTCGTATAGTATAGTAGAGTTTCGTGCAGTATAGTAGAGTTTCGTGTAGTATAGTAAAGTTTCATGTAGTATAGTGTAGTAAAGTTTTGTGTAGTAAAGTTTTGTGTAGTAAAGTTTTGTGTAGTAAAGTTTTGTGTAGTAAAGTTTTGTGTAGTATAGTGTAGTAAAGTTTTGTGTAGTAAAGTTTTGTGTAGTATAGTAAAGTTTTGTGTAGTATAGTAAAGTTTCATGTAGTATAGTAAAGTTTCGTGTAGTATAGTAAAGTTTCGTGTAGTAAAGTAAAGTTTCGTGTAGTATAGTAAAGTTTCGTGTAGTATAATAAAGTTTCGTGTAGTATAGTAAAGTTTCGTGTAGTATAGTAAAGTTTCGTGTAGTATAGTGTAGTATAGTAAAGTTTTGTGTAGTATAGTAAAGTTTTTTTATAGTATAGTATAGTAAAGTTTTGTGTAGTAAAGTATACTATAGTATACTATAGTATACTATAGTATACTATAGTACTTTTTCGTTAGGGTAGCATTAAGTATGGAACGCCAAAGTGACATATAGTCGATTAGAGGCCTCTTCAATTAACGAGCGAGCTCTCTGATTTGGAAAGCTCTCTAATTTAATTTATAAATATAATCTCAATCAGAGTTATCATCTTCTGTAAAGACTGTAAGTTTGCGAAAGGAGCCCTTCTCAAAAGAACGTCAAGAAAACGTTAAATAGAAGGGGGAAATTCTACTCTGGGGGGAAAGTCTACTCTACAACTAGTTGTAGAGCAGAATTTCCCCCCGGAAAAATGGCTCTATAACAGATCTTCCCCCGGGGAAATTCTACTCTAGAGTAGACTTTCCCCCCGGGGGAAAGTCTACTCTGGAGTAGGCTTTCCGGGGGAAGATTTACTCTAGAGCCAATTTTCCGGGGGGAAGATCTACCCCGGGGGAAAGTCTGCTCTATAACACCGGCAGTTTACATCAAATAGTGAATCCGACAAATCTGGGATTTAAAAAAATCTGAATACATGTGAATATTGCGTGATAGAAAAAAAAATTGTAAATTTAAATGTTGCAATCATATCCTTCGAACCAATTCAGTCTTCTTTGTGTTGACCCAATTCAGAATCAGACAATGGCAGGGGGGGGGGGGGTCACTGCGGAACGCCGGATCGCACAGAGGTTGTTAGTAAAGAGATGGTTTTAAGATTTCATAGATACTATCAAGAGCGAGGTTGAATTTCCTTTTATTGAGACAACCAAGATTTAATCTTATTTTACAAACATAACAATGTAGAAGGATGCGTGATACGATAAACATGTCTGATTAATCAGATTCTGATAGAGCTAGGGTGTCTGATGAAGTTTGATACGATGTCTGATAGAGTGCCTGATACGATGTCTGATAGAGTGCCTGATACGATGTCTGATAGAGTGCCTGATACGATGTCTGATAGAGTGTCTGATACGATGTCTGATAGAGTGTCTGATACGATGTCTGATAGAGTGTCTGATACGATGTCTGATAGAGTGTCTGATATGATACGATAGGATGTCTGATGTACGATGTCTGATGTACGATGCGCGATGTCTGATGTACGATGTCTGATGTCTGATGCACGATGTCTAATGTACGATGCGCGATGTCTGATGTACGATGCGCGATGTCTGATGTCTGATGTCTGATGCGCGATGTCTGATAGGATAGGATACGATAGACAAAGATAGCGATGGACGTACTGTACCATTAAAAAGTATTATCCATTTAACGTGAATCACAAGGGATACACATGTAAAATATAAAATACAATGTAAATACAATGTTATTTGTACTTGTATTAGATTTACAAAATTATTATAACATGTATATTAGTATACATGTATATGTACAACTTACCCTTCAGTGCTACATTTGTTTATCAGCATATTTACTGCAAGAGGCTGTGATACAATTTTGTCTGTCGATCTCACTATTCTTCTATTGATGATGAATTCCTCTACATTATAACACAAATTCTCATTTTAGGTGTGACAGCTGTATAAGATTTTATGCAGTTTTCAACCAAATTATAAGTGACATTTCTTTCTTATAAAAAAATTGTGGACACTTTCACCTATCTAGTCTTGAAGTCTGATCTGAACTCTTTATTCTAAGTAAAACAAGAGCCCCAGGGGGCACAACGCTCACCTGATACCCATGCACGCTCTAATTGACATACTGCTATTGAATACTGATAGTGCCAGTACCGGGATTTTAGCCCACAACCTTTCTAAAAAGATTTTTGCCGGATGCAGAGAAGTTTTTTTTATTTTCAGACAACCTTTAAAAGTACAAACAAGAAAAAATAGTCACATTTCAAAACAATAACTTTTTTTAAGTCATATGCCCAACTAGTATAGTTCAATTATGCAACATCAAAAATAAAATTATATTGTAAAATCCCACTTTAATGCGCAGCAGAAAAAGAATGAAACAATGAAATGATTTCATAAATTAAGTTTATTTAAAACTGAACGACCATACCTTACATTATTGATAGCTAGCATGTCAGAAATTATAAAGCCTGACAGGCTGTGTTTGTGAAACGAGAATGCCCCCGGCGGCATCTTTGTTAGTATAAACGCCATTTTCTGTTAAGTATGTGAGAGGTCAGGGTCAGCGTAATATTGGTATCTATGGAAATATCTTGTCACAAGGAATACACATGTAAAATATGAAGCCCTATCACTAACCAATCAAAAGTTATGCGCAATGTTTAAGTTTTTGAAAAGTACGTCAAAGGTCAAGGTTATGGTCACGAGGTCAAAATTTTGGTATCAATGGAAAGGTATTGTCACAAGGAATACACATGTGAAATATGAAACCTGTATCACCAGCTTCCATTCAAAAGTTATGCCCAATGTTAAAGTTTTTCGGAAAACAGACAGACAGACGGACAGGCCAAAACCTATATGCTCCCGAATCTTTTATTCCAGGGGCTTAAAAAACAAAGATTTTTCGGTTTTGCCTTTATTCATATTAAGGCATAATGAAATCTAAGAATGCTTTTGAATAGTATTGATTTCATCTCAAATACATGAAACGTACAGTTAAAATCGTTTTAATCCAATATTTATCAATTCAAGTGAATTGTGCAGAAATTGGGCCAATTTGTTTTCCAAAAAGCAGTGTACGGTGTATCAAACCTCATGATCCAGAGGAAGAGATTACTCATTCGACGTTTCTTCAAGAAAGCAGTCCGTAAATTACTTCATCTAAGAGAGTCTAAGACAGAGGAAATTCGAGCAAACTTTATACATGATAACAGGTATATGCAAGTGTTCCAAGTACATGAATGATAACCATTATGAAAGTGTTCCAAGTATAATGCACACTAAATAAAAATCTATTCCGTTTGCACTGTATCTCCTGAAATGTATCGCAGTACTAAAGGGTTGTGGAGGAATTAAACGGATCAAATATAAAGTACAGCGACTTTGTTTACAGTTACAGTTATAGGTCAGATACCACTAAAAGGCCGGCTCTGATTGGAGAAAAACCTGTAGGGTGAGGGGGCCTGTTATTTTAAATGTGACAGAAGATGTGATTGGCTATCAATTCTATTTTCTTTTGGTATATTGTTTGAATATGATATATATAGGTAAAAAATAAGTGCAATTAAAATGTCGATACCCGGATATTTCCCTAGCTCCCGATCCGCTAAAGGGGACGGGCGCGGGAAAATTTGAAAATTCTCTGCGGGGTACCTTGTGACGCAAATAGTGCGAAAAAGAGCAGGTCATGCTATATTTTTTAATTTAGTTTCGTATAAAGCTTGAATCAATGAACAAATCGGTATATAACATGCATGGCCAGCAATGTTAGTATAGACGTTATAAGGCATTTCGTTAACATTACGGCCTATGGAAAATGATTTTGTTGTCTCTGACCTAGAAGGTGTAACTACAGTTAATCATTTTAGCAGGGAATCCCCTCCCTTTTGACTGGTGAACCGGGCTGAATAAAAGGTGTCACCTCATTGGTCATAACTATTGAAAATTTAAAAATAGCACATCAAATCAATGTATGATTCCCTGCTGTCTGTAGAAATTGAGTTTTGAACATGATTTTGCCTTTTATGTAATCAATAGATCGATTTGAAAATATATAAAAATTAGCAAATTTTCAATTCGAAAGGAGGGGTCATTAAACAAGTGAATTTTGCAGAAAAGGTATGCATGACCCCCTTTTTCTTTCGTTTTTATGCGTGCCAAAGATGTCCTAGGCCAAAAATATTCCTTAAAAATCTAAAAGTCGATATCTTGACAAAATTCTTTCACTTGTAGGGTACCATGCATGAGTACCTCATATCTACAAAATGTCATGACAATCTGAAGAGTGGTTATAGAAAAGAAGCAGAAAATGTATGAAAATCACCCCCCTTCCTTTTTACATAAGAAAAAAATTCATAAAAAAATCAAAAAAATAAAATTTAAGCCTAAAATACATATCAAAGCATTAAGTAAGTTAAATATGATAAATATGCAGTAAATGAGTGTGCAAAATCATACACTTATTGAGTTATTTAAAGAAATAGTGTAAAAATGTGCATTTCTGACTAAGTCCGAAAAGACTTCAAAAACGTGTCAAAAATTTGACTTCGAAGTGGAACCAAAAATAACAACACTTCTTAAGACATCTCTCTAGATCATCCTGATGCTTTCGGTTTGTCGATACATGCTTCGGTTCTGAAGAAGAAGTTTGTCATAGGTTGGTACCCCCCGTGACCTACTATTGGCTGTGGTGGCGCCACCTGTTGACGGATCCGGACGAAAAACAACAACACTTGTAGGGGACCATGAATACTTCATACCTACCAAGTTTCATCAAAATCCCTTCAGCCATTCTGGAGAAGAAGTTTAAAATGTGAAAAGTTTACGACGACGACGACGACGACGACGACGACGACGGACGACGGACGACAGATGCAACACTATGACAATAGCTCACTTGAGCCGTTGGCTCAGGTGAGCTAAAAAAGTATACCATGTGTTTATAAATCGAAAAATAATTACACATAAAGTACACAGCCCTCTGTTTACGTACATGCGTGCATGATTACCTCTTAGGACCCCCATGGTCAGAATCGCATCAAATTTGATATAAAGAATGATTTCACATATTTATTATTTTCTGAAATGTCTTCGTCTATCCTCAAAGATTATACTTATATCAAATTCAAGTTTATAATGCTTGTCATTGTCAAAAGTTCATAGTAAACACGTGGTAACTCTGACGTCAATTTTCATGACCTGAGGTGTGTTACAAATTTGATTGGCTTATACAGCCATGTGGCCTTAATACTGGATCACATTTTCACAAGGAATATGTTTTCGATATACACATTGAATATATTTTTTATGTAGAAATATGCACTTGAACAATCTTCTTCATTCTCCTTTCTGGCTTTAACAAGTGAATTATTTTCACACCATGGTAGCCAACATCATATAGTACAATTGTAATATTATATTCCACAGTCTTTCTTCAACTTTACAAGTACGGTACTAGTAGTACAAAGATTTCCACTATTCTGATGCACTTTCTTTCATTGGATCTAATACACACTGTGTCACATGCGCATGAAGAATTATTTTCAGAGTATATTCCTTCTTTTGTCTGGCAGTTATGGTTATGTTATTGTAAAGAATAAATAAAACATTCATTTGATTTGAAATTCATCCCCTTTAAATAATCTTAACACCATTCAGATACTTTTTTCACCAACAATACAGCACTAGGATACAGAACTGATATTTGAAACTGAATATAACTAACACTGACATCAAATTTATTCAAAGTCATGGCGTGTACTTAAATTTAGATGTTCATGAAGATGTAATGAAAGACAGGAATGGCTTTAAAGAACAAATATTTGTGAGATATTCACATACATTGACAAATAATCATGAAACTCATTCACACGAAAACATGGAACACTCCCTGGTCGAAAATTTCTGATTAGAAGAAGAATATAAAATACCATCATATGTGTTCCACGTGATACATAAACCAACTTAAAAACATACCTGAAGATGAGCCATGTGTCTGTATTCCTGAACAGAAGGTTTACTTGCATGAAAGAGGCATTTCTACGTGTTCAAATTTCGAACGGAAGTCCACGAGTGAAACGAGACTTCTATAAAATTAGAATAAGAACGGATTTTCTTTTCCGTCGTGTGTAAGGTAAAATCTTGACTCGAGATTCTTCCGATTGTATGCATATAATTTGCATAATAAGGTTCGGAGCCGTGATGAGGTTCTACATGGGGAAATTTTTGAAAAGGAAGTTACAGTGAATAAAAGAAGAACCCTTGACTATGTGATACATAGCTTTACTGGCAGCCGGATCATAAAACAAAGGAGGGGATCTCCAACAACACCCGGTTGTAGTACCCACAGCAAAACCCCAAAACACCCAATGCAAAAACACAAAGCAGACAAGCTAGGAAAGAGACGCACAAGGGACAAGTAACGTCAACGCACAACACAGAAACATCAAACACAAAGGACTACAAATAAACCAACGAGGCCAATGGGCAACCGGTGCCGACTTAGGACGGCCATCTGCCACGGAAATAGCAGAAGGTGTGGTTATCCTGGATTACGTGCGCACAACCCTCCCACTTTTCCGATTACCCAGAGGTCTCGTAGAACGTACCATTGTAGTGTAAAACAACCTCCTCACTGTCAGATGACCACACACAAACAAGACCGCAAAACGCAGGGGCCCAAGCAACACAGATGAATATGTAAATGGATATAAAAAGGGCGTACGTAATACAATCCGTGCTCTGTCGCCGCGAGCTCATGTATGTTATCACCCGAGGAGTCCGACTGACATTCAGAGATGACAGGTTGTCGGGGCCCTATCTTCTCTAAAGAGGTTTGGACAGGGCCCGTCATGGAGTCCCGTCGTCACAGTCAGTCAGAGTTCAAGTTTTAAGAATGCGCTTGTACACGACTGTAGATTGGTCAAGTACCAAGCCTAGTGTCCGTCTGGTGACATTAGTATCATATCCACGGTATAAAAGGCGTTTGATCATTCTGACGCATTTTCGATAGTGATGTTGTCTATCTTTTATCCTTCTTATCTTGTTAATAATGTCACCATAAAATGCAGGTTGTGAAATACCCAAAGTAATATACTCTGTTGCCTGTATAGGTCCGAATGTCAGAAGAAGTTGACAATAATTTTTGTAAAATTTCCAGAAAGTCTTTACTAGTTTGTGAAAGCGAAAACTTTGTCCTAAAATTTTCTTGGTAATTTGTAAATTTCTACTATGAAAATCCAAAACATCAATTCATGCTCTAGCATACCGGATGAGCTGTGAAATATAGATGCCATAGGACGGTAATCTAGGAACATCACCGTCAAGCCAGGGGAAATTTACTATGTTAAATCCAAAATCATCTCTTTTGTCATACAAACTTATATGGATCTCTCTGTTAACAATTTTGATATTTAGGTCCAAAAATGGTGTTTCTGTGTTTGAAACGTTTGCCTTGTTTAGAATCAATTCTTGTGGATAAATAACATTTTAATATTTTTCAAAAACAGGATTGTCGATAGCAAGAATATCATCCAGGTACCTAGAAGTATACCAATGAAGCAATTCACATCATCATTTTTCCTTTGCTTTTGAAGATTTTGGATAAATTCCTTTTCATACGTGTATAAAAAGAAATCTGCAACAAGAGGCGCACAATTAGTGCCCATTGGAATTCCTACAACCTGCTTGTAGAGTTTCTCACCAAATCTTACATAAATATTGTCCAAAAGGAAGAACAAGGCAATAGACAGGTCACCACATGTCCATGATTTGTATGATTTGTAATCTGTGGCGGAAAAGAGAGCCTTAGATTCAGAAGTACAAATATAAGTTTTCCCCTCTCGATCAAAACACCATTGAATGAGTTAAATCTGAAGGATAGTTTCCTTGGTCAGATATTTTTTATTGGCTGTCTTACTTTGGGAGTTTTCTGCTCGGTCACGTGCAAATTCTATGAATTACAAAGCGAAAATTTGCACGTTAACACTACCATAAACAGCCAAAGTGAGACAGACATATTTCCATTACTAAATATCAGACACCTCGTTTAGGTTAGGATTGCGACTACAGGGAGATAGCTTTATTTTCATATCACGTAATATTTGAAACCGACATGGACGAATAAGCTGGTATAAGCTCAGTTTGTTACATTATTTCTGAAAAAAAATACTCCTTGAAATTTTCATTGCTGGATGGGTATTTTTGTGAAAAATGCATATCTTTCAACGAAAAATTGCCGAAAACAGGGAAAAAATTGATTTTCACATGAGTACTTCTTCTAAAGATTAAAACATCAGAATATATACTATTCATTATACCCTTCCAAAGGCAAGATAATTAGAAATTCGAACTATGTTTTTGGGTCAAAATGTTAAAAAAGTAACAACATCCCTTCATCGCCTACTCATAGCGTTGTCATATCTCAGTTGATACGCTATGCCAGAGCAAGTACCAAATATGTAGATTTTATTCTGAGAGCTAGGAGTCTTTCAGATAAGCTTTTCAGTCAGGGATACGTTTGTGACCGACTAACATCGTCACTGAGAAAGTTCTACGGTCGATACGGGTAACTCGTCATACACTATGATGTCCCACTCTCCAGAACGGTGGATGATATTTTGTCATATATCATTTGAGTGATCCAACCAAATATTACACTCTTTATCTGCCGTAATGGAAGTAACTAGATGTGACAATTCTACCAAATTGAAGCGGCGGGTGTTGCATGCAAGCAGGAGATGCCTGGGACCTGGTCTCGCTCCTATATCGGGAGATCGCTTCTTTTCATGTGGTGGAGGTTTTTGTTTGTTTGCTTTGGTTCCTCTTTTATCCTAAATTTGTATGCCTTCGGTTTGTGATTTTCTGAATTATCGATTTTTTTTCTGTATATAGGGATATGTTCATTATCCATATTTGTCACTTCAATCGGTCGAAGGAGAGAGTTCCAGCAAGGGATCATTGGATAAAGGGGAAACATCGCTTTAACAGTTTTAAATCATTCAGAAACAAGATGAGAGTGACAATCGTGTAATGATGAAGACTATAAAAAATATTTCGGCTAATATCGAAATCTTTACTACGAAAAATTGAAATTGTAATGAAATTGCTTATCAAATTAAGTGGTAGTAAATGCTTTTTTTTATAGAGGGTTCAATGGAAGGTTACACACCAACTCCTTTTGCTATACACCTTGGTATCTCATGAAAAATATGAGTGAAGTCGTCATCATGTCTCCAAAACCCTAAAATACCAAAATGCAGAAGCAAAAGGCAGACACTCACAGAAAGAGACGCAAAAGGGACAAGGAACACTAACTCACACCATAAAATCATCAAACACAAAAGATCACACTTTAACCAACGGGACCGATGGGCAACAGGTGCTGACTTAGGACGGCCATCTACCTCACAAGTAGAAGATGTTGTAGTCATCCAGATTACGTGCGCATAACCATGCTACCTTCCGATAAACACGAAATCTCAAAATTGTGATGTAAGCATGGCACAGTGGTCCAAGAAACACAGAGATGATTATTTAAATGGATATAGCAAATATAAGGTATACGAAATACATTCCGTGCTCTGTCGGCTGTAGCGAGCTCAAGATCACCAGAGGAGTCAATATGGCACTAAGAGAGAACAGGTGGTCAGGGCTTTGTCTTCTCTAAAGAGGTTTGGACAGGACCCGTCATTTAGTCCTGTCGTCAACGTCAGTCAGAGTGCAATTATTTAGAGTGTGCTTGTACAAGGCTGTAGATTGGTCCAGTACAAAGCCAAGTGTCCGTCTGGTGACAGAAGGATCATATCCACAACATGGAAGGCTTTTGACGATTCTAAAACAATTTCGATTGTAATTCTATCTACTTTTGACGCTTCTTTTTTTCTTAATTATACCACCATAAAATGCGGGTTATGAAATACCGAAAGTAATATGCTCTGTTGCTCGTATGGCTCTGAAATCAAAAGAAGTTGACAATAATTCTGTAAGATCAGTAATAATCACATTAAGATAAATATTGTTTAAAACATGTTATTTGTATTTATATATCTTTCAATAGGTCCCAGAAATATGCTATTGTATAACTTATTTTTACAACTGAATTTATCCTACATATGTTAGGTTTTCACATGTATGTGCTTTGTTTGCATGAGTTCTATTTTTAGACGAGTCAATAACTGCATCTCATGAAACGAATCCTACATTGTTACTTATCTAAGTAATGTACGGTGTGCGGTGCCTGACACCGTCTGCTACACTTCGCATCATATTCATGCATAAATCTTATCTTTAAACACATATATTGTATACTTATGTTTATGTACATGGTTTCCGTTATCAAAATTTCTTTAAATTTCTAAAAAGTGGGTTTAGTAGCATCATATCCCACCCATCCTGCTACGTCTTTCGATACGCTTTTTCGACATAGTAACTTTCATACTTTTTTGGCATATTACATTGTTTAGATTTGAGAATCACTGACGAGGGTTAAGAACCCGAAACGTGCATGTCTGGTCAACGTTGCCAATTTATCTGTTCTTAAGGTATCCGTTGTACAATAGAGTCATTTTACATAGCGTTTTAATCATCTCCATTGTAAACTATGGTAAATTCTATGCCTGGTAAGGTACTATAAACTATATATTTTCTGAAAGGTAATGATGCCCTGAGTACAGATATAAGACCCCCTGGTCTTAAAAATCAAAGGGGAAAAACTATTGTACAACTTTTTATTTTGCATATGTTATATGAGAAAATAGACAATTTAAATGCTTCATCAGTTATTCCCCTTAGTTTTTCTGGCCACAAAATTATTTTTTCTGAACAGTGGGCATTATAACCTTTCAGAAAATATAAAGTTTATGGTACCTTACCAAGCATAGAAAAAAGCCCAATTGTACATCGGATACCTTAAATGATGCTTTTCAATTTGAAGACGTTTACATTTATACCACTTGGTGAGTGTCACTGCTGGTGGACCAGGAGTCCCCGAGGGCACATGTAGCCAAGTTCGATCAATTTCGGTTGATCGTTTCTTCAACGAATTCTAAATTTCTGTTATCAAAATTTCTTTAAATTTCTAAAAAAGTGGGTCCTGTAGCATCATATCCCACCAATCCTGCTACGTTTTTCGATACGCTTTTTCGACATAGTAACTTTCATACCTTGTTGGCATATTACATTGTTTAGATTTGAGGATCACTGACGAGGGTTAAGAACCCGAAACGTGCATGTCTGGTCCACGTTGCCAATTTATAAATTCTTAAATGATGCTATTCAATTTGAAGACATTTACGTGATACTTACATTTATTATTTATCTTTGAGATGTTTAATGCCCCCTCACATGTTCATTTTGCCGTTTTACGAAGATAAAGTTTTATTTGTGTGACACTGTACGGTGGCAAACAGGAAGTAGGCGTGGTTAAGGCGTGGTTAACGGTACCGTACATGTTGACCATTGGTTAGTGGCCTACGTACAGACCTGTCATTGGTCTAGGAGTATCATGTGACCCTTATCATAAACTATTAATATAGGTGATGGTCTCAGTTTCGGTAGTTAATTCGTCTAAGTTGATTGGCGCCAAAATTCAAACACCAGATAGAAACGGAACCGGAAAATTTCCAAACAACTTTGTTTGACTTTTGCACAACAGTTTAGGTGAGACCAATTTAGATTATTTAGTATTGATGAAATTTCCAAACAGACAGTTATCTCCCAGCATTAAGGACAACGCAATTTTAGATCAATTTATTTCATCAAGCTCCCGTCCCCTTTGTACGCCATATTGATAGAGCAAAACAATTCATGAGAGTACACCATGCACCACCGACCATCTGTGTTATTTTTCTGGCTAGTACGCCATGCCATATGTATATATTACCAGGCTACTAATATTGTAGTTGATATTTATGAGAATTAAAACCAAGTTGGACTGTTTATACGTATTACATTATCTGTGTTAATCAAAGGGGTCGGAGGTGAGCAGGCCATTTATGAATGCTATATTGAGAGCAAGGGAGCTTACAATTTTTGATGTCAGAATTGGGGATACTGTTTTCCACCATAGTATCCTGTGATTCGAACACAGAAAGGGGATATTGCATAGAGTTTAATATTGAAGCTGTCCTGTGTGCTGGTAAAAAAAATAAAGAACAACGATTTTTATTTTAAAATCAATTTTATTCTTTAGTTTCACTGAAGTCAAAATGGCGGAAGCACATTCGCAATATCCGGAAGTCCAATTTAAGGCGCCTGTGGGCGATGAGGTAGGTCAGGGTGACCAAGACATTCCACAAGAAATAAACATAGGCCATAGAATTCCCCTGCACACGCCCATTGCAGAGAGAGAACCAGCTTTTGGCCCAAGACGAATTTTTCATGATTTTAATGAAACTCCACCCAGACATGCTTTCCGGGTCTATGCCCAAGATGGAGGGAATGACCTTGACCGGGATCATGATGCCCCCTTATTAATGAAACCCACAGCATATGACGGTGAGGAGGATTGGGATGAGTATATTTCCCATTCCAGGATTGTGCCGAATTTGGTAGATGGTCAGATAGGACAAAACTGCTACTGCCTGCTGACAGTTGAAGAGGTCAAGCCCGTACTTTCTATATGAGTTTATCAGGTGAGGATAAACGGTCATATCCACACCTTGTCAGTAAGTTAGACCAAAGATTTGTTATTACTAGGAACCAAAAGAGATGGCTTTCCAAACTAGAAATGAGAAAACGATTACCAGGTGAGTCAATTGCTGTACTTGGCGACGATATACGTCAGATGGCCCAGAGAGCGTACCATAACCTGGACTGTCGAGCTCAGGAAGCCCTAGCACTTTTAAAATCAGCTACACAAGTTAATATCAGTAGAAATGAAATGTAGATGTATTGATAAAGAGTGCCAAACGGTTGCCGACGCGGTCGACGTAATAGAGAGATACGAGTCAATTATGGCAGATAGTACGGACAAAAAGAAAATGACCGTGCACGCGATTGAATGCGATGACGAGAAAACTCGGCTTTTGCGCAAAGGAAATTCCGATTCCACATCTGGGAATGATAGCCTCGCATCGGCACTTAAACAACTAATGACCAGAATAGACCGCCTGGAACACAATAGTACCCCAGAGGCCCAAGCCAATATGTCATACCACAACAAAAGAACGGGAACTTGCTACATATGTAATTCTCCAAAGCATTTCATGCGCTCGTGTCCAAACCGACACAATTATCAAATTAGGCCAAACCAAGGTAATTTTAAATCAACTCCCGGACATCAGTTAAACAGGAAACCGCTGTCCCATTAGGCCGGGGTCGGCGGAAAATAATTCAGGGCCTGAGCGAGATATGAAAGTAGTAGGCCAGTCCAAGGAAATATCACAAAAATGGGGAAACAGTATCTATATACATAGGAAGGTTTGGGAGACTGACGTCGAATTTTTAGTCGATAGCGGATCAACTGTATCCATTGTGTCAATCCAAACCTTTGACAAACATACATTCAACAAGAGCCCCAGGAGGGCACAACGCTCACCTGATACCAATGCATGTTCTAATTGACATACTGACATTGAATAAGACGTAAAATTGATAGTGCGAGTATCACGATTTGGGCCCACATATTCTTTCTAAAAAGATTTTTGCAGAATGCAGACAAGATCTTTTTTTACAGCCTTTAAAAGTACAAACAAGAAGAAATAGTCACATTTCAAAACATTATCTTTTTTTACTGATTTGAAAAGACGGATAATGTGATCCAAAGTCATATGCCCAGCTAGTGTTTAGTTCAATTATTCAACATAAAAAAAATCATTTTGTAAACTTCCACATTAATGTGCAGCAGGTGATGAAGAAACAGACAAAAAGAATAAAACAATAAAATAAACTTAATACCCTGGTGTATGCTGCTTTTAGGGAATCAATTAATAGGGAAATGATATTGTAAAGCTACATGTACAACTAGCAGACATACAAAATCGTTATTTACTGTTAACTATGTTTCGCCTCGTGATAGGACTGTAACAAGGACTAATTATTAGCTGACAGAGTTCATGAAAAGTATCAGCTGCATCGGATTTGCTGATAAAAAATTATTTGGTCCAATAAAAACTCATGTTGTATCTATTATTTGGATAGATAAAAATTCCCAAATGTCTGACCACAGGAATCTGTCGTTTTATGAGAGAAAATGTTTTATTATTCACAACCTTAAGCCTCTGTGTTCATCTTTAGAAATGTTATACATACAAGATGTCGAACACAGTGGCTTAAGGTTGTGAATAATAATTTATTTTCTCTTTTAAAACAACAGCTTCCTGTGGTCCAACATTTCATTGAAATATTTCAAGAACTCTGAACTGAATTATTTTTTTCAAGAATTTCAGATATATCAAATGTCCTATACATTCTCAAAATCCTCAGGAAGAGAATTTACTCATTAGATGTTTCTTAAAGAAATCAGTCTGTATACTTCATCCAAGAGAGTCTAAGACAAAGGAAATTCGAGCTAAGTTTATAAATGAGTGTTCCAAGTACATGAATGATAACAAGTATGAAAGTGTTCCCATTATATGCACATTAAATAAAAATCTATTCAAATACCAGTACTATTTCGTTTGCACGATAGATTCTATTAATCTCCTGAAATGTATCACGTGTACATTACTAACACGGTGGGTAATCTCGCAACGCAGAACAATTTATCTTTCTATATTTTTTTCGCAAAATAGATAATTTGTTACAAAAAGGGAAATGTGATGCAGTGTAATAACGCCCTAACTATGAGTTGCATCCAAAATAAGGTTGATATTAGGTTTTTATGACGCACAAACACGATCAGCGTTCTACTTTCACTTTCATCTACACCAATCATGCCGATAGATTTTTGGCTTTATAAAAGGATATTATCTCTCTTACTTTCGATAAAACTCGTATCTAAGGCATCCTTACACTGCATCACATTCCCCTTTTTGTGAAAAATAATTTCTAATACACGAAATTTGAGATAAACATAGTGTTGTGCGTTGCGAGATTACCCTACGTGACTATTAAATGGGCGTGGAGGAACCAATCAAATCTGTAACACAAGATATATGGCGACTTTGTTTACCATAGATACAAAAATAAAGCAGAGAAAATAATTATTAGATAGGGAAATTGTTATGAAATTTGCATGTATGGAAAAAGTTAACGTCTCAAAAATAAATTCAGATTATATATATATATTTGATTGCATGTGTGGCTGAGTTATTTCGACGTACGAAAATAAGTACACAAAGCCAAACTAGCTTGTCTCTTAAAAAAATCATTAAAAATCTAAAAGTTGATATTTTGACAGAATTCTTTAAATATAAAATAAATATAAAAAGAAAATGAGAAAAAAAAAATCTGAAAAAGTGGGGTCCTGCCAGGGTTTGAACCCACTACTGTTGGGTTCATTGGGCATGGAAAACATACATCAGTACATTGTACCTACATGTATGAATGTTTTTCCGTAAAAATCCAAAAGTGGTTATCTTGACAAAATTCTTTCACTTGTAAGGAACCATGAGTACCTCATACCTACCAAGTTTCATGACAATCTGAGAAAAAAGTAAGTTAGATATGATAAATATGCAGTAAATGAGTGTGTAAAATCATACACTTATTGAGTTATTTAAAGAAATAGTGCAAAAATTTGCATTTCTGACTAAGTCCGAAGAGACGTCAAAAAAGCGTAAAAAATTTGACTTCGAAGTGGAACCAAAAATAACAACACTTCTTAAGACATCTCTGTAGATCATCCTGATGCTTTCGGTTTGTCGATACGTGCTTCCGTTCTGAAGAAGAAGTTTGTCAAAGGAGGGTACCCCCATGACCTACTTTTGCCTGTGGTGGCGCCACCTTTTGAGGGATCCGGACGAAATACAACAACACTTGTAGGGGATCATTAGTACTTTATACCTACCAAGTTTCATCAAAATCCCTTAAGCCATTCTTGAGAAGAAGTCGAAAATGTGAAAAGTTTACGACAGACACACGACAGACGATACACGACAGACGACGGACGACGGACGGATCGCTATGACAATAGCTCACTAGAGCCTTTGGCTCAGGTTAGCTAAAAACCAGATGAGTTGAAGCGACGTCACTGTAAATATAAGTGATGCAAGTGTTAATAAAATTCATGCCTATGGAGCGGCGTACCTGCCAATAACATTTGGGAAATCGATTTACCACCAAAAGTTCCTAGTTTGCGATGTCGCACAGAGCGCAATTCTTGGTCAAGATTTTATGTTAGAATATGTAAGGAAACTTGATTTCCATAGGTTATCTCTCCTTACCCATGATTTTCAAGAAATAGATTGTTGGACTGGCGCTAAAGAAGAAATGAAATGTGCTGTAATGGTTGACCAACCGGTCACTATTCCATCCAATTAGGGACTTTTTATCCCTATAAATATTCCAGAGGCAAGTCACCTTACTGACTATGGCCTAATAGAGACCAAGTCACTCGAATATTTCCCTGAAATCCATATAATCCCTGGTGTAGTTGACCTGAATCAAGGGAAATTATACATTAATGCAATCAACACTGGTAACGAAGAATTTACTTTCCACAAGGGTCAGACCATCGGGACTTGTTACGCCTACTGCAATTCGAGCCCAAATGAAGAAATCATATTAGCATGTAAGACCATGGATAAAATCAAAGACTTTCCTCAGCACCTGCATGATTTATTAGAAAGAAGCTCAAACTTTTTAGATGACGAGCAAAAGGAAAAATTAAAACAAATACTTACAAAGTACCAAACAATGTTTTCCAAAAAAAAAAAAAAAACCAGAGGATATCGGGAGAACAAATTTAGCCCAGCATAAGATAAATACAGGTACAGCTTTTCCCATAAGGCAACCAGCAAAGCGCCTTCCGTTTCGAAAACGAGAAATTGAGAAAGTTGAAATAGAAAAGATGAAGGAAAGGGGGATCATTGAGCCTTCCAATAGCCCATGGGCCTCGAATATTGTCCTTGTGACAAAGAGAGATGGCAAGGCAAGATTTTGCGTGGATTATCGCAAGCTAAATGACGTCACAATTAAAGACGCATATCGAATACCGAGGGTTGACGATTGCCTCGATTCATTGGCTGGTTCAAAATGGTACAGTACTATGGATTTGAACTCAGGTTTCTGGCAGATCGGCATGGCTCCAGATGATAAGGAGGAAACTGCCTTTAGTACCAGCCTTGGACTAATCAGTTCACGGTTATGCCTTTTGGCTTGGCAAACTCGCCCTCCACCTTCGAGAGACTGATGGAAAATGTACTTAGGGGTCTACAATGGCATGAATGCCTAGTCTACATAGACGATATTATCCCGCCTAGTAAAACGTTCGAAGAGGGCCTTGAAAGATATATTCCATAGACATCTTGGTGCCAATCTTAAACTAAAGCCTTCCAAGTGTACATTTTTCCAAAAGGAGATAAAATTCCTAGGCCATATTGTCTCTGAAAAAGGGTTCCTTACCGATCCAAAGAAAATAAGGGCGGTCAATGAATGGCCAGTACCACGGTCAACAAAACAAGTGAGAAGTTTCTTGGGACTTTGCTCCTACTATCGTAGATTTGTTGAAAACTTTGCCAAAATTGCCAGACCTTTGCATAAAATTTGCGAAAAGGGTTCAAAATTCACATGGAATTCAGACTGTCAAGAAGCATTAAATCTTCTCAAACAGAGGCTTACAACAGCTCCAATTCTTTCCTACCCATTTCTTGGTCTACCTTTCATACTAGATACAGATGCAAGTGACAAGGCTGTTGTTGCAGTACTGTCACAGGTTCACGATGATTCAGAAAAAGTAATAGCTTATATGAGCAAATCTATCAATAAGCATGAGCAGCAGTACTATGTGACAAGAAAAGAACTTCTTGTAGTTATGACAGCCCTTAAAACTTTTCACCCATATTTGTATGGTCAAAAAGTCTTACTACGCACTGACAATTCTGCTATTACCTGGATGAAAAATCTGAAAAATCCTACTGGTCAAACAGCTCGATGGCTGCAGGAAATCGAGACATACAATCTAACAGTCACTCAAAGGGCTGGTAAAAAGCACTCAAATGCTGACGCCCTCTCTAGAAGACCATGTAAATCATGTGAGTGACAGGAAATAAATCAGACTAATGGTGATCCTGAAGAGTGTGATCAGCTATGCTCTGAACATTTTGTCTGTGTGACAACAAGAAATGACTTAAACAAGCTTACTCAAGACTTACCCAGTGACGTTATCTTGAAAGGATGGGAATCCAGTACTGTGAGAATGGCACAAATGACAGATAAAGATATTGCTGCTGCTTTCAATGCAAAAGAAAATGAAACAAGACCGGAATGGAGTACAATATCTGATGGGTCTGGCTCCCTTAAAACATTGTGGAGAATGTGGGACCGCATTCACATCCTTTAGGGTATGTTGTACCGTCAAAATTTTAGTGATGACGGCAAGCCAAAACAGATGCAGTTAATAATCCCAGCTCAGTACAAAAGTCGCATACTCCAGTACTTTCATGATCTACCCTCTGGAGGTCATCTTGGCGCAGAGAAAACTCTTAGTAAAGTCAGAAATTTGTTGTACTGGCCAAGAATGAAGAAAGATGTTGAGGAGTACTGCAAACATTGTGATGCATTTAGTTCCAGGAAACCCTCTAGGTCATCAAATAGGGCTCCAATGCGTTAGTACAACCTAGGCGAGCCAATGACAAGGGTCACAGTTGATATACTTGATCCTTTACCTTCCACGATCAAAGGCAATAAATACATCCTTGTCCTTTGTGACAGTTTCACTAAGTGGACAGAAACCTTCGCTATTCCAGATTAGGAGGCCAGTACAATTACAAAAGTATTTGTAAATGAATTTATATGCAGATTTGGTACTCCTCTTCAACTGCATTCAGACCAAGGTAGATCTTTTGAAGCTAAACTCTTTCAAGACATGTGTAAACTGTTTCGTATTCATAAAACTAGGACTACAAGCAAAAGGCCTCAGGCCAATGGAACAGTTGAGAGGCTTAATATAACTTTGGCAAGCATGCTCTCGGCTTACTGCGAAAACAATCAAAAGGAATGGGATAGTTACCTTCCCCAAGTCATGATGGCTTACCGCTCTACAGTACATTCGAGTACAAACGCAACGCCAAATATGATGATGCTAGGTAGAAACATTATGATGCCTCTTGAAGCAATTATCCCAAGACCCCCACTCTCTGATGACAATCAGTATCAGGACACAGATTACTTATCTTCTCTTCAAAATCAGCTGGCAACTACTCATGAAATAACTAGAAAACACCTGAAAAAGAATTCAGATTATCAAAAGAAATATCATGACACAAAAGCAACGAGAAGGGACTTTGAAGAGGGTCAACCAGTCTGGCTATACGATGCATCTAAGAAGGTTGGAGTGTGCAGTAAGCTTACCTGTAAAGGGAAAGAACCATATGTAATTACAAAGAAAATAGATGACATCACATTTTTGGTCAAGAGGTCAAGGACACAACAAGGAAACATCTACCACATAGACAGACTGTTACCTTACAAAGGAAGGAATCCACCGACATGGTTTCGTAAGTAGAAACCTATAGAGTTAGAGACCCAGAAAGCAGCAGGATGGAGAATTTATTCTTTTATTTTATACCCTTGAAGCCGGTGGAGGGAGGTGACGGATGCGCGCGGTCTAGGGCCCTCGCCGATAGAATATCTAGTGCAACTGATCACTGCACGGAGATATATCTATTTGCTGTGTTGCTGAGTGATGCAAAGGATGGATTTGCATGAGTACAGTAACCAGGACTGGTTAGTTACTATCTCTTGTGGACTACGTTTGACCACGATAGGCAACCCTGGGTGATGAGCAGCGTAGAAGATCGCTTTTGTCAATGGGACTACTTTATCTAATTTTACAATTTTTGTCATGCTGTTTTTCCAAATAAATAAAGAAAATACCAGAGCCTTGTTGATATGTGTATAGGTACGATGGCCGGTGGCCCTCCCTAGTAAGCTATTGAAATCCTGTCCTGACCCTGTTAAATTAAGAGAAAATGATGCTTTTTAAGTAACCATAATTCATGCAGATAAATGTACCAATACAGTGTTGCCTTTGCCAATGTATATCATAGGAGTTCCTCATCTCTATGTTACAGAATGCCTATCCAATGTTACATGAAGAAGGAAGGGAAGAAGTGTGGCCAGACGTTTGAGAATAAACGTAAATTTAAGGAGCAGCATGTCCAGCCAGCACCCCATAAGTTGCTTCGTGTGGTCTGTCCTTTTTGTACTGAGAAGGAGGTATCCTACAACCAAGCAGCGGACCTAAAAGCCCATGTCAACAAGAGGCATTCAGATGCAGCGAGTCAGACAGGAGTCTCTCTGGATGCCTTGTTGTCCCAGAACAACTGTTATTGTATAGCGATCAGCCCCGCAGACTATAGAGCATTTGTGGAGACAACAGAGAGGGAGAATAAGGCATGTGTCCGGCTGCGCACCCTGATCCTGGAGTGGTAGAGAAAAGTGAAGGGCCAACATCGTGAGCGTGACCAGTGGTTAAAAGGATGGGAGAAACCACCAAACCCTTTGTCAAGAACAGATCAGCTCCAAAGACCCCAACAGCTGAGGAATATGATCCATCACAGCCAGAACTTCACAGGATGAAGATAATATCCATTTCACGTCTGCCTGGTGCACTTTTAGCCATATTAGACGGTGATGGGAAACGTTACAAATGCCATCTTGATGATGGATTGCTGCTGGACAGTAAGAGCGTAACTAGTATATCTAGAAAGCTGGCATTCCTTACACCTTGTGATGAGGGACAATGCGTTCAGTTCCTTCAGCAGGCTAATGACATCGTGGCCAGGTGTATTTCATCCACTCTTGGGGTTGATCCTAGATTCATTCTACGGGTCGATGTAGCTGATCTCAGGAATGCTTTTGGACCTTCAGATGCCACCGAACCAGAGCTAGATCTGTTTGCTGAATCAGATTTTGACATGGGATCACCAGCACCATCTGAAATAATTGTACAAATGGCAACCCCTCCATACCATCCAATGCCACTCGACTCAGGGATCATTAAAACATCAACTCCAAAGGAAACTGACAAACAACCTTCATCACATGAAAAACCAAATGAGAGGTCACCATCACCAAAGAAAAAGAAAATCGAAGAACCAGCCAAGGAAAAGGAAAATAAAGATGAATCTAAGACTAAAGCTACAACGAAGGAGCAGTCTCCACCCCTTGTTCCACTCGCTAAAAGCCTTGAAGCATTATCATCATCAGACGCCCACACTCAGTCAGACATTTCAAGGAAACGACCATTGTCATCAGTTGTCAAAGTAGTAAAAAAGCTAGTAACAACAAAATCAGCCAACATTCCAACATCTGCCGGGCACTGTTCAACCGTACCCAGGAACCAAGGTAGTTTACAAGACAGAGCGAAGAACTTACTGGCCAGAGGATGTCTTCCATTAATGCCACCAGCTAGGCGACAGTGGGCCGATAATCATGTCACTCTAACTAATGGTTCCACCTCCGTCACCTGGCCACCAGTAAATTGGAAGGAGCTTTCCAAAGACCAGTGCTTGCTTGAACTTGAATACGTGGCAATGATCCTCACGAAAGCTACATCTGGACGGCAGCCTTTTGTAGAAAGAGCGGAGCTTCTTGAGGAATTTAATTTCTTAGCGCTGCCGGGTACTGTTCCCCTTTCACCAAAGAAGATTCAAAAGCAGGTTATATATGTATCAGGCGATTCGCATGGTAGCTATAAGCGAAACTACATCTTCCAGAGACGAGGAACTGGTCTCATTCCTGGAAGGGGGATGTCACAGGAGAAGAAGTACTTGGGATCATCTTATAAGTGTTATTGACGCAGCAGGCATACCTCTGAGGCTAAAAGAAGAAAACTTATACATTGAAATTACGTGATTGTGTGTCAAAAGAACATTAATTGTATCGCTATTTCTAAATTCAAGAGAATTTTAGATGCTTGGATGGGGGAAAATGTAAGATCAGTGATAACCACATTAAGATAAATATTGTTTAAAACATGTTATTTGTATTTATATATCTTTCAATAAGGTCCTATAAATATGCTACTGTATAACTTTCAAAAAATGACTTTGACCTACTTTCAAAAAATGACTTTGACCTACTTTTTCCGCTTGAGTGATTTTGGCTTTAAAAGCCAATATTGAGCAAAGTATAAATGCTACATGTACATGTACCAAACTTGCATATTGGATGTATCTTTGATCAAACTTTAAAAAAATGACCATAACCTACTTTTTCTGCTTGAGTGATTTTGCCTTTAAAAGCCAATATTGAGCAAAGTATAAGTGCTACCTGTACCAAACTTGCATAATGGATGTATCTTTGATCAAACATTCAATAAATGACCATGACCAACCTTTTCCACTTAAATGATTTTGCCTTTAAAAGGCAATATAGATGTACTTAGAAATATATTTGAATTGAATTTTGCTGCCATGAGGTGAGCTTCGTAATGTGTGATTACCTATCTTTGTTTTAATTTCAGAAGTCGTTTTGAACAAGTTAATTTCTTGTTCAAAAGACATTTTTTTACATGTATGAACATCTCTTTTTTACATGTTCTAACGACTTTTTAAATTGTGTGAACGAATAATTCCTTGATTGATTTTTTTTCATTCTTAATTTTTATCTTTGTGGAACTGATAACTTTTGATTGAGTTTTTATCATTCTTGATTTTTTATCTTTGTTGAACTAATAAGTTTTTCTATGAATGTAATACGGAAGTGTGTGCGACGTAATTATTGTTTTCCTTAGTACACAACTAAATGCAAATGTAAGTTTTACTGTGGTCACATTTTAGACAAGAAATAATCTTTTCCTTTAGAATATTGTATAGAAAATACTAGAGTTTAGGACCTTTATGTCGTAAGCTATGTAAATATGTACTGAAGTCCTTAACATTGGTGATTTTATGACAAAACAGGCTAATCTTTTAATTTCTGTTATCATTTTTTGTCATTTTTTAACTTAAGAAATATGACTTAAAGGAGACCGGATTTTTGGACTTTTTCGAATTTTTCCAAAAAAAAAAAAAAAAAAAAAAATGAAAACTTGTAACCATTTAAAGTATGAATAAGCGTCTTTTTCTTCACGCATTGAACACTGTATTTTCCCATAAGTTTTGAAAATTTTGCAATGAGCGCGAGTGATATGCCCCTAGTGAAATTAAAAGATTTCATTGGACTGATATGTGACGTGTATGAAGTATTCGATAATAAGTTTTATGAATTAGTTGCCTATCAAAATTACGATTTCCTCAAGTTGGACTTGCTTGAATAAGGGAATAGTGTAGTATACAATTACTCATGCATTCAACTGTCATGATTATATACGAACAGTCAATCGGTCATTTTTAGAAAATAACACGCGTTAACCTTCATATTAGAGCTGTTCGAATAAGCGACGTAAACCTACCAACGAACTTCGTACTACGTATAGGTACGTAAGGGAACAAAATTAGGGGTGGTATCAAAAGAAAATATGTATAGATGTTACATTTCTCATCTGAATTCGTAAAATGGATAAATCTGGCAGCATTATTATAAGTGCACTTGACGTTAAATTTTCTTATCTAGATTAGTTTCTGAACTACTGATTTTCCAAGATTTTGTTTTGGTTGCGTCATGTCTTTAAAATGGTATTTTCATTGACTGATTTAGTGGGATTAGAGTATTTAGTTAGATATTTGTTGGCCTTAAACATGTACGTGTAGACTAAGTTTTCGCTGTTTTTGCAATAAAATTTCCCTATCTAACCATGGCATCCATTTCCTGCACAAACGCCAGAATAACTACTTCCACTTTTTGACAGGTCTTTTTTTCTAGTATACATGTAGTTTGTCAAAATATTCTTACAGCAAAGGGGATTTGTTATGTGTACCCCCATAAAAATAATTTTAAAAATCTGTTAAATTGCTTCCTTCGCCATATTCTCTATCACATGTTTCATTGTTTTTGATTGAAGATCACTGACGAGGATTAAGTACCCGAAACGTACATGTCTGGCCCATGCTGCAAATTCGTCTGTTCTTAAATAATGCTATCAATTTGAATACGTGTAATATAAAAATGCAGTTTTTCACATTCTGTAATACTTCTTTTCAAAAAGCTGAAATTTTATCTCAGTACTTTCTGCAGCCAACGAAACGGTCATTCTGTTTGGTATGGAGGTATGTCCCCCAGAAAACCCCATCTCGGGCCCACTTTGATGGGGTCTAAAAGTTCCAGACCCCTATTTTAATATTCACACAAGGTCAAATCCTGTACTCGCCCTTGATATGTTTTACAACATCAGATCGTTTCAAGCGCATAGTAGGGTGTTCCCCTTTGGTCCAAACAATGTAGAATTTAGGGAAACAAGAGAAAATAGAGGCTCATAGGATCCTCAGTCTTAATGGATTGCAAGGGGATGTATTGAGAAAAAAAAATAAGACAGAGACGTCTTTATCCCTGGATTAATGTGAATAGTGTATAAAAAAATTTCGGTGTAACTCATGCTTACTTTTTCTCACATTATTGACAAAAGAAAAAGATAACAAAAATTGCAATAATAAATTTAAAAGCATTTTTGGGTTGTTTGTTCCGCTCATCGTTATATAGAATAAAACACTATTACTAATCATCCTCAGTCTTCTAGAAAGACTGAATTAATAAGATAATATATTTTCTCAATTATTAAAAATTTTCGGCTTCCTACGCTCGCCATATTTAATAAAAGTTTTTCAAAAACTGCACATAATTTAACCATTTTGTGTTCAAGTATTTCAGATTTAAACCCCTTCCTTATTTAAAAAATCCCAAAATCTTGCCACCTATGCGCATGCGTCTTTTACCTTGAATCAAAATATGTCACAGTAGCATAAGATTAGGAAGAAATAATGCTATAAAAAAGCGTCCCGAAGTGCCTTGAATCCACCGGCTTTCATCAATTCCTCCCTTCATAACAACGTCTAAACCACTGTACATGTAGCTTTGCACGTCTTATAATAAAGAAAAATTAAATAAAATTTTCTTGTAGTAAAGAAGCAGAGAAATACCCTCTGATGTACGTTTCTCAAACTAATCATACCCTGCATTTAAAGGTTTATAGTATTTTGAAATGTTTAATTTTGATTTTTGTCTGTCAGTCCGTCTTATGTTTAGATCACATTCTATTGATGCATTAAAGCTAGATATAGTCTTTAGCATAATTAATCATGTACTTTTGATACCACCCCTAATTTTTTCCCTTACGTACCAATACGTAGTACGAAGTTCGTTGGTAGGTTTACGTCGCTTATTCGAACAGCTCTATTTAGATTATCCTTATATTGCAAACGCAAATTCTTGCTTCATATGTATCGATTTATTTTTGACTAACAAAAATTCCATAAGTAATCTATAAGGAGTAATTAATCAACTGCATGCTTGTATGTTTACATTTTTGCCTTCGGTTAATATGTCGTGGATCACGGATAGTTGAGAAGATCACCGAGGTCGATGTGGAATATCTGTGCCTTTTCCCATTTTTTTTATTCTGAATCTGATCGATTTCTTTAAAGAGAACAATAGTTTTTCATTCAAAATATTGAATGTGTTTGAAAAAAAAAATGAAAAAGCATTTTTCCCTTCCACTTTAAGGGCTACTCACCTTTTACTTTATGTTTGCTTTGCATGAATAAGCAAGACTCAAGTTTTAGATGCAATTTCTGTTTGTCACAATGTTGATTTGAAATATGAAAAAAAGGTCCGCATGCTTGATATGTATTGGATATAGGCCGAAAACAATTCATTCTTAAAGATAATTGACAGTCTGATGCCTGCAGGGCCGAAAACTGTCCAATATCTTTAAGAATGAATTGTTTGAGGCGTTTATCGTACTTAAAACATTGATCACTACTCAAAGTGCGATGACCTTTGACTTTGTTCTTATTGTTAATTGCCTTTACTGTTACGAAATGTAATCACTCCAGGTTCTAACATTCTCGCTACTTGCAGTAGGGAGTCGTTTATATAAGAAGATAACGGAGATGAAATTTTCAATAAAAAAAGTTGTGACAAATTATGACGCAGATCTCGTAAACCAAGACGAAATTGGATGAATTTTTTTGGAAAAAAATCAACGAGAATGCTTTGCGTGATGACGATTTAGTTGAAGCTTCTATGGATATATAGAATAAAAGGGCGTGGCTCTAAAAGTATCGTTTTCCGGACAAGCAAGAAATAATATAGTGCATTTAAATACCGAAAAGAAATCAGTGTGGATGTTCAACATACTATGTGCAAGGCTAAATGAAAGTAACAATTCAGGAAGATATTTTATAGGAGTCTAGTTCGAAAATCTGGCCTAAACCCAGCCTTTGACGGTTATTTGCATCGAGGGGGAGGGGACTTGAGGACTTAGGTAAGATTTTCGGACTAGAAAAATTCGAGCAAAAATCTCAATTATAAGTAAAATTAAAAAATGGGGAGAAAAAAGACCGAAGAAAAAAAGGTTGAACTATAGTAACTCTTACATTGTCATTTCCGACACAACGGCCTATTCTTTAGATATATGAGATTGTGCTGGATTTTGTCAACTCCGGAAAAAATAGCAAAAATTGTAAAACATGGAATTCTTGTCGCGTGATTTCTAAATAAGGATTGTAACGGTTGTCCTGTAGATGTCAAAGTACATTTACCTGTGACGGTCCAATATTTAATGAAGGTGGCGTATATTTTTTCTAATAAACGCGACCTAGATTTGATATTGGACAGTCAAATGTAAATTTCGGACTGTTCGAACAAAGGCATGACGTCACGTCATTGTTTTAATAACATTTAGTGAAATAAAATTGGATAAAAATGTGATAGAAAATTACAGACGTTAAACCATAAACATCTTGTTTTTTTATACAGAAGTTTGTTTGGTCGAAATATCTTTTATGCAAATGGCACAATATTCATGAGGTAGATGAATTAATTCTGTTTAAATAATGATCAATGAACAACTAACTGTTGCGTTACAATTAAGGGGAGTTTCTCCAACAACACCTAGTTGCAGCACCAACAGCAAAACCCCAAAACACCTCTTGTAAAAACACAAAGCAGACACACACAGATACAGACGCAAGTGGTACAAGGATTAACCAATCACAGAGATACATCAAACACAAATGACTGAACATAAACCAACCAGACTTTTGGACAATCGGTGCCGACTTATAACGGCCATCTGCAACGTCCTTAGCAGACGATGTGGTTATCATTGATTACGTGCACACAACCCTCCTACTTTTCCGATTACCAAGAGGTCTGGAAGAATTCTGGTGTAAAAGAACCGCCTTACTGTAAAATTAACATACAAACAGACAGCATGTCGCAGGGGCCCAAGAAACACACAGATTAAATGGATATAAAAACTGAAGACATACGAAATGATCACCCTAATAGTCCGACTGACATTCAGAGAGGGCAGGTGGTCGGGGAATACGATGTATTCTAGCTCTGTTTTTAAAAGAAGGGAGGATATCTTCAACAAGACCCCGTTGCAGCATCAACAGCAAAGCACCCGATGCAAAAACACAAAAGATGAGTACAGCACGAGACGGAAAAGAGACAAACGACATGTGAACATCAAACACAAAAGATTACACATAAACCGACGAGACCAATGGGCAACCGGTGCGACTTTGGACGGCCATTTGTCACGCAAGTAGCAAATGGTGTGGTTATCCTGCATTATGTGCGCAGAACCCTCTCACTTTTTAATTACCCATAGGTCTCGAAGAACGTACAATTGTGGTGTAAAACAACCTCCTCACTGAAAGATGACCTCACACAAACAAGACCGTGAAACATAGAGGCCCCAGAAATACAAATGAATATGTAAATGGATATGAAAAGAGGGCATGCGTAATACTGTCCGTGTTCTGCCGGCTGTAGTGAGCTCATGTATTTAATCACCTGAGGAGTCCGACTGACATTCAGATAGGACAGGTGGTCGGGGCCCTGTCTTCACTAAAGATGTTTGGACAGGGCCCGTCATGGAGTCCCGTCGTCACAGTCAGTCAGAGTTGAAGTCCCAAGGATGCGCTTGTAAAAGACTGTAGATTGGTCAAGTACCAAGCCTAGTGTCCATGGTATAAGAGGCGTTTAATGATTCTGACGCATTTTCGATGGTTATGCTGCCTACCTTTGATCCTTCTAATTTTGTTTATCATATCACCATAAAAGACAGGTTGTGTAATACCCAAAGTAATGTACTCTGTTGCATGTATAGATCCGAATTTTAAAAGAAGTTGACTGTAATTTTTGTAAAATTTCCAGAAAGTCTTAACTAGTTTATGAAAGCGGAAACCTTGACCTAAAAATTTTTTGGTAATTTGTAAATTTCTACTGTGAAAATCTAAAATATCAGTACATGCTCTAGCGTACCGGATGAACTGTGATATGTAAATGCCGTATGACGGTAATCTTGGATCATCACCGTCAAGCCAGGGGAAATTTACTATGTTGAATCCAAAATCATCCCTTTTGTCATATACACTTGTATGAATCTTTCCGTTTACAATTTTTATATTTAGGGCCAAAAACGGTGTTTCTGTATTTGTAACGTTTGCCTTGTTAAGTATTAATTCTTGTGGATAAATTTCATTCTAATATAATTCAAAAGCAGGATTGTCAATGGTTAGAATATCATCCAGATACCTAGAAGTATTATTGAAACATTTCAGATCATCAAAGCCTTTAAGTTTCCTGTTTCGTTTAGCCCTAGGGTGGATTAAAAAAAAACATTGATCATTGTTGAGGCCTAGGAAATGTTTTCTCGTCCATAAGTTTTATCGTTTAAACCAAGGGGACACGTAGTTTGTAATTCAGTGATCCGTGCAAGTTCAGCTTGTAGTCGGCGTTTTTATTTAAGTTTTACTTAGATTTTTGAGTTTTAGAAAATACTGAATTGGATTAATACTCTTTCAGTATATTTTTGACAGAATAATGTTTACCCTCTTTGGCCGTATTACATTTTTTTGACTGAGGATCTCTGACGAGGATGGAGTACCCGAAACGTGCATGTTTGGTCCATGCTGCAAATTTATCCGTTTATCAATTATGCTTTTCAATTTGAAGACGTTTAACATTTGAACTACTTGGTGAGTGTCACTGCTGGTGGACCAGGAGTCCCCGAGGGCACATGTAACCAAGTTCGATCAAATTGGGTTGATCGTCTGTCTCTTCAACGCATTCAAAATTTTCTGGTACTAAAATTCTTGAAATTTCTAAAAGATGGGTCCTGTAGCATCATATCCCACCCATCCCGCTAAATCTTTCGGTACATTTTTGATATAAACATTTTCACCCTCTTTGATCATATTACAATTTTATGATTGAGGATCACTGACGAGGGTTGAGTACCCGAAACGTTCGTGTCTGATTCATGCTGCCAGTTTATCAGTTTATAAGTGGTGCTTTTGAATTTGAAGACGTTTAACATTATATCCGAAATGGAATGGTTATATTTAAAGAAGTAATTGTAAAAAAAAAATGTTTGTGCTTTTCGTGACGCGATTCTATTGTCAGAATTGAATGATTTCAAAAACGAGATTTTAATGATTGTCCTGTTTCCCCTACATATTGGGTGCCTTAACCATATGCGTTTCATGGAATAAGATAAATGACATCTTGACACGATCAATCGACGTCGTTATCAATTTCGATCTTAAAAGTATGCCCATTAACACTAGATGCAATCGTGGAATTGAAATTAATGAGATAAAAAGATCATCGCTGTCCATTTCACTTGCGAATGGTTGAGAACCCCCTTTGTTTGTTAGGTGCCCGTCACTTGACGGGAGGTATTATGCATTTTATGGTGACATTATTAACAACATAAGAAGGATCAAAGATAGACAACATCACTATCGAAAATGCGTCAGAATCATCAAACGCCTTTTATACCGTGGGTATGATCCTAATGTCACCAGACGGACACTAGGCTTGGTACTTGACCAATCTACAGTCTTGTACAAGCGCATTCTTAAAAATTGCACTCTGACTGACTGTGACGACGGGACTCCATGACGGGCCCTGTCCAAACATCTTTAGAGAAGACAGGGCCCCGACCAACTGTGCTCTCTGAATGTAAGTCGGACTCCTCGGGTGATAACATACATGAGCTCGCGGCGGCAGAGCACGGATTGTATTAGGTACGCCCTCTTTTTATATCCATTTACAAATTCATCTGTGTTGCTTTGGCCCCTGTGTTTTGCGGTTTTGTCATCTGACAGTGAGGAGGTTGTTTTACACGACAATTATACGTTCTTCGAGATCTCTGGGTAATCGGAAAAGTGGGAGGTTTGTGCGCACGTAATCCAGGATAGCCATACCTTCTGCTATTTCCGTGGCAGATGGCCGTCCTAAGTCGGCACCGGTTGCTCATTGGTCTTGTTGGTTTATTTGTAGTTCTTTGTGTTTGATGTTTCTGTGTTGTGCGTTGACGTTCCTTGTCCCTTACGCGTCTTTTTCTGTGCTTGTCTGCTTTGTGTTTTTGCATTGGGTGTTTTGGGGTTTTGCTGTGGATGCTACAACCTGGTGTTGTTGGAGATCCCCTCCTTTGTTTTATATTCTGGCTAGGTCTGTCAGTCCATATATTTGTCCGTCTATCCGTCCGCTAATGGAACGCAATAACTCGAGTATTCATCAACTGATTTTTATGATATTTGTACATTGTAATGAGAATGTGAAGAGGAAGCCGTCTTTCGATTTCAGGTTAATCTAATTTGTCGTTACGGAGTTATTCGACTTAGATTTTTTAATACAGTGAAAATATACTTAAATACTTTAAGAAAAAAAAGGAATGAAAAATTTGCATCAAAGAGAAAATTTTACCTTTTTTGGTGTGGTTGCCATCGCAACCGATGATTGAATATTAACATCATTGATATTAAAATGTCACAAAACTGCTAATTTGCTTTATAAACCAAAGTTGATTTTTCATCTTTTTCATAATTTGAGAAACTGGATGTAAAACATATATCATGTATTTCTTTTGGATGTATATCAACTATAATTTTATGCGTTGCTAGGGAGATTTCTTGCATTTTTTATACATAATTCTCAAGAAATCAAATGATGTTAGTGAATGGACAATAAGGTATAGGAATACATAGGAACTGTCTCTTCAATTCTATTAAAATGTACCACTACAGTCCAAAACAATTGAAAATTGGCAGAAAAAGCTTAAATTGTACCTTTTTTGCATGGTTACCATGGCAACCAATTACATAATACCAACATTATTGAACAAAAGACTATCACAGATACTGTAAAATTGCTGAATATACCATAATTGGTTGTTTATCTCTTCAATGATTTGAGATACTTAATGTAATACATATATTACTGCTTTGTTTTGGTTGTGTATCATATATTATTGTGTGTGTTGCTATGGAGATTTCCTTGCATGTTTTCTATATATTTCTAAAACATTCAATAATTCTGGAAAAATGGAATCTCATTTATAGGAAAACATAGGAATTGTCTCTTTAATTTAATTCATTTAAACATCAAACAATGACTGGAAATTAGTATAAAAAGTGAAAATTGTACCTTTATGTGGATAGTTACTATGGCAACCGATGATGAAATATTGACATAATTGATGTAAAAGTGTAACAGTAACTGCTAACTTGCTTAATATACCGAAAATGGTTGCTTATTTTTTTTTTCATGATTTGAGATACTTATGTAAAACATATATCATGACTTTGCTTTAGCTTTGTATCTGTTAGAATAGTGTGCGTTGCTATGGAGACTTTCTTGCATTTTTTTTCTGACATGTCTCTCGAATTTCAATGAATTTTTGAAAATGTAATAGAATTCATAGGAAAACGTAGAAATTGTCTCTTTAATCTAATTCAAATGTACAAAAACACCAAAAAACAACGGAAATTTTGAATAAAAAGTGAAGATTGTACCTTTTTGGGCGTGGTTACCATGGCAACGGATGATGAAATGCCAACATATGTGATATCAAAATGTCAGAAAAAGTATGAACTTGCTTAATATACCATAATTGGTTGTTTATCTTGTCAATGAATTGAGATAATTAATATAAAACATATATCATGTAAAATGCAGATGTTGCCATGGTAACCATTTTTAAATTGAATTTATTTTCTTTAAACAAAAATAACATCTCTGGATTTTTTATATTTTTCTGATAATAGATCAATGATTCATTAGGGCCTATTCCACTATTTAACTTATGCTGCGTTATTTTTCTATGAATCGCCAAAAATGGTGTATTTTTGTATTTTTGGAAAATGTCAAAATATGGACAGTTTGCAATAAAAAATAATACTTTTTCCCCAAATTTCGACCAAAAGTTGATGTCCCATATCAAAGATCAATGTAAGTAGTTTTTCATCATAAGTCAAAATATAATCCACCTATGGACTATCATTGTGAAAAACAGACATGAAAGTTGCAAATTTTGAGCTTGCAAAAGCCCATTTTCTGGCCAAAATGGGGTGGTATGGTTACCATGGCAACGGATGGCCATATACACAAACCAATGTCATTTTCATTGTCAGGGGGTCAAACTTGGCTTACATAGTGAAAATCATCCAAATCTGAGACATGCGATTTCCGACCCACTTTGATGCTTACAGAGAATGACTCTGAAAAGTGTTATTTTTTATTGCAAACTGTCCATATTTTGACATTTTCCAAAAATACAAAAATACACCATTTTTGGCGATTCATAGAAAAATAACGCAGCATAAGTTAAATAGTGGAATAGGCCCTTATAAATCATTGATCCATTATGAGAAAAATATAAAAAATCCAAAAATGTTATTTTTGTTTAAAGAAAATAAATTCGATTTAAAAATGGTTACCATGGCAACATCTGCATTTTATATGATATATGCTTTATATTAATTATCTCAATTCATAGACAAGATAAACAACCAATTATGGTATATTAAGCAAGTTCATAATCTTTCTGACATTTTAATATCACATATGTTGGCATTTCATCATCGGTTGCCATGGTAACCACGCCCAAAAAGGTACAATCTTCACTTTTTATTCAAAATTTCCGTTGTTTGTTGGTGTTTTTGTACATTTGAATTAGATTAAAGAGACAATTTCTACGTTTTCCTATGAATTCTATTACATTTTCCAAAATTCATTGAAATTCGAGAGACATATTAGAAAAAAAAATGCAAGAAAGTCTCCATAGCAACGCACACTATTCTATCAGATACAAAGCTAAAGCAAAGTCATGATATGTTTTACATAAGTATCTCAAATCATGAAAAAAAATAAGCAACCATTTTCGGTATATTAAGCAAGTTAGCAGTTACTGTTACATTTTTATATCAATTATGTCAATATTTCATCATCAGTTGCCATGGTAACTATCCACATAAAGGTACAATTTTCACTTTTTATACTAATTTCCAGTCATCGTTTGATGTTTAAATGAATTAAATTAAAGAGACAAATCCTATGTTTTCCTATAAATGAGATTCCATTTTTCCAGAATTATTGAATGTTTTAGAAATATATAGAAAACATGCAAGGAAATCTCCATAGCAACACACACAATCATATATGATACACAACCAAAACAAAGCAGTAATATATGTATTACATTAAGTATCTCAAATCATTGAAGAGATAAACAACCAATTATTGTATATTCAGCAATTTTTCAGTATCTGTAGTCTTTTGTTCAATAATGTTGTTATTATGTAATTGGTTGCCATGGTAACCATGCAAAAAAGGTACAATTTAAGCTTTTTCTGCCAATTTTCAATTGTTTTGGACTGTAGTGGTACATTTAAATAGAAAATTGAAGAGACAGTTCCTATGTATTCCTATACCTTATTGTCCATTCACTAACATCATTGGATTTCTTGAGAATTATGTATAAAAAATGCAAGAAATCTCCTTAGCAACGCATAAAATTATAGTTGATATAAATCCAAAAGAAATACATGGTATATGTTTTACATCCAAATTCTCAAATTATGAAAAAGATTAAAAATCAACTTTGGTTTATTAAGCAAATTAGCAGTTTTGTGACATTTTAATATCAATGATGTTGATATTCAATCATCGGTTGCCATGGCAACCACACCAAAAAAAGGTACACTTTTCCCTTTTATGCAAATTTTTCATTCTTCTTTTTTTTCTTATTGTTTTTGTATATTTTAATTAAATTACAGAGACCATTCCTGTGTTTTCCAATAAATGATATTCCATTTTCCATTGTGCAAATTCCTAGTTGTTAAAGATAAGATGAGCTTTATTTTGAGTCGGCATGTCAAAGTAACAAGTGCAACATAAGCTCTTATGAGCTTTTAGACTGACATTTTTCTTAAGTGTTTTGGTGAAAAACTTTTATTTTCGGTCTTTTTCTCTAAAATTTGAAGCAAAAAAATATTTTTGAAACTTGATAGATAAAATATGAAGCCTTCAAAATAAATTCAGGGGGGGAAATCATGAAATGATATGGGAAATAGCTGTATTTTCAATATAAAAATCACCAAAAAACTTCAAAAATTAATTTGTTAAAGATGTACTGAATTGTATCTTTGTATAAACTTCATTTTCAATGATGATTCTCAATCAATTAAATCAATTTGGGAAGTCAAGCTGTCTATATTTTTGAAATGGTTTCCAAAGCAACCGTGGAGGGAGAGAGCTTGATAAAAGGGTTCTCTTGTTGCTCGATCCCGAATATGTATCTCTTGTAATCATATACCATTTGCACAAGATTTATGAAATAAATACTGTTTAAACCAAAGCAACCGTGCTTTATAAGATCTGATTTGCTGATTTTCTGCAATTTCCAACTATTTAAGGCCCTGTTTGATAATGTGGGAGCCCTATAGGAATCACGTATTCCGTCTGTCCGACGCGATAACTCAAGTAAATAGTGTACATCTTTCAGATAAAGGATCATGAGAGAAACATGCTTATAAATTTTTAAACTTCATGGTCTAATGTCCAGGTAAATCTTTGGCAAAATTCAATAAAATATCATTAATTTGGTTCTGACCCGGAAAGTTCTGACCCGAAAAGTTTTCAAGGTACAGCTTTCACATTTCATACACAAATTAAAGATCATTTGTGAAATATGCGTATAAATTTTGACCCTTCAAGGTCAGAGGTCAAGGTCAAACTTGGCAATTTCAATAAATAAATATAACAGTATAATATACATACATGTATAAAGAATCCTTAGTTGAACATGCCTATTAATTTTAAACCTTCAAGGTCAAGTCAAGGTCAAACTTAGGTAAATCTTTATTAAATATCAATGCAATAACTGAAGACGTACGTATTTAAGGAAGCTTTTTTATGCTTCATATCCTGGTTTAGAACGATGATAGAAACACACCCAGAAATTCCAAACTATAACAGAATGAAGTCAAAGAAGCTAGGCCAATCTTTAGCAGATCTAGTAAGATCATTATTTTGACATGAACTGTTGACTCCAGCTTCCAAGGTATACATGTAGCTTTTCAACTTAGACTTTTGAAATTCGACATACTGATGAAGAATAATGAGAAGAGCATGCCTGTAGGTATTCAACTCTCATTATTTTCATAAAATGTACTTATTTTATGCAACAGAGTATTCATTGGTGAGATATTAAAAATCCCGAAATTTCAAAAGCTTTATACGAAATTCTGGCTTTGTATTAGTAAAAATTGTGTGCTTTGCCATAGAGACTTGTTGCATTTCTTCTACATATTTCTCCAGAAGTTCAATTACTTTTAAGGAAAGTTAATTATAGGAGAACATAGCAATTGTCTCCTTAATTTAGATCAAATATACAAAAACAATAAAATAAAAAAAAAAAAAAAAAAGAACGGAAAATTTGCTCAATAAGTGAAAATTGCACCTTTTCTGCATGGTTGCCGTGGCAACCGATGACAAAATAACAAGATTTTATTGATATTAAAATGTCACCAAAACTGTGAACTTGCTTTCTACATCAGAAATGACTGTTTATCTCTTTCATAATTTGAGCAACTGAATGTAGAACATAAAGCATGGCATTGTTTTAGTTATGTATCATTTCTAATTGATTGCATTGCTATGGAGATTTATTACATTTACTGAACATTTCTCAAAAAAAATTCAGAAATATAAATATCAAGTATAGGAAAATATCGGAACTGTCTTTTTAATTCAAATGTACATAAGCATCGAAAAAGTAAAGAATGTATCTTTTTTGCATGCTTTATATACCACAATTGGTTGTTTATCTTTCCCATGACTTGAGATACTTAATGTAAAACATATATCGTGGCCTTAATACAGCTGTGTATCTGTAATAATTGCATGCGTTGCTATGGAGACATTCTTGCGTTTTTCTATATATTTTTCCAGAACTTCAATGATTTTGGGAAAATGGAATATTATTCACAGGAAAACATAGACATTATCACTTAGATTTACTTCAGCTTTTCAAAAACTCTAAAAAAATGACGGAAAATTTGAATAAAAAGTGAGAATGGTACCTTTTAGCGCATGGTTACCATAGCAACCAATGATAAAATATCAATATATTTTTTATATCTAAATGTCACAAAAAGTGTGAACTGGCTTAATATTCCACAATTGGTTGTTTATCTCTCCCATGACCTGAGATACTTAATGTAAAACATATATCATGGCCTCGTTACAGCTCTGTATCTGTAACCATTTTGTGCGTTGCTAAGGAGGCATTCTTGCGTTTTTTCTACATATTTCTCCAGAATTTCGATGATTTTCGGAAATGGAATATTATTCAAAGGAAAACATAGGAATTACCACTTTAATTTACTCAAACTGTACAAAAATTCTGAAAAAAAGACCGAAAATTTGAATAAAAAGTGAAAATGATACATTTCAGGGCATGGTTACCATAGCAACAAATGATAAAATACATATATACTTGATATTTAGATGTCACAAAAAGTGTGACCTTGCTTAATATACCACAATTGGTTGTTTATCTCTCCCATGATTCGAGATACTTATTGTAAAAATCATATAACATGGCGTTATTTAAGCTCTGTATCTGCAACGATTGTGTGCGTTGCTATGGAGAAGTTCTTGTGTTTTTTCTATATATTTCTCCAGAATTTCAATGATTTTGGGAAAATGGAATATCATTCAAAGGAAAACATAGAAATTATCTATTTAATTTAATTCAAATGTACAAAAACTCCTAAAAACGACGGAAAATTTGAATAAAAAGTAAGAATTGTACCTTTTCGGCCATGGTTACCATAGCAACCAATGATAAGATACCAATATAGTGGATATTAAAATGTTACAAAAAGTGTGAACTTGCTTAATATACCATATTTGATCGTTTATCTTGTCCATAAATTAAGGTACTTGATGAAAAACATACATCATGTAAAATGCAGATGTTGCCATGGTAACCATTTTAAATTGAATTTATTTTCTTTAAACAAAAATAACATCTCTGGATTTTTTATATTTTTCTCATAATGGATCAATGATTCATTACGGCCTGTTCCACTATTCAACTTATGCTGCGTTATTTTTCTATGAATCGCCAAAAATGGTGTATTTTTGTAATTTTGGAAAATGTCAAAATATGGACAGTTTGCAATAAAAAATAATACTTTTCCCCCATATTTCAGCCAAAAAGTAATGTCTCATATCAAACATATATGTAAGTAGTTTTTCATCATATGTCAAAATATAACCCACCTATAGACTATCATTGTGAAAAACGGACATGAAAGTTGCTAATTTCGAGCTTGCAAAAGCCCATTTTCTGGCCAAAATGGGGTGGTATGGTTACCATGGCAACGGATGGCCATATACAAAAACCAATGTCATTTTCATTGTCAGGGGGTCAAACTTAGCTTACATAGTGAAAATCATCAAAATCTGAGATATGCGATTTTCAAGTTTTCTGAGAATTCTTTGATGCTTACAGAGAATGACTCTTAAACATTCTTAAGAAATCTATTTTAAAGTGAAATGTTATAGAAATTTGCATACTTCGCAACAGCCGGCAGAGCACGGACTGTATTACGCACGTCCTCTTTATATATCCATTTACATATTCATATGTGTTGCTTGGACCCCAGTATCTTACGGTCTTGTTTGTGTGTAGTCATCTAACAGTGAGGTGATTATTTTACACCAAAATTGTGCGTTTTTCGAGACCTCTGGGAGATCGGAATAGTGGGAGGGTTGTGCGCACGTAATCCAGGATAACCACACCGTCTGCTGTTTATGTGGCAGATGGCCGTCGGCACCGGTTGACCATTGGTCTCGTTGGTTTATGTGTGGTCTATTATGTTTAATGTTTCTATGGTGTGAGTTGGTGTTCCTTTACCCTTTTGCGTCTCTTTCTGTGGGTGTCTGTTCTGTGTTTTGGGATTTTGCTGTGGGTACTGCCTTTCATTTCCATATGTAACGTCTTTTTTAATTTTTGTCGTATAATTGAGATATTATGTGTTAGTTGGGAGGGGTAGGGTATATGCACATACATGTTAAACTAAGGGAAAAGTATAGGCGAATGGAACGCAATCACTTGAATATGTGGCAACAGATATTCATGCTAGTTGCACATCAGACTGTGTAGAGAAAGTTGCCTTTCGATTTTCATTTTATTTGTCGTTACGGAGTTATGAGACTTAGAATTTCTTAATACAGTGAAAATATACTTGAACCACAATTGTACGTTCTTCGAGACCTCTGGGTAATTGGAGAAGTGAGAGGGTTGTGCGCACGTAATCCAGGATAACCACACCATTTGCTACTTGCGTGACAGATGGCCGTCCAAAGTCGGCACCGGTTATCCATTGGTCTCGTCGGTTTATGTGTAGTCTTTTGTGTTTGATGTTTACATGTCGTGTGTCTCTTTTCCGTCTCATGCTGTACTCGTCTTTTGTGTTTTTGCATCGGGTGTTTTGGTGTTTTACTGTTGATGCTGCAACGGGGCCTTCTTGCTTTGGTTCCTGTTTTGTCCTGATTTTGTATGCCTTCGGTTTCTGATTTTCTGAATTATCGATTTTGTGCTGTATACAGGGATATGGTCATTATCCATATTTGTCATTAATTATTTAAAAATTCTTTAAAAATATATTTTTGGATGAGCAGAAAGAATGTTCTTATACACATGTAACGGATTTTTTTTTTTGGTCACAAAATGGAGAAACAATGCGTAATTGGAGGGGGTTATAATTATATCCCAGCATATACGGTACGCCAATTCATGTTCTAAATATGAAGATTTCATCGTTAGAGCCTAACGGCTTGCAAGTAAGCTACTCGTTCAGGGTTATATTATACAACGACTGAGATCATATTTGAGGAAGTTCTTCGGTCGCTATGGGAATATTATAAAAGCATATCAGATCCCCCTTTCCAGAATTATCAGTGACATTCTGGATTGTAATTGAATCATCACTAAACAAGAACGACTTACCTGATGTGTACAAGTTTCCATGGAGCTATTGCGACGGATGTTGCATACAATCAGGAGACACTTACTCTCCCCGGGCACCTGGTCTCAGTTCGGAATTTTATTAATTCCGAGGTTCGCACCCATTCGTGTGGAAAATGTAATGATTTTACCTTGCCTTCTCGACTTTGAGACTGAACAACTTATCGGTACTTCTTTACTGATTATTAATTATGCAAGCATGCAAGCAGGAGATGCTTACTCTTTCTTGGTACCTGGCCTCACTCTCATATCGGGAGTCCGCTTCTTTTCATGTAGTGGAGGTTTTAGTTTATTTGCTTTGGTTTCTGTTGGATCCTGATTTTGTATGCCTTCGGTTTCTGATTTTCTGAATTTCGATTTTGTGCTGTATACAGGGAAACATAGAGTTCAATCTTTGGTTGGATGGTACAAATGGTCTCTGACAGAATATCATCCACCATTCTGGAAAGTGGGACAACATAGTGTACGACGAGTTCCCCATATCGACCGTAGAACTTCTTCAGCGGCGATGTAAGTCGGTAACATACATATCCTTGACTGAGAAGCTTATCTGAAAGACGCCTAGCTCTCAGAACAAAATCCGTATATTTGGTACTTGCTCTGGCATATCTTATCAACTGAGATATGAATACGCCATAAGCTGGCGATGAAGGGATGTTGCTACTCAGAAAAGGAAAGTTTGTAATGCTGAAATTGAAGTCGTCACATTTGTCATAGAGTGAGGTGTTCATGTGACCATCAGTGTCGTAGGACAATATTATGTCCAAATAGGATGTTGAATTATTCGTCTCTGTAGTTTCTTTGACTTCAAGCTCCGAAGGATAGATACTGCTGAGGTAATACGCGAATTTTGGATTATTGATGGACAACACATCGTCTATGTATCTGTAAGTAAAGTTAAGGTCAGAATCTAATTATCTTTTCCCTTCAGAGACCAAAGATCGAATTAATTCAGCTTTGGACGAGTAAAGGAAAATGTCGGCACAATTGGTCCCCATTGGAATTTAGACACTTGGCTGAAAAACCTTTCCTCCAAACACCACAAAAATGTTGTCGATCAGAAAGTTTAACATCTGAATAATATCTGTTTCAGTGTACTTATTTTCAGAATCGGACTTTTCATTTACAAAGTAGGTTTTGTCATAGTTAACAACAATAACTTTGTATTTGCGATTGTCGTTCGTACTTGTAAACGCGTTACTTATTTTTTTGCGAGTCTTTCTTTCAATTTAGAATGTGGGATTGTAGTGTAAAGTGTCGAGAAATCAAAGGCTTTGATCGAATGGCCTCTACTTAAACTTGTGGATTTCAGATGTTCTAAAAGTTCCTTCGAATTCTTTAAAATCCACATCTGGTTGATACCACTGCGAGAATATACTGGCGAACAATATTTTTGAAGCCGAGATTTGATTTCAGATAAAACTTTGGTGAGTAAGATCGATAGAGATTTAGTAGAACAGTTTGAGGAAGCAGCGATGAAACGTTGTTTGTACGGATTCTAATGCATTTTGATATGCAGTATAAGTATGGTAAATCTAAATCTAGATTGTTAGTGTCGAAGCCAAAGGAAGTAAGAAACTGATTTGTGGTTATCTATTATTTCAGAGACAGAAAGGTTTATTGGGATTTAAGTGGGTGTCAAATATAAACCCAACTCTTTAACTAGACTGTCGAAATAGCACTTTTTGCAAGTGAATGTGTAAGTCTTTGAGGCTTTGTCTGCTGTCGCGATGACATAATGTTCTTGGAGGTAGGCAAGCTCTGTGATAACATATGGGTCTATAAAGATAGATTCGAATCTGGTGTTCACTGTATATTTTAATCGGTTGATTCTAGATGTAACGCTCCGATGGATTTTATCAATTCGGATAGGGTGTCGAGCTGTATATCCACTTTCTTCTCCTTCTTATGGCGTTTTTGTTTCTCAGCTGATACGGTACGCCCGGGCTTGTGCCAAATATGAAGATTTCATCATTAGAGCCAGACTGCTTGCAAGTAAGCTACCTGTTCAGGATTATGATAAACGTCTTCAAATTCTATAGCATCATTTAAGAACAGATGAATTTTCAGCATGGACCAGATATGCACGTTTCGGGTACTTAACCCTCGTCAGTGATCCTCAATCTAAACAATGTAATATTGCCAAAGAGTGTGAAAATTATTATGTCCAAACATTTACCGAAAGACGTAGCAGGATTGGTGGGATATGATGCTGCAGGACCCACTTTTTAGAAATTTGAAGAAATTTTGATAACAGAAATTTTCTATTGCGTTGAAGAGACGACCAACCGAAGTTGATCGAACTTGGCTACATGTGCCCTCGGGGACTCCTGGTCCACCAGCAGTGACACTCACCAAGTGGTACTAATGATAAACGTCTTCAAATTCTATAGCATCATTTAAGAACAGATGAATTTTCAGCATGGACCAAACATGCACGTTTCGGGTACTTAACCCTCGTCAGTGATCCTCAATCTAAACAATGTAATATTGCCAAAGAGTGTGAAAGTTATTATGTCCAAACATTTACCGAAAGACGTAGTAGGATATGTTACACAACGACTGAAATCATCATTGAGGAAGTTCTTCGGTCGCTACGGGGATGTAATAAAAGCATGTGAGATCCCAATTTCCAGAATGATCAGTGACATTCTACATTGTGAATGAATGGGTGTCATCATCACCAAACATGACATACCTGATATGTACATCAGATTGTCTCGATGTACATTTCGATGTACATATCAGACCTGTTGCGAATGGTGTTGCATGCAATCAGGAGACGCTGACTATCTCTGGGCACCTGGTCTCACTTCGGAATTCCGGGGTTCGCAACCGTTTCGATGGGAATTCTCACGATTCCGCCTTGCCTTTTCGACGTTAAGACTGAATGACGGTTAGGTACTTCTTTGATGTTTATTTTGCCCAACATCTTGCATATTCCTCACAAGAGTCCATCATAATTTTGACATTTTAATCCATGTAAAGGACATACTTTCTCTGTATTTGGGACCCTTTTTTAACATTTCTCTCAACTTGTCGTTCTTGACTATACTAAGGTCATCAGTAATAACGTGTCCACAAGGAGAGTAGTTGAAATCCGATGAAGAACATTCGAAAGGAAGTGGTTGTATTGAGGGATTACTTAAATCAATACACTGCAAGAATCGTTTGTAATTGTAAATTTTAGATGCAACTGTTGGTGTGAAGCTATAGGAAATACAAGGAGTTTCATTTCTTTTGAAATAGGGTGGGATTTTTTCTGTGACAGTATTGTGATTCAAAATTTGACCAAGATTTGATTTATCAATACCTTTGTTTGCAAATGTTACTCTTATGAAAGGACGGTTTGTTTTCTCCTCTGATTTATCTGATCTAACTGCTTGAAATAAACGAAAGTAGAAATGTCCAACACCTTGTAGTCTGTATTCTTTAATTTTGTACGAATATAATGCAGACCTAAAGGCTAATTAAAAATCACATGTAACAATTGAACTTTTTCTAACAAATTGACATATTATAGATTTAATTCCATGAGAAGCATCATTCAAATTCAATTGCACAATTTTAAAAATTGGCGAAACGTTTTTTTCTGGAGTCTGGAGAACCTGCACTGTTATCCAACAGGACTCAGTCGGCTTATCATGTAAGTATATCATATTAACGAGGCCGAGCTGGGTACGAGCTATCGCGCATTGCGCATGGTTACGCGCATGACGATAGGTGTTAGTCGTAAATCTTCAAGAAAACACTGATTCGGTTGATGTAACTGCATATTTTTTATTAAAGACTAATAGGTCCTAGTACAAGACTCTTATATTCATTTTACTCTAAAATGTCTTCAAATTATCAATTACAGTCCAATTTATCCATCTCCTTTTGATTAAGACAACATTTTACTGCTTTCCGGTACCAATGTAAAAATTCGATCAGCTAGCTGAACTTCTAGTATTTACGAAGTAGAACATGCGATTATCTAACGATTATGAGGCACAGAGGACAATTCGGTGAAATTTAGTCACCACAGTAATAGAGTGCAAAATCTTCAGAAGGCCCACAAATAAGAACAAAAAAGACTCCCACTCCTAGATCGTCTAGCTCAATTTCAGAAGTGCCCCAAACTAACAAGAGTAAAGTTGACAACAATACATCTACATTCATTCACCATGTAAATAATGACCGTAACTACAGCGTCTGCACATCTTCTTTTCAATTTGTTAATGAAACATTTTTCTCTGGGAGACTCAAACCAATCTCTTATATTCGGTTTATAATTGATTTACAGTGTCTTTTTGTAAACTTTACATGTGATTCTTGCCATGTAGAATTAAGGTACAAACATATTGTTGGCGTACTTCCAAATGGCGTGACTTGTCACCTCATTGTCAAATGCCATTATTGCGTTGAATTCTTCCGTGTTGCCATGGGAAAAATTCACAGACCACAGAATGCAAGACGGAAAGGACCACCCATTTTTTATGTTAATTCTAAAATTGCTACTGTACCGGCATGATGCTCATTAATTATGTATCGTTTTTCGAGAACAACCTTTTGATTTTTAAAAAGGGGAGGGGGGGGGGTTAGAGGGAACTTAGAAATTAGACTTATCAAACACACAATTTGTATTTCATTAGCTAGGCTGGTACTTAACAAAAGGGGATCAATGTCTTCAACACCATTGTCAAATGAAAAAGAAGAATAATATGGCATGTTTCATAGTATTTATCTTTCTTAACTAGCCTCATTTTCTCTAATCATGAAAGCATACATTTTGGTTATTGGTTATACATTGATCATTTCAAATACCACTCTTTAAGTTTGCTCACATTCACGTGCATATATAGTATCTATAGTCATGAGGTTTCGGTCTAGGGCTACAAAAATTATATATTTTGCTTCCTTTGGTCATACCCCTTAATTCTCCTTGAATATGAAATGTACATGGCTTTCTCATGTATAGAATATAAAAAGAAAATGAAAAAAAAAAAACCCTCAAATACCTGTGCATGCAATTATAAAAGTTTAACGTTGTTCTTTATCCTTATATTGTGATTTCTTGATCAGTCAAATTGAATTTGCAATTTGTAAGGGTACATGTATGATGCATAGCATTGTTTCAATGATGTATATATACACCCAGATTACATGTAGATGTATTTCAATCTTTTCTAGCAAGTTAAAGTTCTCTTTCATTTACTTAACAATTTGAAAATCAGTACAGTAATTATTATTTGTTACAATACCAACAAGAAACAAACAAGTTTAAATTATTCCAATTTATGAAATGAGCATTGTGCCTTTAAGCTCTAACACAGGGATCACCCTAAGCCGTGACATAATATTGCACCATTTGCGCACAATTTTTCGGAAGTGGCGTAGTTAAGTTGTACAAGTCACGGGTAGGTTAAATTAAGATAGGTACATGTTAAACGTCTTTAAATTCAATAGCATCATTTAAAACCTGATAAATTTACAGCATGGACCAGACATGCACGTTTCGGGTACTAAACCCTCGTCAGTGATCCTTAGATTAAATAATGTAATATGGCCAAAAGTATGAAAATTATTATGTCCAAAAATGTACCAAAAGACGTAGCAGAATGGGTGGGATATGATGCTACAGGACCCACGTTTTAGAAATTCATGCTATGCCAATTACGTGCATCAAGTCGATCTATTCAACTGGCTGCTTAGTGCTAGATTCACGAATTTCAGCGTTCAGAATTAATTTTTAGTGTCATAACTTTGAAGTTTGATGCAGTGTTAGATATCGAAACGTGCAAATTGAGATCGGATTACAGTGAGTAAAGTAATTGTCCAAACAACTGTAAATTTGACAGTCAGTCTCATCATCCTCATACATGGACAGTAGTAATTTACAATGTTATTTTATACATGCATATTAAGCTTAAATTACCTAATTCTTTTCATATGTTTGTCTATAATTCTTGAAATATATATTTTTGTTTCAGCAATGCATCACAGTGGCCTAGGACCTACTCAAGTAAACATTTTCTTGACATCAATGAATCTTCCATTCGTAAGTTCAACTTCATTTAGAAATAGAAGTGAAGAACTAAAGAATTGGCTGAGGAATCTATTGATTTGGCTTTACAAGAGGAGAAACATCTTTCAAGAGAAAGTAAACATTATTATTTATCTTAAACTCATAATTACCTATAGATGCAGGTTTTTTTTATTGGAATGTGTCAAACTTGGTGTAAAATGTAATAACTAATATTGTGTTTCTGTCCTATTAGTTACTCATGATCTGATAACATTGAAGATTGAAGATTAAAAAGGGCAGTGTTTAGACAATAAATATAGATAATCGAATCTTCTATTTCAAATGGTATTTATGAAATGAGTTGCTGTAAATTTAACATGCCCAACCTTGGCGAGCTGATTTAAAACTAACACGATTGTCGAGTTTCATAATACCGTAAAAATAGAAAAATCTTTGAGATCATTAATCTTTTTATCACATGATTTTAACAAAAAATGTTCAGTTTCGACGTTACTTTTTACAGGAAACATGTCAATGTCACCGTTTTATAGACAACTTCATAAAGCATTGCAAACTTTTTGTCCAATGACTATGCTCTGAATTAACTGTTATATGACAAATATGGATAATGACCATATCCCTGTATACAACACAAAATCGATAATTCAGAAAATCAGAAACCGAAGGCATACAAAATCAGGATAAAACAGAAACCAAAGCAAACAAACAAAAACATCCACCATATGAAAAAAGCGAACTCCCGATATGGGAGTGAGACCAGGTGCGCAAGAAGAGTAAGCATCTCTTGCTTGCATGTAACATCCGCCGCTTCAATTCGGTAGAACTGTCACATCCGGTTACTTCCATTTCGTAAGACATAGAGTACAATCTTTGGTTGGATGGATCAAATGGTCTATGATAGAATATCATCCACCATTCTGGAGAGTGGGACATCATAGTGTATGACGAGTTCCGTGTTATCATAATAATGAAGTGGCTTTTTGTGCAACTACATAATGAGTGTATAATGTGATAATATGACTTATATTACAGTATTGTTTTTTTTTTTCATTACAAGTTATAAGAAATTGAATTGATTTCACTCTTAACAGTTTTCATGTTCATTTCCATAGCATCAACACTAGAATGGGAAGAAGATACAGCCATTGTAGACAATTGTCTAGAAGGTATGATTATTAATCACTATTCCAAACAGAAACATAACTCTTTGAATTTTTTCAGCCTGTCAGGTTAAGCATACCTTCACTGTATTTAATGCGAATAATTATGACAAAGAAACTATCATAGATCTATCTAAACAAACGTGTTCCCCTGTAATCAAAGCATCCGAATGATAATTGATAGGGCTATCATACTTCACTTGTGTTTCCTTACAGAAATGTCACACGATCTTTTTGTTGACACCAAAATTGTTGATCTTGACCTTTGACCTTGTTTTCAAAAACCTTTAACATTGAGCATAATTGTATGATTTAATTGCTTCCTGTTTTCTTTAAATAGGTACCAGTCCAGACATAGATGTTGCTGCAATCCCTCAAGAGCCTGCATCCTTTCCAAATACATGTATCTCAAATTGGGAAAAAGGTATTCTATCATGTCATTAAGGTAGAGCATCCCTCAGGTATCAGATGCTTATATTTCCTAAATAACAACTTATACAATATTTTCATTTCCATATATTCGAAGCTTATCTTTAACGTGATATAAAAACAAAATATAATTCGGTATTTCATGATTATACCGAGGACTTAGTCGTTTGAACCTTAACATTGGACCCTATGGGAAAAGTAAGAAAAATCCCTTTTTAGAGATGATAAAACGTAACTAAAAAATTTTTGTTTTCCCAAAATCATATTAGGTTAATCATCTGAACAGTATTCTGAAGAGAAAAAATAGGGTATCCAGGCAAAAAATTACCAGCAGTTCTGACCTGAGGGATACTCTACCTTAAGTTAAAGTCTTTTTGGGGGAACTTAATTCTTGCTACAAGTACAAAACTAGCAATTAACACTTCATTGGTCATCTTAGGTTGCTAACGTGAATGGATGCATTGGATGCTGCACATTATATTGAACTTTGAACAACTTTCTTGTCAATTTCTGGTTATATTAAACCTTTTTGAAATAGCTTAGTATTGGACATAGTAAAAGTGCTACAGTTACCAAATTTACATCTGTGGATCTTCTTTTGATATCCATATGGTGCTTCAAATGTTGCATCTGACCTACTCCTTTACTTTAATGACTTTGCTTATAATTACTTGCTTATTTTTTTTTACTTTATGGGATCTTGACCTTGGTCCAAGTTATTCTTGGCCATAACTCAATTACAAAAACAGCAGTTTACTGGTAATGAACCATCTTTTTTATTTATGTAGAGACAGAGAGGGAAGAGAAAATAATTGCTTCAGCAGATGGGGCATATCAAAAAAGAGGATCTGGAAGGTGTTACAACAGGTTATCTGATAAAAACTAACAGTGAATGAAGACAAATGATACAAACCTTTAACTTTTTCCAACTTCTACGAAATATTGACCTGGGCTATATGTCTTCATCTTTAATGGATAACGATTTGATGTTTCACATATGAATTTCTTTAAGTACAGTACCTTTCATTTTATACCTTGACCTTTGACTTAGTGATATTTGACCTACTTTTGTGAAACTGGGCTTAAAATGTTTTCAGCTCTCATGGAATGGGAATTATTATTTCACATAAAGACCTTTGACATAATGACCTTGAACCTTTTTCAAGAAACTATTTTCAAGAAATTTAACATGGGCTGTATATCTCTTCGACTAACTTACTAACAGAGTATAAGGAATAGGGTGCACATATGGATTCCTTATTGCAGTATTTCATTTATAGTCTTTATTTTGACCCAATGAGGTTGACCTATTTTTTATGCCCCCGGGGCATACATGTATATACTTTTTGGCTTGTCCATCTGCTTGTCTGTCTGTATGTCAGTCTGTTTGTCCGAAAAACTTTAAAATTCGGCATAACTTTTGATTGGAAGGTGATAGAGCTTTCATATTTCAGATGTGTATTTCTTGTGACAAGACCGTTCGATTGATACCAAAATTTTTGACCGCGTGACCTTGACCTTTGACCTACTTTTTAAAAACTTAAATATTGGGCATTGCTTTTGAAGGGCTAGTGATAGGGCTTTCATATTTCACATGTGTATTCCTTGTCACAAGATTTTTTCATTTGATACCAAAAAAATTTAACCTAGTGACCCTGACCTGACCTTGACTTTTCACATACTTAACAGAAAATGGTGTTTGTACTAACAAAGATGCCACCGGGGGCATTCGTGTTTCTTAAACACAGGCTTTATTCATGATACATTTGGTAATATATATTTGTTTGCCAAAAGTATTCTCAACATTTTATTTGCATTTTGTAAACAGGCACAGCATCTCTTATTCGGAAGAAAAGTGGAAAAGCGATAGCTTTCTCATCACGACAAAAGAAATGTAGAATTTGCTCAGTAGCTGCGAGAAGGAAACAGAAACCCGGGAAACATGCATGCACAAAAAATTGGACTGGATTTGCAGAATCGATGGAGGCTGATATGATCGTAGATATATAACAGTCTGTGAAAGAAAAGAATTGCACCGTATCTAGGCTCATAGGAGATGATGACACTACAGGATTCCAAAGAGCTAGGGAGGAAGTTTTCGAAGAAATGGAAAAAGTTGGTGATGCAAACCATGTGAAAAAGAACATATCTTGCCAACTGTACAGACTTAAATCTAAATATAAAGAACTATCTGTAAAAACCATAAATGCTCTAATCAAGAGCTTTGAGTACATGTTGGCTCAAGCCAAAGACTGTCAAGCTACCATTCTAAAGAACATGGACTCCGTTGTGCTTCATCAATTTGGTTAGCACAGAATGTGTGGAGAGTGGTGCCGGATGAGAGATGATAACTCAAAAAAGCACAGAAACCTTCCTTGGGGCATGGACTTGGAGAACGAAAATCTTAAAGCAGATCTGCTAAATATCTTTAAGGGCTTGGACTGTAACAAATTAAGTAAGTTAGATAGCACAAACAGAAATGAATGGTTTAACAACAGTGTGAGATCCAAAGCCCCAAAAGACAAACATTATCGTGAAAGCAGCAGCCTACAACACAGACTTGCTGCTGCAGTCTGCCAGACAAATGAAGGTTACAGCTATATCACTAAGGTATATTAGTTGAAGAATTTCTATCCCCTTGGGAATGTGTCAGTCTCATATATAGGTTTGTTGGTAACATAGTTACTTAATGCAATATTGTCATAAGTTTACTACATGTCCGAATGATACTTGGCATGGTATTTGCCTAATTCAATAAGACGAGGTTCAGGGTCACAGGGGCCAAAGGTCAAAGTCACAACTGCTAATACATGTAGTAGAAAACAACAACCCCCCCCCCCCCCCAAAAAAAAGCCATGTGTTTGTGAAAAACGAATGCCCCCGTTGGTATCTTTGTCGGTAAAACAGCTGAAAAGTAGTTCACATTTTAAGGTCAAGGTCTTGCTATAATGCAATAATAAAATTACTGTTCAGCTAGAACATACTTTTTGTCTCCCTCTTTCAAGAGCAAAAGTATAAAGGGACATTACATTAAGTTTGTCTGTGTATCCAATTCCAGTTGTTAGGTAATTTTTGTAAAGTCTACAGAGCAGAGGGGGCTTCCGGTGTCAGTATCATTACTTGGTTACATGTACCCCCATTCCTGGCTTGCTGGAAGTGTTACATTAATTGGACTTCCATGTAATAGGAGACTCATTATATACATGTTTATGTATTATCAGTTAATTCATATGCTGATCAGACAATGTTGCCATCTCAAAAGATTTGTAATCTATATATATCTTTTTTCTACAGGAAGAAACAGCTCCATAACACAAATTTCTACTGTATGTTAAGAAAAATTCTTCAACAGATTTGTAACTCCCCAACAACAGATTTCCTCAACAGCTTCAGAAGCGACAGGGATCAAGTTCAACATAGCTACCAATGAAATGTCTCAGCATGGAATTCCTGTGGAACAATATCATCCAATGAATGCCTTCCTGGATTTCATAGGATTTCTTGAAGCATTACTGGAAATACATCATAATAATATTATCCTTGTTGCCCAAAACAACAGATCTTTTGATTCAGTAGTGCTTTATAATCAGCTTAATTATTTCAATTTGTGGCACTAGTTGTGCAAAGTCAGCATAGGGTTTTGTGATTCTCTTCCTTTCTTTAGATCTTTGAACCCTACTGCCGATAATCAAAAGCAAGCCACATTAGCCCGTCATATTCTTGGGGAAGCATATGATGCCCATGATGCCTTAGATGACTGCATAATGCTACAGAAACTAGTTCTCGAAACAGAAAAAGAGAATATATTGTTTAAGAAATTTTCCTTTCAAAATGGTCTATTATATTGCCATGGTGTAAAGCACCTTCCATATACCATTGGATTCTTATGTTCAAAAACTGTCATCTCAAATGTGATTGCCAAAAAACTCCTGTCATCATTCAGAACTTATGACAACTTGGAACTTTCATTTGAAAGAGGTGGACATGATGGATTATATGCACTGCTTAGTGAGAGGGACATGGGTGGTAAACCTAGAGTTACCAAAAGTCATGCTGTCATCAAGAAATTAGTAGATTATTTCTTACATATAGAATAAATGCAGAATCTTCAAAGATCAAGTCTGTTGACATTGTAACAGAAAGATTTATCTAAATTTACGTGTACATGATTGAAGATTGATAGTGAATTTGTGAATTTTGTGTTTGACAAGATATTGACAAATTGTGATGTATGAAAGAATGGCATCGTGTGTCTGTCTGCAGTGTCATTGGTTGATATTATATTGGTTTTATGTAAAACCTTTACATCTTTGGTTGATTGACTGTCTCGTTAGATGGCATATATTAACTTACATATGACAAGTACATTTGTAAGAAACCTTATTGATTTATTTCGCAGATATAGTTATTCAAGTCAGTGCATGGGTCGTCTGTCCAAGTACGTTGGATACCGACGAATGGAAAATATTTTCCTCTCATGGCTGTACAATGTTCTGCGCCATCTCTATTGTTGGGTTGATCTTTACCCCAGTTTGTATATGTTACTTGCAGTAGTGTACTTTCCCATACCCATTTACCCTCCTCTACTATGTCGTTAGCTCCTATCCAATATGAGTCTTGATCTGAAATAAAGGATATTGACTATTGTGGGATATTTTTGTAATTGCAGAATGCCTTAATATACTTTTAAACAGTAAGGGGTGCTGCTCTCTGACGGTGTTTACTGGACAAATAGTTTTTCGTTCGAAATTTTATAATGACGATAATTTGAATTATTGGAAAAGGTGACACATTTTACCAATGAGGAACCCATACATTTTCGAGTAAAATAGATAACCTATTATCACTCTTTTGGTTCGGGTACTGAAACTCATTCTTTTGTTCTGGGTACAGCAACCGAATCTTGTAAAAGCTCCCCTTCTTTCTGTTATCATGACAGTGGATCTGCGCTTTTAATATACGATAGGCCTAACTATCCGGTGTACCCAACATATGAGTAATAAATACTTTTCAAAACAAGAGGAACAATCAGCGTGTTTCATGATATCAGGTTGTTTCTTTATTTTGCTTTGGGTGCTGTTACCGAGTCTTTCTGAAGAAGTAGATGGAAACGGAAACAAAGAACAGAAATGTTCTGCATTGATTAATACCGCTGTCACCAAACAGACACTCGACATGGTGTATGATCGACCCACAGCCTCTTAGTAGTTGTACTCTTACTGACTGTAATGAAAGGACAATGGTGTCCAAACATCGTTAAAGAAGGCAGGACACGACCGCCTGCCCTCTCTGAATGTCGGTCGAGTTCCTCGAGTGATAACATACATTGGCTTCAAACGCTTTCAGAACACGGACTATATTTCCTTAGCCCTTTGTAGTAATACCCATTTGTTTTGCTTGGACCCCTGCGGTTTGCTGTCTTGTTAGTGTAAGGATGTTCTTTCCCACCGCCATTTAGCGTTCCTCGAGGCCTCTGGATAACTAGAAAAGTGGAGGTTTATGTACACTTTATCTGGATAACCACACCATTTGCGACACCCTAAACCATTGGATTATGTGAAGTAGTTTGTGCTTAATGTTTATCCCTTTTATGTGTCTTTCTGTGTATGTCTGCTCTGTGTTTTCGTATAGGTTGTTTTAGTGTTTTGTGGTATGTAATACCGAGTATTATTGGAAATCCCCCCTGATGGACGATGGCAGTGGCTGATGGCCGTACTAAGTCGGCATCGATTAACCATGGGTCTCGTTGGTTTATGTGTGGTCTTTTATATTCGATGTTTGATGTCTCGTTTGCTGTTCCTTGTCTCTTGCTGTGTGTGTCTTCTCAGTATTTTCACTTGGGGTGTTTGGTGTGTTGCTGTTGGTACTGCAACCGAGTCTTGTTGGAGATCCTCTCCTTTCCCTTTCTTTGATTCAACTCTGGACTAATACATCAAGCCTTATCCAACAATTCCATAGTAGACAAAATTTGATATCTAACTTCCTGAAAAATTGTTAAAAACGTTTACTCACTTGATGCGTCTATTAGATTAAGTAGAAACTGATCTGTTGCTGCATCATTCACCACTGCCAACCGTCCAAATTTCCCATATTGTTTTCCTATTATACCACACATAACCTTCATAAACATTAAAAAAAGAAAATGTACTTATCAAATTAAGTATATATACAAAATAATTATTTATTACTTCTTTTCTAACTCTGATGCCAAAGAGGAGTCTTTATTTGGGGTCAAATTAATTCATCAAACATATTTGCAAATCTATCTTTTTCGCTTTCCATTTGTTAAAAAAATTAAAGACGGAAGATAGGCACTATTCTTTGAAGAGTTTGAGGCCACATTTTTTTTCAGAACACTTTTCACTACATCCAAAGTGTTCCCGCTCATTCTTCCCGAGGAAAGAAGAAAAAAAAATGATATTGATATTGATCAAAATATTGACATGGGTAAAACTCATGATCAGTCCATTTTGTCCCATTCTATTGAAGAATAAGTTATACATGTATAATACTAAAATTTAGACAGCGTACCTGTGACGATGGCATTGTTTCATTTTCCCTGCTTAAAGAGAAACATTTTGTTTTGTATGAGCTCCATCCAGCAGGACAAACACCGTAAACTGAAAAATGAATGTTACATTGTAAGAATATATCTGGTAATACTAGATGTATTTTGTAGGAATCGTATGTTACTCAGGAAAGACCAGTCATCGCATAATTTGATAGTTCCTGCTAAATTCGATAGCATAACTCGACTACGTAACTGGTTTAATTTGTTATACCCCCGCTTAAAAGGCAGGAGTACATGTATACAAGGGACGGAGACATTGACCCGCACTGTACAGAAAAAGGAATGATAACTTATCTATTGACTAATCTCAATTGCAAGTGCGGAATACATTGTAGAATTCATTTTTGGTATTTCGTGCATAGGCTATCTCAAGAAATAAACAGATTGACGTTCATATGTCAAAAACATTGCACTGCGGCAAAATTTTACATTTATATATCTTTATTGCCAAATGCTGAAAACACAAAAAGATAAGAAAGAATTGAATTATACGAAAAGAAAATGAAAGATAAATTATTTATTATTCAAATGAGTTAAAGAAGATAATGATAGGAATATCCTCACCAACGGCAATGAATGCAGAAAACAAACAAATGTAATAGAACTGCATGGTTTTCCTTTCCATTCATAAACTGATAAAAATGCCCACAGAGACGTTATTTATATACATACAATAAGCAGGTAAACCAAAGGGTGATATTTCGGAACATTTCGTTTTTCAGAACAACTGACCCTAACGTTGTATTAATACACGCATGCTCTTGTAAACGTGTAGTGTCAGTGAAGAATATGTTAAGGTGTCATTTACCCATCCCTGATTGGAGATGACATTAGGTCTGATAGGAAATTAACATGGTTTTGTAGATGTACTTTCTCCGTCACAACTTTTAAAGAAATGTCTAAAACTAGAGAGTATACCCCTGATTACATAGCTCTGTCATAAGGTTAGAGTCAGCGGCAGACATTTCAGGTCAAGTTTAGACTTTTGCTTTTCATAATTTCATATCATTTTGATTTCCACTTTTTGACTGATGAGATACATTTTTTTTTAAATGCGCATGTGGTGCACTGAATTTTATAATGGAACAAATATTTCAATATTGACAAATTCTAACTCCTTCAGGGAAATTTAATGCCTACAAAGAGAATGTTACGGAATTGTAGTATGCCTCATGTAAATTTTAAAGATACATCCTTTTTCGTAGCTAATATATTGAAGAGTTCTCCCGCATATGCCCCCTGTACATTCAACAGCTAAACATAACAACTTGATACAACAAACAACAATTGTAAGACAAAAGAACTTTCAATAATGTCGAAGGTTTCCAACTCTATACCTTCTTGAAGAAAATTCCAAACGAATTTCCATGCACCAGACACGTGTTACGAATATTAAATTCTCATCAATGATGCTTTCAGTGTAGCCACCAAAAATAATTTCAGTAGCGCCCTCTTTAATATTTTGAAGTTAGATTTTTACATTTACATTACTGAGAGTGCGCGGCTCCAAATTTCCTGTAGGGTCGATTCAGTAGCATATCTAAATAAAATCTATGTTCAAAATAGCATTGGAGGGATGGTGCTAAGAAGTTAAACGCCTTTAATTTCGATGATATTTATGGGTGAAATGGTTAGTTTCCGAAATGGCAAAAAAAAAATATATACGATGTCAGATTGATAAAAGGCCAAAACAATGCTTCTTTCAGGTGACAGAGCTGGAAAGAAGTAGTCAATACACTTGACAAACATCAGGTCACGGGGAACGATTTTAACTGCTCCACACTGCAAAGTGTCTATATTAATAATGTCGAAGGGTTCCAACTCTATACCTTCTTGAAGAAAATTCCAAACCAATTTCCATACACCAGACACGTGTTTCGAATATTAAATTCTCATCAGTGATGCTTTCAAATAACAGGGTACAACGTTACACTTTTAAAATATATTCAAGGGAACGTGTACTCTATTAAAATTCAGAGGATGTGATTACAATCTAGAATTTTTCAAGCCAATACGATTTTTTTCATACAACTTTTCAAATAAGTACAGTCACCAAGCTGTCTCACGACAAAATTAATGATAAATTGTCCAGATTCATTAAATGGTGCTCAGTAATTGCATGTTTTGTAGATATTGTTTTCATTTTCGTGCGTGAACATCGACGGCCAATTAATGCAATTCGGCTAGCTAAACAGGGAATGCGTACTCATTCCGGGTAGCTGATCCCACCTCTGGCTTGCTAGGGGCCCGTCGATGCTCAATTTGGTGCTCTATTGTGAGATTATTGTTAGAACCGCCTTCATCGATATTGCATTTAATCTAGACAAGAAAACTTATATTTGTACTTCCGAATCAAAGGATTGATCTTCCGTTACAGAAACAAATCATACAAATTATGGACATGAAGTGGCCTGTGTATGACTTTGCCCTTCCTCTTGGACAAGCAGGCTGCAGGGATTTCTATGGGTACTTATTATGCACCTCTTGTTGCAGATTTATTTTTATACACGTACGAAAAGTAATTTATCCAAAAACTTCAAAATCAAAGAAAACATAATAATGTGAAATGTTTTACTGGTAATTCTAGGTACCTGGATGATATTCCATTCCTACTATCGACAATCCTGTTTTTGAAAAGTACAAAAGGGTATTTATCCACAAGAATTGTCTCTAAACAAGACAAACTCTGCAAAACAGAAACATCTTGGGGAGATTCATACAAGTGTGTATAACCAAAATGAATACTACTTTGGGTATTTCACAACCTGCATTTAAAGGTGACATAATTAACTAAATAAGGAGGAGCAGAAGTAGACAGAATAACGATCGAAATTGTGTTAGAACCATCAAACGCCTTTATATACCTTTTATATGATATTCCTGTCACAGACGGACTTGCTACTGGACCAATCTTTAGCTTGTACGAGCGCATTTTTAAGAATTGTACTCTGACTGTGACGACAGGACTCCATGTAGGGCCCGGTCCAAACCTCTTTAGAGATGATAGGGCCGCCCCAACCACCTGTCCTCTCTGAATGTAAGTCGGACTTGGATGATCACATGTAGAGCTCGCCGGCAGAGCACGGACTGTACTTCGTACGCCTTCTGTTATTATATCAATTTATATAGCCTTGTGTGTGTTTCTTGGGCCCATGCGTCATGCTGTCAGTTTGTATGTTACAGTGAAGATTTTTTTAAAGCACAATTGTAAATTCTTCTAGACATCAGGGTAAATGGAAAAGTGGGAGGATTGTGCGCGCGTACATGTTATCCGAGATAAGTGGCAGATGGCCGTTCTAATTCGGCACCTATTTCCAATTGTCCTCGTTGGTTAATGTGTAGCAGGAAAAATAATATATTACGCCTGAATAAATTCTGTGCAATTTCCTCGTCGACGGCGTTTTAAATACCTGTCGTTACAGATAGATTATTGTGTCTGTTGCGGTTTGTGAATGTTGTTCACCTAACGTGTCGTTAGACTCATTACAGGTAGATTTTTGTAAATAAATTCTGTGCAATTTCTTCGTAGATGGCGTTTCAGGCACATGTCATCACAGGTAGATTATTTTGATTGCAGCGATGCGAAAAGTGCATGTACCATTATTTTGCAGAGTGACGTATGTTACACCTGACACGACTAAAGAAAGAAAAAACAAAAGAAAGAAAGAAAGTTGTATAAAATGACAAAAAATAATAATAATCATGAACCCATGCCATGTACACACGTACATCTTTATATTCAAAAAGAGTTAACCGATCGAACTCTCGCGGGACGATAAAAAGTCTTTTGCCAGTGCATGTGTATATTTTTGCGTCCGGAGAGAGATAGATCAGTATTTTATCACAAGTTACATTATGCATTTCAATACACACAATTATGCAATCAAATGCAATGTACATGTTCGATAAAGGCTTTTTCTTCACTGAAAATGCGTACATTTCCTATGTTGGCTGAAGTAAGACTTAGTCGATTTTGAACGGAATTGGGGGCCACAAATGTTTTCTTATAATTAATTTCAAGCTGAAGTTTGCCATTTATCTATCATGAGAATATTTTTGTTAGCAATAGCGTATTTTGAATTTCATAATAACAGAATAATTATTACCAAACTGAGTTTCCCAGTAGTTTCTGCATTGTTTATTTTGAATTGGCGGAGTGTCTCTCCCAACTAAAGTCCAATACTCGTCCAGGTATTTATGCTTTACAAGAAGGACCAGTATTTGGATGATGTGGAACCGCATAGGTCGAGGGAGGACTACCAAGAGCAGCGGTGGCAGGTTGTCCGGTGCAAAGACGAATAATGACCCCATCGAATAATGACCGGGGGTCATTATTCTACGTAGAAAACCGGCTGTATGGATACCGACCCCTGCCATTGATGGGGATTGTAAAGGCATAAAGCCCCTCCAAGGATACACCCAAGGGTACAATTCTGTATATATTATAGGATCCTGGGAAAGGGAGGGTGCGTTACTAGACATGTTGGTATTTACAACTGGAAACTGAACATATTTTTTTAGTATTTTCCGGAAAGCGGTTTTCACAGTTTTTTGGATTTTTCCTTTCCTCAAATACCTTAATAATTTGCTGCCATTTTAAACATTCATTTTCAATGTTATCGGGTATGATTCCGTTGAAATGTTTTCTGAGAAGGGCAGTATCCGCCATTATCACATAACTCCTCTCTTTGCATCCGTCAAAAATATATTTATCCACATTACTGTTAATCAAGTAGGGTTTAACTTTTGCTTCAAAGGGCTTATAAATGGCGTTTTCCGTTTATTTTAGAATCAAGTTCGGCTCTTAATTTTTTCATTTGTCCTTCGGCTTTATCGCGAGGGCTGACTGGCTCTTTGAATGCTGCCGTCGTATTTTCATGAGAAGAAATACTGCCACACATACGTACATCATCACATGGTCGCGCCTTACATTTTCGTTTGTTGTGCGATTTCGAAACCCTGGGATGACAAGTCCTGCATAACGGAACCGTTTTGTTTTCAGTAACATTTAGACAATAAAGGTCCTCCAATGAATTTATATTTGCACATATTTCATTATATTCCATTTCTTCTTGTGTCAGTTTCCCTTTTCTTAAATTCAAATTCTATAGAGTAGATATGATTTCGAAAACTTTTAACTCTTTTTTAACGTCACTCTCTTTGATCAAAGATCAAAGAATAAGTGTGACTTCGCATTTATACGTGGATTTGGTCCAAATTTTGTATCATGTCTTGCAGCTGATAGAATTTTTGAGGTGGAATTTTCATTGACATCTACCCAGTAGCCTTGGTCGTCACGAAAGGTAACTTTCATTGTCTCATCGGACATGTTATTTAATGCAGATATTTCACATCTTAATTTTTTACAAAATCCATCCTGGTAACCGTAATGTATGTTGCACTCCACATAAGCGCAACGTTCACGTACGTCCGATATGTTGGACATAATAGTTAAAAGTGACTCTTCGGTAGGTATCTGGGTATAAATGTTCTATAGAATTGATAAGAATCAATAAACATTGACACCGCGAATGGGGTCTGTTACAAGCTATAATTATAGGATTAGGAGTACACGATACAGATCCTTAGTACTGTAAACATGGTCAATGTCAAAAAATCTGCACAGATGTTAGTAGAACTAGCTAGATATTCATCAGGAGCGGATCTGGAAAATTGTACACTTTTGAAGAGGACAGAATGAGAAACGATAGGGAATTGATATTAATTTTCCAAAGAACTTTTTTTCACGTTGAAATCATTCAACATGAGTTTTTCATAGTTGAACTTATTTAAACTAAAATAAGCAGTGATATCAATACCCAAAACTGCATCCGCCCCTGATGATTTGCAATGGATTAATTTATTATGATTTTATGAATTTATGATTTGAATCTTCAAGAGAGTCCTTATATTTTCGGAGAAAAATCGTTAAAATGGCTAATTCTGAAGGTAATACTGCCAGAATTTACGTGAAAGGAAGGGCACCTGATGATGATCTTGGCAGTTAATGAATGTAATTTCAAAACTTAAAAATTGCGGTGCCAGTGAAGATAATGGAACTATTCCCAGAGTTAGATTACATGGAGTGATGCATTGTAACGTTATAGAAGATGCCACTGATAAATCTAATTTCGTTTTTTCTTTGCTTACACTGAACACGGCACACCAGGCGACATTGTTGTATCAGGCAATGCACCTGCTCATAGAAATTAAGGGGAGGGGGGGGGGGGCTGGCACTTTCAACTTTCTTGAATAATTTTGGTGTAGAGTACATCTTCATCAGATTTAAATCCTGTCGAACTGGCATTTAGCGCAGTTCGATCAATTCTAAATAGATAAGACTTTTTAACTGTTTAATAATCTCTGTCGTGATAATTTGATAATTGTATGCATTTTACTTGTATCTGGTTGTTTCATTCATAACGTCTGAAGATTGCAAAGGCTACTTTAAAATATCTAGTTCGATAGTTACTGTTAATGGAAGTACCTTTACTATACATTATCATTATGGACACGATAAAATCTCAATTGACTTTTGTTTAAAAAAAAAACTAAAAACATAGCATTTTGTATAACTTATTTTTTTTTATTTGCACGCGAGAGAGAGCATTACAATATTATAAGTATAATTTTCTGTCAAATGATCTTGGAACTGCTTGTGCCTCAATTTGAAGAATCTAAACATTGTAAATAAATTTACTTAAGCCCCTGTCACACCTACACGTTCTCTCGAGACGTTCTTACTACGTCCTTGAAGTCCTTGAAATTTTTCATGAACGTAGTGAGAACGTGGCATTTTTCACCCGGAAGGGCTCTCCGAAAGAATAATTGACGACTCCAATACGTGCGCAATACGACCTTTAGCGTCCGTAACACGTTAGTACCGCGTTCTTCCCGTCTTAAATACGTTTAGTCAAGTTCGCACTACGATCGGCCCCAAGTTCACACTACGACGAAGGCGTCTGTGTTGCGATCGTACGGCGTTATTTCTACATTCTCGAAGTCCCTACTGCGTTCATGATACAATCATGACACGTTCAACGAATAAATTGTTTGAGCGAGTTCTATTTTGATTTGTTCGACCCCTAAAACCAAGAACGTGGTAAGGACGGCAGAGACGCTACGATCTCCACATGAGATAACTTACTATAGCACGCAATGGCGGAAGACATGAGCTGTTACATGCTCTGTCGTCAGTACCAGTTATGCACTTGAAATCTATCTTGGATGAAGCAGAGGTTGCATTCTTAAGAAACACTGACTGATTCAGACTTAATATCATTGTCTCATTCGCACAGTATAAACTTTATCCTATTGTGAAAAACACCTCACCGAAAGGACGATTCATAAAAATACCGTTTATTAACAAAGGTTTTGATCTTCTAAACATCTCTAATATTTTTCGGGATCATCGCGTACAAAGTACCATTCCTCAATATTTTGAAAATTTAGAGCCACCTCTTATTTGTTATAAGTACAAGAAACCTATTCGAAACTTTGTTTTTAACTATAATAAAGTTACAACGGATCCTGACATACTTGAATCGTGTCCTGCTTCTTGAGAGTGTGCAACTTCTAAATATCTCTGCAAACCAGCTGGCCATGTTGTTACAGGTGACTTTTCAATTATCCAAGACAGACAGCTTCGTGGTCTTCTTAAAAAAGGACCTAAGTATAGAATCCCATCCAAGATAGATTTTGTCAAATGCCATGAAGTGCTTACGGAAGCCTTAGATAATTATACGAAAAGATGGTGTAAATCAGAAGGAGTCGAACAGCATGCTCTGAATGACTGGAAAAACCTAGTTTTAGATATAACGGATATTCGAATAGATAACTTTCATAAAAACCCTCATCTTTTTCAAAATCCACGTTCCAAATCAGAAAGATATTTCAAATCTAAACTAAGTAAATTACATGAAAAAATATGTCTTTGCACCAGCTGATAAAGCAGCCAACAACACCATTATCATTTGAAAACGTTACTACATATCAACTTTGATTTCGGAACTTTCGTCTACTAATACATATATCAAAAGCAATGAAAGTGCATCTAACATTTTAGGCAAGCATAACAGTGAACTGTCTTCATTCAATATCTCTATTTCTAAATTGGATCTCCCAACACTATATTGCATACCGAAACTGCACAAGTCTCCTTACAAATTTCGACTTATTGCTAATTCTAGTAACTGCTCCACTACAATTTTGTCTAGAAATCTGACGTCAGCACTTACTGCTATTAAAGAACACATAACTAGATATTGTGAAACGGTTCTAAACAGGAACGATGTAAATTTATTTTGGTCTATTAAGAATTCAGGGGATGTGATTGAAAAAATGAAATCTGGAAATTTCCAAGCCAATACGATTTCTTCATACGACTTCTCTTATATGTACACTACATTTCCTCATGACAAAATAAATGATCGATTATCTAATCTCATTAAATGGTGTTTTGATCGAGAGCGAAAAACTTACATTTGTACATCTGAATCGAAGGGTTTCTTTTCCTCGACATACTACAAATCATACAAATCATGGACATGTAGTGACCTGTGTAATGCCTTGTCCTTCCTCTTGGACAATATTTATGTTAGATTTGGTGAGGATCTATACAAGCAGGTTGTAGGAATTCCTATGGGTACTAACTGTGCGCCTCTTGTTGCAGATTTATTTTTATACACTTATGAAAAAGAATTTATCCAAAATCTTCAAAAGCAAAGAAAATTTGATGAGCTGAAATGCTTCAATAATACTTCTAGGTATCTGGATGATATTCTAACCATTGACAATCCTGCTTTTGAATTATATAAGAATGAAATTTATCCACAAGAATTAACCCTTAACAAGGCAAACCTTTCAAATACAGAAACACCCTTTTTGGACCTAAATATCAAAATTGTAAACGGAAAGATTCATACAAGTGTATATGACAAAAGGGATGATTTTGGATTCAACATGGTAAATTTCCCTTGGTTTGACGGTGATGTTCCAAGATTACCGTCATACGGCATTTACATATCACAGCTCATCCGGTACGCTAGAGCATGTACTGATATTTTGGATTTTCACAGTAGAAATTTACAAATTACCAAAAAACTTTTAGGTCAAGGTTTCCGCTTTCATAAACTAGTTAAGACTTTCTGGAAATTTTACAAAAATTACAGTCAACTTCTTTTAAAATTCGGATCTATACGTGCAACAGAGTACATTACTATGGGTATTACACAACCTGTCTTTTATGGTGATATGATAAACAAAATAAAAAGGATCAAAGGTAGGCAGCATAACCATCGAAAATGCGTCAGAATCATCAAACGCCTTTTATACCGTGGATATGATCCTAATGTCACCAGACGGACACTAGGCTTGGTACTTGACCAATCTACAGTCTTGTACAAGCGCATCCTTGAGATTTGCACTCTGACTGACTTTGACGACGGGACTCCATGACAGGCCCTGTCCAAACCTCTTTAGAGAAGACAGGGCCCCGTCCACCTGTCCTCTCTGAATGTCAGTCGGACTCCTCGGGTGATTACATACATGAGCTCGCTACAGCCGGCAGAGCACGGACTGTATTACGCATGCCCTCTTTTTATATCCATTAACATATTCATCTGTGTCTCTGGGGCCTCTGCGTTTTGAGGTCTTGTTTGTGTGATGTCATCTTACAGTGAGGAGGTTGTTTTACACCACAATTGTACGTTCTTCGAGACCTCTGGGTAATTGGAGAAGTGAGAGGGTTGTGCTCACGTAATCCAGGATAACCACACCATTTGCTACTTGCGTGACAGATGGCCGTCCAAAGTCGGCACCGGTTACCCATTGGTCTCGTCGATTTATGTGTAGTCTTTTGTGTTTGATGTTTACATGTCGTGTGTCTCTTTTCCGTCTCATTGCTGTACTCGTCTTTTGTGTTTTTGCATCGGGTGTTTTGGTGTTTTACTGTTGATGCTGCAACGGGGTCTTGTTGGAGATCTCCTCCCTTCTTCTTATGATTATATGTAAACGTTTTAGCCGTCCATACTACGACCCTACTACGTTCGCGACACGTTTCTAATACGTCCATGAAGTTCTCAATACGTTCGCAAGTAGTCCTTAACACGTTCTGTCATCAGCGCGTCCTCACTACGACTGTTTTGAACTTTGGCTCGGCGTACCGGCACGTTCGCCGGCGTCCTTACTACGACCTGAATACGTATCAGCGAGTTCTTACTACGTTCCCCGCGTCCTTAAGCTTACTACGTTCACACCACGTTTCGTACAGTTTTGGCGGTCGTAGTGCGAACGCCATGCCAGAACGTGTAGGTGTGACAGGGGCTTTATATACGTGATTTCTAAAATTGCAGTTTACTTTCTTTCTTCTGTACCATTATGAATTGTTATACATGTATATCTGAACTGCAAGTCTATAAATGCAGACCGTTATGTTTTGCTTCACCGCACACACTGTCCAGGTGATTGAAATTCCTACCATCTACGAAGAAATTGCACAGAATTTATTTACAATAATCTACCTGTAACAAGTCTAAAGACACGTTAGATGAACAGCATTCACAAACTGCTACAGACACAATAATCTACCTGTAACGACACGAAACTAAAACGCCGTCGACTTAGAAATTGCACAGAATTTATTTAGGCGTAATAAAAGGCTCTGCAGCGAGAGGAACATTCAAAACCTTTGAACGATTTTTGGTTGATGTCTCTATGTGATTTGGAATTCTTTGTACCAGTTCCGTCTCATTCTATTCGTATCTTCTTTGTGTTTTTGAAGTGGTTGTTTTGGGGTTTTGCTGTTGGTGCTGCAACCGAATGTTGTTGGAGATCCCCTCCTCTCTTTACATTCGCATGAATCGCTCGTGATATAACAATGATGTAACAATGCAAGATCTAAAGAAACGTTCTGCGACCTGCAAACTGAACCAGCGGTGACCTTAATTTTAATGTCACCTTTTAAACTAAATTGCCATTTAACAGCAATTCTCTGTAAGAACCAAAGAATTTCAAGACATGTTGGCACGGCATGTCATGGATTTTTGAAATTTTTGGTATGGAAGTTCAATATGAAGTACTAGTATGTAAATCAACCCCATTTTTTTTCAAAAAGGTTGTCGTTGCCATGGTAACCGTGTCTGAAGTTTCAAAAATCCGGAAAATCTATAGGACGAGGCATATTTGTAGGCTTCGTTACCATGGAAACAGGTACTCTTTTAATCTGAAATTGTTTTGATTTTTTTCTTTTAATCTTTATTATTATGCATATTTGTAAAGCTTTTTACATTCATCTCGGATGCCTTTTGTATACAAGATGAAAAATTGGGCCAAAACAGGGTATAAAAAGGCTCTGTTTTGGGCTCTTAAAGACCCTTTTTTGCATGTTTTTACTGTTTTACAAGGTTGAAAATTTCATACAAGCACCAGTTTTAGAAGTCCAAGTATTAGTTATCCAATTAGTATCATCTTTGAGCTATACATTAATATAAAAAATTAATTGGGCTATTTTGTCCTTTTATATGCAAAGCAGCATCAAATTTAGTTGCTATGGCAACTATCCGCTGTAAGGTTAACATACGATGAATTTAAACACAATCTCTATCAAACTATCTACGCATGATATTTAAACAGAAGTTCATGTATACATCTATCAGAGGCGTTTTAATATAAAAATGACCTTGAAAATATTTCAAGGTCACCCACTGAATTTCCAAGGTCATTAAACTTTAAGTGACCAAATTTGACGAAAAACCCTGATTTTTTATAAAATGAAGGTGCCAATTTTTTAGAAACCTTAAAATATTGAACTTTACAGTTATTTGCCATATAATGATACATGTAACACTATTTTCTTAGAACTATTGATAACGTTTCTTTACATCTTTGAATATCTAAATTCTTCTTGAGTATTTAGATTAAAAAAGGACGAAATCTGTATTTTCTTGTTTCTTGACGAAAAAATATTAAATTGCTCAAGTTCAATAAATTCTAAGATGTTTCTTTCTTATATTCATGAGTTAAAGAAGATCCTGACGACAATCTCAACAACACTCACAATAGAGCACAAAATTAAACATCGACGGACCCCTAGCAAGCTAGAGGTGGGACCAGGTGCCCGGGAGGAGTAAGCATCCCCTGTTGGCTAGCCGCACCCGCCGTCGATGTTTATGAAGCATGGAAATGAAAATGTAAAAAAATCATGCACTGTCTGACGTTATGTCTATATAGAAAGTGCTATGGCGACAATGTCAGGAATGTACTTTCATAATAAATATGACCTATCAAAACATTCAAATATAAAAATCATTAAAAGCGGTAACAAAAAAAATAAAAAAATCAATATTTTATGCAAAATTTGAGTCTCAAAGTATAAATGACCTTGAACATCAAGTCAATGACCTTGAACATCAAGTCAATGACCTTGAACATTTTTATTGTGCTTATGTAAAATATTTAAGTCAGATCTATACATGCATACATGTTGAAAATCTTATGTAGCTATAAAGAGGAATTAAATCAATTTCAAAGATAATATGAAACAAGCAAAATGGTCTAATGCTGTCATGGCAACGGTCTTTGACGACAGAATTTAGGTAAAACTCTAAATATACCCACTCCAATTTTTCGTTCATTTTATTTGTCAATAAACATATATTTCCTTTGATGAATATCACTGGTCTCCTATTGATGCCTTTTGTGATATTTAAGATTGAAAATGGTCAAAGACACACTAAATTGGCCCTTATTTTCACCTCTATTTTTCGCTTCATTTTGACTTAATACAATAAGCTTCCTGTAATAATTATCACATAACTAAGTGTACTAAGTAAGAATGGAAGTAAGGAAGAATATATTATATGAAGATGAACAAGCTGTTACAGTGGTATCCATGGCAACGAAGTCTCCGGAGCTGGCTTATTTCATGGTCCCAAAAATGCTATAAATAGAATGACCTCGTTACAATGACAACCAGAGGTCACATTGGCCGAAAAGTGTTATTTTCATGGTCACTACTAAATATATACCCCTTATACCGAAAATCATCAAAATCCAAGACATGCCGTACCGATCGATTTTGGTCCTCACAGAGAATGGCTATTAAGAAGACAAAAAATGAAACAGGCAGCTGTGGTGAATATACATAGAATAATTATCATAATTTGTGTAATGTTGCATACGAGTGACAAAATCTAAATTATGACACTCATTCTCTCTATAATAGCGAATGATGTGATTACCGTTGTTACGTAACCAAGTCAGTTTTCCTTTTCTCGTTATAAAATATCTGTCGGTTCATCTTGAAACGATGTCTTTTTATTTGCAGAATCGATTTCAAGACATACACGGTTGACCCCTTGCTGTCGCCTCCCACACTGAACTCTTTCAAATGGAGGACTATAAGAATTATTTAGTAGAAGATAAATGAGTTAAAGAAGATCCTGACGATAATCTCAACAGCACTCACAATAGAGCACCAAATGAAACATCGACGAACCCCCAGTAAGCTAGAGGTGGGACCAGGTGCCCGGGAGGAGTAAGCATCCCCTGTTGGCTAGCCGCACCCGCCGTCGATGTTCATGCAAGAAAATGAAAACTATGTCTGAAACACATGCACTGTCTGAGTGAAGTTTTGGATTTTACCCTTTTTGTTATGCCTTTGGTGAAAATACCCAGGGGTTCATAGATTTTACTTACTACAGAATGTTTTATATTTGAAAGACCGCGTTTGTTAAAAAATGGCAGAAGTTCATCCTTTTTCCTAATCACCCAAGTATGACCTTATAAGCTCGAGCTCCGTGCCATGGGCATGCGATCTTTCCATGGGTCTTAAAACCTTGCAAAACATTGGCGAAGACTTTTGCATGATATGAAAATTATAAAAGAATAGCTTATCTGCAGGTGGACCATGAGTCCTCGAGGACACATGTAGCCAATTTCGAACGTTGATCGTTTTTTCAACGCTTTTGAAAATTTATTTTATCAAATTATTTTTGATGTCTAAAATATAGGTCGTGTAGCATCATATCCCAGCAATCCTATACGTCTTTCAAACTTTTTGGCCATTATATGATTTTACATTTTTTAGAATGAGGTACCTGAAACGTGCATGTCTTGTCCAAAATGCAAATTTATTCATTCATAAATGAGGCTATGGAATTTGAAGACGTTAAACATTCATGGTAAAAATGGATATGGACTCTTAAGTTTTTTAAGAAAGGTTGGATTTACACTGATGATATTAAAGTGATGTTCTTCGTACATCTAAGAATCTATATTTTGTATATGTTTGTTTGTCCGTCTTTCTTTTCTCTTCTATCCATTATACATGTGCGTAACAAACCGAGATGAGAACATAACAATTTGCATTCAACATATAGTCAAGCGATAGATGTGAACTTTAAACAGTAACTTTGAACATAACGTATGAAACAATTTATTTAATAAATTTGTTAGATATAAAGACTGCATATCTCAATTAAAGAAATAGATAAGTTTCCATAATGTATTTTTAAGTTGCATAAATATTCACTGCAATAAAGAAGATTGGAAGCAGAAAGTTAGGTAGGATTGACTTATTTCTTAATGAGCTAAGGTTTACTCATTTTCATAGAAAAATGTTGGTTTTCTTATGTAAAGAGGGGAATGTGGTACATGTAGAAGGTCATTTAAAAGAATCTCTTAAATGAAGTTCCCGTAAATGTGTATGCATGGATCAGTAATAAACATCAACGAAGTACCTAAAAGTTATTCAGTCTCAAAGTCAAAAGGCAAGTCAAAATCGTGAGAATTCCCATCGGAACGGTTGCGAATCCCGGAATAAACAATATTCTGAAGTGAGACAAGGTGCTCGGGGAGAGTCAGCGTCTTTATTGCATGCAACACCAGTCGCAACAGCTCCATGGAAACCTGTCAAATTCGGTGATAGTCTCGATGCACATTTTTTGTAGAGCTCAGGTATGTCTTATCTGCTGATGACGACATCCATTCAATCACAATGTAGAATGTCACTGATCATTCTGGAAACAGGGATCTGATATGATTTTATAATATCCCCGTAGCAACCGAAGACCTTCCTCAATGGTGATATCAGCCGTTGTGTGATAATCGCCTGCGCTCAGATTTATCAACAAAATAAAAGATAGAGAATAGTCTAGATGCATGTATTCAGATTGGTGAATGTTAGACAAACATAAAACCCAAGAGCAGAATCCAAAAAATAGCATGATTACTATGCATTCAATGTCATGCAAATAAAGGGGAAAAATCCCAAATATATGGAGATGGTTTCCGTCAGTCCGCCATTGAAAACAGGGGAAAGTTTTCTCGATAGAAAAAAGAAAAATGTTCGAACCAACGCAATGCGAAAAAAATATAACAGGAATATGAATGGTTTGCAGTAAACGAGTCATCCAAATTTATGTACATATTTTCCACCCTCTTTATTCAAGTGTACACTACATAGCTATGCTTAAAATTATACCTTCAAGAAAAAATGACACCCATCCTCTCTAAATATCGACGAGACTCCTTGGTCAATTATATGCATTGACCCGTTCCAGTCGGCACGTATTGTCTTTAGCTTTTTATGTATTCATCTGTGTAATACTTGGATCCTTGTGCATTGCCTTTTGCTTGTACGGTCATTATCTGTGATGTTATTATACACAATAATTATGCATTTATCGAGACCTCCTTGTTATTGGAAAAAAAGTGCAAGGGTTTTGCGCACGTAATCTGGATAACTACGCCGTCTGCAACTAACGTCATACACGGCCATCCTATGTCGGCACCAATTGCACATTTTATCTCGTCGGTTCATCTATAGTCTTTTGTATTTGATGTTTTCAGTCGTGTTTAATTTGACGAGTCACTTTTGCGTCATTTGCTGTGTATGTCCACACCGTGTTTTCTATTATTTTACTATTTTGGAAACTTGTCAATTCATTCAAAAATATCATCGAAACTAAAGGAGGTTAATATCCTAGCATCATCCCTCCTATGCTATTTTTGGGTTTTGCTGTTGGTGCTGCAACCGAGTGTTGTTGGAGACTCCCTCCTTTTTTTAAACATAGATTTTATTTGGATAGGCTACTAAATCGACCCTACAGGAAATTTGGAGCCGCATACCCCCTAGAAATTGCACAAATTTAATTTCAATTCAGTTTCAGAGAGCAGTACTAAAACAGTCCAAGAGAATACTGGAAACAGTAATATTACTAAAAACAATAATATAAATTAAATTGGAGTTATCTTTCTTTGAAATTTATCTCTTTATATTACTGTAAGTAGTAATACTATTTAGATGGTCAGTTCGCTCTTATACAAGTGGATTCGGGGAGAAATGAGGATGATTAGGAGTTGTATCTCATTCAAATGTACACTGAAAAATTATTCAGAACATCAGGAAAATTTTTTCCTCAACATACTTGAAGAAAATGTGATTTCAGAAAGAAGAAAAAGTGAAAAATATATTCCAAATGGACATTATTTTCACTTTTCAGTAGAATTTTTTTTTTCATATTTAATGAATTTGTTGTTGATTGAAAGAATTGTATGAGATAAACTGTGCTAGTGGCTTTAAAACTTTCCTTTGTCTATATTACAGAAAAATGTAATATAGGGTGGCAACATTACTGTTTTCAATAATTTCAGGGATTATTGTTAACAGTAATATTACAGTTTTAAGTAATATTACTATTTTTAGTATTCTCCTGGACTGTAAAATGAATCTTGGCTGTCTAAAAATCACTTTGGATGGAAACATCACTGAAGAGGATTTAATATCCGATTATCAGATGCATAATAAATTGGTTTGAAATTTTCCTAGGAAGGTACAGAGTTTGAACACTTCCGTATTATGATGAGGATGTGTTAGTGTTTTGCTGTTGATGCCGAGGCTGAGTAGATATCTTCTCTTTTCTGTTAATAGTGAATAATTATCTGTTAATCAATCCCAATATCAATTGTTATCTTGCAATTGGAATAATATTAAGTATAACTGAAAAAAAAACTGCACACAGACAGATGTATATTCATGAGTTAAAGAAGATACTGACGATAATCTCAACAGCACTCACAATAGAGCACCAAATTGAGCATCGACGGACCCCTAGCAAGCTAGAGGTGGGATCAGGTGCCCGGGAGGAGTAAGCATCCCCTGTTGGCTAGCCGCACCCGCCGTCGATGTTCATGCACGATTTCAAAATGAAAATATATAAAATGCATGCGCTGTCTGAGGCCGTCTATATAGAAAGTGCTATGGCGATAATGTCAGGGAAAAATATTCAAAACACTTACTGTCAAACCCCTCGCGGGGAACTTTTTTACGAGCTCCACACGGCAAAGGGCATAAGTGTGAAACAAATGAGTTAATGCAATGCCTTTTGATTTATGCATGGAATTAAGATCATCTACCATTATGTCATCTTACAGTGATGATGTGATTTTACACTACAATTCTCCGTTCCTCGAGACCTTTGGGTAATCTGAAAAGTTGGAGGGCTGAACGCACGTATTAAGCAAAACCATACCATCTGCTACTAACGTAACGTAACGTCCTTGTCGGCACAAATTGCTCATTGGTCTCATTGGTTCATGTGTGGTCTTTTGTGTTTGATGTTTGATGTCGTCTTTGCTGTCTTTTGTCCCTTTTGTGTCTCTTGCTGTGTGTGTCTTCTCTTTGTTTTCCTTTTGGGTGTTTTGGTGTGTTTCTGTTACTGCTGCGACCGAGTCTTGTTGGAGGTCCACTCCTTTATTTCAAATTTATATACTACGATTTACATGAAAGTTTGTCATAGAGGCAGGATGATGTTATCCGGACAGTTTAACTATACTGAACAAAAAGAGTTAAGGATATTTATTCTGAATTTGCATTGGATTACCATTGTGATAGGGACTTTGTTTTATTTGCATGGTTATATTGTAATAACTGAGATAAGCATCAATGTTTAAGTAAGTTGTCAGTAGTTGTACAACTCTTGGGTACAAAAAAGTCAACGGAGCCAAATGTCTATCTACTACAACTTTCTCTAAAAATGCGAATTTCAGAAAAATAGAATTTAAACCCAAAATCTACATGGAATGAATAACTCATAATTAATCAGTAAGAATTGCATGTCTGATCCAAAGTACACAATGATATTGTTTTGAAAATCCGGTTACTCAAACTGAACTCATCGCTGTAAACGAATATCTGACATCACCCTTGCAATATTTGAAAACGTAAGAAAAAGAAAAAATCTTACATTAAAATGAGGTGTTTAAAACTGAATAATCATTTTCAATTAAATGATAATCATGAGTTTAATGAATCTGGAAGGTTTATTTAGTAAGGGTAAGTATAAAAGAGATATGAGAGAAAACAATTATTATTTTTTGTAAAATAAGCATTTTATTTAAAATTGAAAATGGAGAAAATTAAAAAATAAAATTTACCAAAAAATTAAAGTAATGACCAGACATTGTGTTTGATCGGTTTCTTTTTGTAATATTGTCCCTTACTTAGCTGCATTATTTTTATGAAAATTACGCAACACTATTTTGACGAGAATGATCCCTAACTTTTTTTGCCCAGTATATTTTCTGCAAACGTAACAGATGAAGGTCCTAATTCGGCACCGATTGCACACTGGTCTAGTTGATGTATGTGTTGTATTTTATGTTTGATTTCATGTTATGTTTTTCTATGTATTTTGCTGTGTATGGCCACTCTGCTTTACTTCGGGTGTTTTGGTGTTTTACTTGGGATGCTGAAACCGAATCTTGCTGGATCTCCTCATGCTCTTATGGATATCGACGGTGGGTGCGGCTAGCCAACAGGGGAAGCTCACACCTCCCGGGTACCTGATCCCACCTCCAGCTTGCTAGGGGTTTGTCGGTGCTCAATTTGGTGCTCTATTGTGAGTGTTGTTGAGATTATCGTCAGGATCTTCTTTAACTCATTATAAATATCACCACAACAATTGTTTTTGTAATATTCATTTATAATAAACAACATTGATCTAAAACATATATTCATTCATTGCACTGCTTTGTTAGAAAAGTAAATAAATTTCTAAGGTTAAATTCACGAAAATCCTGCGCTTTTATTCAAAGATGCCTGCTCCGCTAATCCTGAAATTCAGATGAGAAAACAAATAAGAAATTATAATGAATGTTTCTTAAATGTGCTAACTGTCTTCTCTTTATGAAGTTTATAGTCTTCAAAATCTTTGTCTTTCATTTTTTATGTTGTAGTTGCATATCGGTTGGTTATTATTTGTAATACGGTTGTTTTATGAGCACAAGCTACTGATACTACAAATGTACTTTGAGTAATCAAGCTCATATCAACATATGTTTCGTTTACAGACATTAAACGAGTCTTACTCAGTTATTTCGCAGATATAGTTATTGAGATCAGTGCATAGATTGTCTGTCCAGGAAGCGTTAAAACCGATAAAGGGGAAGTCCTTTCCTCGCATGGCTGTGCAATGCTCTGTACCACCTCTATTGTCGGGTTGGTCTTGACCCCATTTAGCATAGGTCGCTTTCATTGTTGTACCGGACCACACAAACTTACCCTCCTCTACCAGGTCATTAGCTCCTATCCAATATGAGTCATATTCTAAAAAATAAAGGAGTTAATATCTGCTGACAAGTGATTTTGTATCAGATTTTTTTTTAAATAGAAAATGATTGGTCCACAACGAATTTTTCCCGTACGAAATCCAACTTTATTCGCAGCTCGCTGATACTTTGGGTTGTATTCATCATTATGATAAAATAAGCAGAAATTGTACATGTAATATATGCTTTTATACAAAGTTGAAATATATAATGTTACATAAGGCAACGCAAATTTCATGTTGTTGAATCAAGCTAAATATTACAAATTACCAATGTGGATGATGATAATAAAACCATACATTGTACAACATTGAAGAATATTATAATGTTAGTATTACAAAGTCAGACAATAATTCATTCTTACAAACTTTGTCAATTGGAAGTAAATGTTCTTTTATAAAAACAATGCACCATTTGCACATTTCAATAATATCATCTAATTATTTAGATGATTCTAAAACCTTCAAAGCCTTTTACTATTCCTTTGGAGGAGCCACAAATTAACGACCCTTTAATAAAAAAAATGACAATCTATCATTTCTGCTTTTGGTCGCGTTTTCTTATGACGGAGTCTGTGGAGCGGCAACCCTCTCTTACTTGTAATGCAATATTTAAATGATATTTCTATTCTTAAAAATGGTGTTGATAAGAGATCTGTTTATACTTGGCTCTCCGTCAAAAGGAAATTAAAAGTGTATTGGAGGTTTTAGAATCATCTAAATAATTAAATGAAATAACAAAAAAGAAATATTTACTGTGGTCTTAGCTTTTACAACGAAATGTCTACTAAGAAGAATATCCAAATGAAAATAGATGAATGATAAAAGATAGAACTTTGAGGTATGATGCAAAGGTGGAAACAAATATTCTTTCAACAAAGTAAAATGCATTTGTATGAATATGTATTCGCAAAAAAGAAAATGCAAATAGCTTCACGATATCTGTTATTCTGAGAGGAATTAATTGACAGGAAGTGTTTTAAATATTTTTCTCTGACATGGTCGTCATAGCACTTTGAATGCCTTTCCCTGACGTGGTCGCCTTATCACTTTCTTTATAGACATAACCTCAGACAGCGCATGTTATTAGATATTGCATGGAAATCGACGGCGGGTGCGGCTAGCCCACAGGGGATGCTTACGCATCCCGGGCACCTCGTCCCACCTCTGGTTTGTTAAAGGTCCGTCGATTCTTAATTTGCTGCTCTGTTGTGAGTGCTGTTGAGATTGTTGTCAGGATTTTCTTTAACTCATTTCTATATAGACTTAACCTCAGACAGTGTATGTATTTTAGATATTTTCATTTTCGTGCATGAACATCGACGGCAAATGCTGCAAGCCAAACAGGGGATGCTTACTCCTTCCGGGCACCTGGTCCCACCTCTGGTTTGTTAAAGGTCCGTCGATGCTCAATGTTTTACTCTATTGTGAGTGCTGTTGAGATTATAGTCAGGATCTTCTTTAACTCATTACTTACGTGATGCGTCGATCAGATTGAACAAAAATGTATCGGTACCCGCATCAGGCACAGCTGCTAGTCGTCCCGTTTTCCCGTATGATCTTGCAATAATTCCGCACATTACCTTCATGAACATTAAACATAATTAGGTCATATCTTGTAAGGTTTCTTGAATATCTACATTGCTGTTATAGGAACATGCATGTAAGATTGCATGTCTTATTAAGATTGATTGGAGTGAAAGAATAATCCATGGTGCAAAAGTATATGTTCCTAAATGATGTTATGAATTTGAAGACGTGTAACATTTCTATGATAAATAAATACGGGATGTCATTGATATAAGTTATAATGAATGTAACAAGTGCAATATCAGATATCATCCTTTCAAACTTGAAAACGTAATTTGGTTGGGTTTTTTTTTTTGGACAAATTATATCATAATTTTAATTACTGTAGAATTTGAACAAGTAGGTAATTCATAATTCAGATTCTTATGGTTGCAATTGGATTTACACTTGAAAACTCGTTATACCACGATCGAAAGAGACCAAAATCTGTAATCTATATGACTGTCAATAACTGATTAATTTAAGAAAATTTAGATGATGACTTACATAGTAATTGTTTGAAAATCTTAAAATACCTGTGCATCCGGCATGGTCTCGTTTTCCCTACTTAAGAAGAAACAGTTTGTCTTATAGCTTGACCATCCAGAGGGACATACGCCGTACGCTGAAAGTGAAATTTGCGAGGCATTGACAGTTATTTTGTTAGATTCCCGTTTGATCTGTAAGTAGTTTTAGTTTGAAATGTTTAAAAAATGAAAAAAATATACAATGTCTAATTGAAGGTAGGAATAAAAGATTATTTCATTCTTGATGTAAAATATAAATTATATCCTTTTATTCACTTATGAAATGAGAAAAATTAATATTTTCAATCTGAAAAAAAAATGCTTAGCCAAATGATTTTTAATGATATTTTTTTTCCCATTTCTCCATATTTTTTTTTTTCTGTATTATTATTATAATCATTTATTTCCATTTGAAAAGTTGAGCTGTTAACTTGTTCCCCGTGAGTTAATGTTTAAATTGCAATAATGTCTTCTTTTCAGCTCTGTCGCCTGGAATAAGCTTTGTTTCGACCCTATATCAATTTGACATCATATATTATTTTGTTATTTAGGAAACAACTTGTCATTTCTTCCAAAAATAAATCTTCGAAATTAAAGGAGGTTAACATCCTAGCACCATCCTAACAATGCTATTTTGACATATATTTTATCTGCATTTGCTACTGAATGGATCCTACAGGAACCATGGACTCTTTGCCAAATTATTGCATCGGTTTAAATTCGAAAAATAAAAGTTGATGGCGCTACTAAAACACATTTAGATTTGTCTAAAAATTACTTAGGCATTTAATCAAGTACCACTGGTGAGGATTACCTATCAGATGCTTGGTGCATTAAAATTCATTTTACGTTTTTCTTCAAGAAGATTAACAGTTTGAACATTTCCGTATTAATATAAAATACTTTAAGGTTATTATGCATACTTCATGAATTTAAAAAATAAGACAGTTAGAAACAAACATTGAACTAAAAGTGATAAATGGAAACACAATATGATCAATAAATCGGAGAATACATAAATTAAGTAATAAGTTAGCCTAAGGCTAATTTTGTGTTGCACTGAACTTACCCACGGCGAAAACGGCAACAAACAAGCAAATATTGTTCAACCCCATTGTTTTGCTTCACTGTGAAAGTCTGGTAAAATTGTACAGAGAGCTTTTACTTTTATAGGAAGAATATAAATCAAAGGGTGATATTTCAGAACATTTGATATTCCAGAACAAGTTACTCCTTCTATTGTATCAGATGTAGGCATGCACTTTCGTCTTGTATGAGGTAAGACAAGGTCATTCTTGCATGAATGTTCTATTATCAATATTTAAATATATGTTCTATAGTACCAATTTTGTTGTACTAGGCACGTGTTTCGGATATTTTAATCCTCGTCAGTAGTACTTCATGCCAAACAGTTTAAATAAAGCCAAAGTGAATTTTCCCGGGGCCATCTACAATACAGAGCTTTAAATTCCGCTTGCCACAATGAACGGCTCCAAATTTTGTGTAGGGTTTTTCAAAGCGTATTTAAGTGAAAAATATGGCCAAAAATTCGTTGGAGGGAAGGCGCAACAAGCTAAATTCTAAACAAGACCGAAAAGAAAATTTACCGAAACCCAGTTCAGGACAGAGCCGTACAATGAGGGAGATACCTCTTAGTTTTAGAAATGTAGGTCTTATTTGATGACAGGATATTTAGAATATATTTCAATGCAGCGCGTAAACACTAAAACTAGGTGAGCGATATCCTCCGGGACTTACAGTCCACCAGCAACGATACCAGCCTAGTGGTTTAAATTGTCAATATTGAAATACATGTTCTATAGTACCAACTTTGTTGTACTAGACACGTATTTCGGATATTAATCCTCGTCAGTAGTACTTCATTTCAAACAGTTTGAATAAAGCCAACGTGAATTACATGCGATAAGATATAATGTAATCACAGTAGAAATAAGCACAACGACAATAGGGGACTGAGTACATATAGAAATCATAATTTGGAGGTAGGGAATTCCGTGACGGTATGAGATCTGTTACATAAACACCAAAAAAGTACCTAACAGTTATTCAGTCTCAAAGTCGAGAAGGCAAGGCAAAATCGTGAGAATTCGCATCGGAACAGTTGCGAACCTGGGAATGAACAACATTTGTCATTCAACATTTGACGGAAATGCTTTGACTTCATTTAAAAAATGTTGATACATGTACATTGTAGTTTCTTAGTTTTACCGTTGTCATTTCGAAAACTCGTTATCTCATCCCAAAATATTGAAATTAAATGAGGTTAGCATCCTTGCACTATCCCTGAAATAGTATTTGTGACATTGGTACATTAGTGGAAAACACATTCAAATCATGTCATATTAAGTTTGACTTGTGAAAGAATAATCCATTGATGTAAATGTATCCGTTCTTAAATGATGCTATGAATTTGAAAACGTGTAACATTTCTATGAAAACTAGATACGAGACATCAATGACGTAAGTTCTTTAGCCATAACAGAATTATAACAAAAGTTATTGCAATTTCAGATTTAATGCTTTCAAACTCGAAAACGTGCATTGGCTGTTGTTGTTGTTTTTTGACACATTTTATGAAATTTTATTCCTTTAGAATTTGAACATTTGGGTAATTCAGTTTGTTATGATGCAATTGGGCGAATACAAATATGGAGAAATCAAAGTCCTTAAACTATTATCTTATATGACTGTCGGTGCCTGATTTATCTATGAGAACTCAGATAATGACGCACAAGGAAACTGTTTGAAAATCTTAATAAACAGTACTGCAACCCACTTGTTTGACAATTCTATCCTACCCTATCCACCATCCTACATCCACCTCCTATCCACTCTATCCTATCCTATCACATGCTATCCTATCCACCTCATTTCAACACAATTCAATCTAATCATATCCTATCCTATCCTACATCCTATCCTATCCTACATCCTATCCTATCCTACACCCTATCCTATCCGCCTTTTTTTACTTCTCATTTTTGCACTATTTCTTTAAATAACTCAATAAGTGTATGATTTTACACACTCATTTACTGCATATTTATCATATTTAACTTACTTAATGCTTTGATATGTATTTTATGCTTAAATTCAATTTTGTTGTTGTTGTTGATTTTTTATGAATTTTTTTCTTATGTAAAAGGGGGGGGGGGGGTGGTTGATTTCCATACATTTTCTGCTTCTTTTCTATAACCACTCTTCAGATTGTCATGACATTTTGTAGGTATGAGGTACTCATGCATGGTACCCTACAAGTGAAAGAATTTTTTCAAGATATCCACTTTTAAGTCCCCTACCGGCAACGCCGAAGGGGACTCTTAGTTTCCTCTCGGTCTGTCTGTCTGTCTACCTGTCCGTCTGTCTGTCTGTCTGTCCGTCTGTCCGTCTGTTCCATTTTCAGTTTTCCGGACTTTTTTTCGCTGCTGTTGCATATATTGAACTCATTTTTGGTATGTGGATATATCTCAATGTGATACAGATCAAGTTTGAGTTTGCTTTCGATTGACCTAATTTTACAAGAGTTATGGCCCTTGGACTTAGCAAATTTTATGAAAATTTCAGTTTTCCGGACTTTTTTCCGCTGCTGTTGCATATATTGAACTCATTTTTGGTATGTGGATATATCTCAATGTGATACAGATCAAGTTTGAGTTTGCTTTCGATTGACCTAATTTTACAAGAGTTATGGCCCTTGGACTTAGCAAATTTTATGAAAATTTAAGTTTTCCGGACTTTTTTCCGCTGTTGTTGGATAAATTGAACTAATTTTTGGTATGTGGATATATCTCAATGGGATACAGATCAAGTTTGAGTTTGCTTTAGATTCACCTATTTTTACAAGAGTTATGGCCCTTGGACTTAGCAAATTTAATGAAAATTTCAGTTTTCCGGACTTTTTTTCCGCTGCTGTTGCATATATTGAACTAATTTTTGGTATGTGGATATATCTCAATGTGATACAGATCAAGCTTGAGTTTGCTTTCGATTGACCTAATTTTACAAGAGTTATGGCCCTTGGACTTAGCAAATTTTATGAAAATTTAAGTTTTCCGGACTTTTTTCCGCTGTTAACGTTGTTGGATAAATTGAACTAATTTTTGGTATGTGGATATATCTCAATAGGATACAGATCAAGTTTGAGTTTGCTTTAGATTCACCTATTTTTACAAGAGTTATGTTCCTTGGACTTAGCAAATTTTATGAAAATTTCAGTTTCCGGACTTTCCTTTGGTTCTATTGCAAATAATGCATTGATTTTTGGTAAATGAATACATCTCAGTGTGATACAGACCAAATTTGAGTATGTTTTCCATTGGCCTATTTTTACAAGAGTTATGGCCATTGGACTCAGCAAATTTCATGAAATTTTTAGTTTCCCGGACTTTTTCATGCCTGTAATTGCAGATAATGAGCTGATTTTTTGTATGTGAATACATTATAGTGTGATGCAGATTTGAGTTTGATTTAGATTGACCAATTTTCACAAGAGTTATGGCCCTTCGACTTAGCAAATTTCGTGAATTCACTTTCCCAGACTTGTCTTGGCTGTTGTTGCAGAAGATAAACTGATGAACAGAGATGCAAGTGATAAATTTATGCCGCCGGTAGGGGACTTATATCGCACAGCGATCATTGCATTTTTTTTATTGATTTTTAAGGTCTGGAATATTTTTTAAGATTATACATAGGTATAATGTATGTTTTCCATGCCCGATAGACCAATGGGGAGTGGCTTCAAACCCCGGTGGTACCCCATCAATTTTTCCCCCTTTTCAGATTTTTTCATCTTTTTCTTTTTAAATGGATCGTTACAAATGAAACTGTGAAAGAAGTTTGTCAAAATATCAACACTTTTATATTTTTAATGATTTTTTAAAAGAGACAAGCTAATTTGGCTTTGTGTACTTATTTTCGTACGTCGAAATAACTTGGCCACATACGCTATCAAATATACTCCGAACTTATTTTTAAGATGTTGACTTTTTCCATTCATGCATATTTCATAACAATTTCCCTATTTAATGATTATTTTCTCTGTTTTATTTCTGTATCTATGGTAAGCAAAGAAACCATATATCTAGTGTTACAGATTTGATTGGTTTAATACCTCCATGCCCCTTTGGTAGGGGTACATGTAAGTACACGAAATAAAAAAGGTGCACACTATTTCACTAAAAGTGTAGACTGACTTGAAATGCCCGAAAGTCTGTGAAATTGGTCTTTTTCGCTTGCGAATCATAATTGGCACGCATAAAAATGAAAAGATAAAGGGGGGCCATGCATGTCCTTTTTTCGCAAATTTTATTTTTTTTACAGAAACTCTCCATTCTCATCGAAAATGTTCCAAATTTTACATATTTTCAAATCGACCTGTAGATTGCATAAAAGACAAGATCAAGTTCGAAGTTAAATTTATCACGACTACTGGTCAAAAATTTTTGATTCAATATGCTAAAAATACATTTCCAATATTTTTGACCAATGGTGTGACACTTTTTATTCAGTAATGTTCACCAGTCAAAACAGAGGGGAATCCCCGCGAAAAGTTACAACTGTAACAAAGTCGCCGTACTTTAGATTTGATAGGTTCATTTCCTCCACAACCATTTAGTACTGCGATACATTTCTGGAGATACAGTGCAAACGGAAAAGATTTTTATTTAATGTGCATAATACTTGGAACACTTTCATAATGGTTATCATTAATGTACTTTGAACATTTGCATATACTTGTTATCATGTATAAAGTTTGCTCGAATTTCCTCTGTCTTAGACTCTCTTAGATGAAGATATTTACGGACTGATTTCCTGAAGAAACGTCTGAGTAATCTCTTCCTCTGGATTTTAAGAATATCTGAAATTCTTGAAAATAAATAATTCAGTTCAGAGTTCCTGAAATCTTCTAATGAAATGTTGGACCACAGGAAGCAGTTGTTTTAATAGAGAAAATAACTTATTATTCACAACCTTAAGCCACTGTGTTCGACATCTTGTATGTATAATATTTCTAAGAGGAACACAGAGGCCTGAGCTTGTGAATGATAAAACATTTTCTCTCATAAAACGACAGGTTCCTGTGGTAAGACATTTTGGAATTTTTATCTGTTCAAATAATAGATACAACATGAGTTTTTATCGGACCAAATAACTTTTTGTCGGCAAATCCAATGCAACCGATACATTTCATGAACTCTCTCCGCTAACAACTTGTCCGTGTAACAGACCTATTACGACGTTAAACAATAAGTTAACAGTAAATAACGACATCGTAGGTTTGCTAGTTGGACAAGCTTAACAATATCATGGGCCTTTTAATTTGTTTACCTAAAAGCAGCATACACCAGAACATGGTGCATCAAACTGCGAAACCTAGCGAAACCACTTGAGTTGTTGAACAGCGTATTCTGAAATGCGACGCTCCTTCTCGCCTGTTGAAATATGCATAGGCATGAAGCGCCGCATTGCTGCATTATTACTGAAAATTATTTGTTCAAGTGGCTTCAATGGGTCATGAGGTTTGATACACCGTACACTGCTTTTTGGAAAACAAAGTGGCCCAATTTCTGCACAACTCACTTGAATTGATATTGGATTAAAACGATTTTGACTGTACGTTACATGTATTAAGGTGAAATCAGTTGTTTTATTCTTTTTCTGCTGCACATTAATGTGAAATTTTACAATATGATTTTATTTTTGATGTTGCACTATTGAACTATACTAGCTGGGAATATAACTTTGGATCACTTTATCCGTCTTTTCAAATCAGTAAAAAAGTTATTGTTTTGAAATGTGACTATTTTTTCTTGTTTGTACTATTAAAGGTTGTCTGAAAAAAAAACTTCTCTGCATCCGGCAAAAATCTTTTTAGAAAGGTTGTGGGCTAAAATCCTGGTACTGGCACTATCAGTATTCAATGTCAGTATGTCAATTAGTGCGTGCATGGGTATCAGGTGAGCGTTGTGCCCCCTAGGGCTCTTGCTTATTCAATTAAAATCGATTTTACCCATTAGGTCAAGTAATCGAATTTAATCAAATAAGTAAGTTTGTCTGCTAATAACTTAAGAATTAAAAATAAGAATGGATTGAAGAACGAGGTGGATAGAATGTAGCATAGGATGTAGGATAGGATAGGATAGGATGTAGGATATGATAGGATGTAGGATAACATTGGATATGAATGGTAAGGATTGATGTGGATAGGATGGGATAGGATAGGATAGGATGGGATGGGATAGGATAGGATGGGATGGGATAGGATAAGATAGGATAAGATTCTATCCATTTTCTATCCTACATCATGCATCCTACATGCTATCTTATCCATCTTTTTGTCAAACAAGTTTGTTGCAGGACTGTACATGCGCATGGTTTCGTTTTCCCTACTTATTTGGGCGCTATTGCAAGTGCTGTTGAGATTGTCGTCAGGATTCAGAGGGACATACGCCGTATGCTGAAAGTGCATTAATTTTGCAAATCATTGACAGTTCATTTTTATATTCCTCTTTGATCTGTGAGTAGATTTAGTTTGAAATGGTCTGAAAATCGAAATATCTACAATATACTATTGAAGATTGGAATCAAAGGTAATATCTTTTTTGATGTAAAATAAAATTTCATTCATTACGAAATGAGAAAAGTATTGTTTGCAATCTTAAAAAAGAATGCTTAGTCTATAAATTTTTATTTTCCATTTCTGCAATGTTGAAGACGTTAAACACATCAGGGTAAAATTGTCTACTGTGTTATAATTATAAACACTTATTCCCGTATGTAGTGTGGAAGAATTAAACGTGTTTCCCGTGTCTCAATGTTTAATGTGTAAAAATCACTTCTTTCTGGATCTATCGCTTGAAAAAAAAGCTTGGTTTCGGCTCTTTGTCAATTTGACATCATATATTATTTTCTTATTTCGGAAAATTATCATCAAAACTAAAGGAGGTTACCATCCTAGCACTATCCCTCCAATGCTATTTTTGACATCTATCGAATCTAACTTTGCAACTACACGAAATGTGGCACCGCGCACTATGTGCAAAATGAACCAATTGAAATTGAAAAAAAAAATCAAATTAAAGGTGTCTGAAAACCAGTTTCGCTATGTACAGGACCTACGTTTTAGTAATTTCAAGATTTTTTTTGATACAGAAATTTTCGAATGTGACTATACGATACCTTGTGTCCATTATCATCGATGTTCTGGAAACATGAAGTACAATTGTTTTTATCCTAACTTTGTGTCTTTCCCTTGGTTTAATGTTGTATGCACTGATTGCATAACATTTTACTACAGATACAGTGATGAACAGTTTAGAATACATATGATTTGACAAACAAAGGATCAAAACCATATTAAAAACACTAAATGTATTATATCGGTCAAATTCGTATTTTTGCTCACCAAAAAGAGAATCAGTGAATGAAAGTAATACACATTTTTCTTTGAATAAAGGTTGTACTGAGAACTCTGATATTCATATTAAAAATGGCTATGAGATCTTATGTTTTTTTTTATGTAAGCTTGGATTTAAACAGATAATTTTATAGTGATGTTCTTCGTACATCTATGATGCAATATTTTGTATCTGTCTGTTTGTCCGTCTTTCCTCTTCTTTTCTATCTATTAAACATAGACAACCGAGATGCGAACGGAACAAATAACATTTAATATCTAGTCAAGCGAATGATGTCGTCTTTAAACAATACCATTGAACATAACGTATGAAACCAGTTATACAATACATAAGTTAGATATAAAGATGACAAATATGAATAATGACCATATCCCTGTATACAACACCAAATCGATAATTCTGAAAATCAGAAACCGAAGACATACACAATCATGATAAAACAGGAACAAAAGCAAACAAACAAAAATTCCACTATACGAAAAGAAGCGAACTCCAAATATGGGAGTGAGACCAGATATCCAGGAACCAGAAACCGAAGGCATACAAAATCAGGATAAAACAGGAACAAAAGCAAACAAAAAAAAAACAAACAAAACATTACACCATATGAAAAGAAGCGAACTCCCCATGTGATAGTGGGACCAGGTACCCAGGAACCAGAAACCGAAGGCATACAAAATCAGGATAAATCAGGAACAAGTGTAACCAAAAAACAAAAATCCCACCATATGAAAAGAAGCGAACTCCCGATATGGGAGTGAGACCAGGTACCCAGGAAGAGTAGTCATCTCCTGCTTGAATGCAACACACGCCGCTTCAATTTGGTAGAACTGTCACATCCGGTTACTTCCATTTCGGAAGACATAGACAACAATCTTATGCTATTGAATTTAAAGACGTTTAACATTTGGACCGAATATCTCATGATCAATTATAGAAATCGATAAGTCTCCAAAATGTATTCTGAAAGTTGCAGAAATATTACTGAAATAAAGAATAATGGTAGCAAGAAGTTTGGTTTGTTATAGAAGAAGGGAGGAGATCTCCAACAAGACCCCGTTCCAGCATCAACAGCAAAACACGAAAAAACACCCGATGCAAAAACACAAAAGACGAGAACAGCACGAGACAGAAAAGAGACACACGACATGTAAACCTCAAACACAAAATACTACACATAAACCGACGAGACCATTGGGCAACCGGTGCCGACTTTGGACGGCCATTTGTCACGCAAGAAGCAAATGTTGTGGTTATCCTGGATTACGTGCGCACAACCCTCTCACTTCTCCAATTACCCAGAGGTCTCGAAGAACGTACAATTGTGGTGTAAAAACAACTTCCTTCACTGTAAGATTTTCTCACACAAATAAGACCGCGAAACGTAGAGGCCCCAGAAACACAGATGAATATGTAAATGGATGTAAAAGAGGGCATGCGTAATACAGTCCGTGCTCTGCCGGCTGTAGCGAGCTCATGTATGTAATCACCCGAGGAGTCCGACTAATATTCAAGAGGACAGGTATAATTGACTTATACTCATTTTCACTGAAAAAATAATGATTTTGTTATGTAAAGAGGGGAATGTTGTTGCAGGTCATTTTAAAGTACCTCGTAAATGTTTATGCATGGATTAGTAAAAGAATCGCAATGACGGATAAAGGACTGACAGAGATATTACATGTACCCTCTCTTGAAAATCGCCTGCGTTCAGTTTTATCAACGAAATAAAAGATAAAGAATAGTCTAGATGCATGTTTTCAGATTGGTGAATGTTAGACAAACATAAAACCCAAGTCCAAAAACCAAAAAACATTATTACTAGGCATTCAATGTAATTCAAAGAAAGGAAAAACAAACCCAATATATGGAGGCGATTGCCGACAGTCCGCCCTTGAAAACAGCGAAACGATTTCTCGTTAGAAAATAAAAGTTTTCGAACCAACGTAATTTAAAAAAAAATTATAACAGGAATATGAATGGTTCGCAGTTAACGAGTAATCCAAATTGAAGTACATATTCTCCACCTTTTTTATACAAGTGTACACTAAATAGCTATGCTTACAATTATACCTTAACGAAAAAAAATGGCACCTATCCTCTCTACATATCGACGAGACTCCTTGGTCAATTATATGCATCGACCCGCTCCAGTCGGCAAATCACGTATAGTTTTTAGCTATTTATATATTTATCTATGTAATACTTGGATCCTTGTGCTTTGCCTTCTCCTTGTGTGGTCATTATTTGTGATGTCATTATACACAATAATTTTTCGAGACCTCTTGGTTATTGGAAAAAGTGCAAAGGTTTTGCGCACCTAATCTGGATAACTGCAACTAACGTCGTAGACGGCCATCCTATGTCGGCACCAATTGCACGTTTTGTCTCGTCGGTTAATGAATAGTCTTTTATGTCTGATATGTTCAGTCGTGTTTAATTTGACGAGTCTCTTTTGCGGCATTTGCTGTGTATGCCCACTCCGCGTTTTCTATTATTTTGCTATTTTGGAGACTTGTTATTTCATTCAAAATATATCATTGAAATTAAAGAAAGTTAACTTCTTAGCACCATTCCTCCTATCCTAGTTTAAAATGATTTTATTTGGATATGCTACTAAATCGACCCCACAGGAAATTGGAGCCGCGAACCCTCTACAAATTGCAAATATTTAATGTGAAAAAAATAATATAACCAGAGAGCGCTACTAAAATGAATTTTGGCTGTCTAAAAATGACTTTGGATGGAAACATCACTGAAGAGGATTTAATATCCGATTATCAGATGCATAATAAATTGGTTTGAAATTTTCCTCGGAAGGTATAGAGTTTGAACACTTCCGTATTATGAAGAGGATGTGTCAGTGTTTTTCTGATGATGATGAAACCGAGTCTGATTGGATATCTTCTTTTTTTCTGAATATTGAATAATAATCTGTAAATCAATCCCAATATCAATTGTTACGTGTATCTTGCAAATGGAATAACATTAAGTATAACTGAAAGGAATAAACAACTGCACACAGACAGATGTATATTCAAGCATTGCCTTTTGATTTTATGCATGGAATTAAGACCATCATTCATCTGGGCTTCAAAAATATTGTTCGACAGTATATTCTCGCAGTGGTATCAACCAGATGTGGATTTTAAAGAATACGAAGGAACTTTTAGAACATCTGAAATCCACTCATTTTAGTAGAGTCCATTCGATCAAAGCCTTTGATTTTTCGACACTTTAAACTACAATTCCACATTCTAAATTGAAAGAAGGACTCGCAAAAATTATAAGTAATACGTTTACAAGTAAGAACGGTAATCGCAAATACAAATTTATTGTTGTTAACTATGACAAAACCTACTTTATAAAAGAAAGGTCCAATTCTGAAAATAAGCACATTGAAACTGATATTATTCAGATGTTTAACTTTCTGATGGACAACATTTTTGTGGTGTTTGGAGGAAAGGTCTTCCAGCAAATTGTCGGAATTCCAATGGGGACCAATTGTGCCCCACTCCTTGCCGACATTTTCCTTTACTGGCACGAAGCTGAATTCATTCAATCTCTGGTCTCTGAAGGGAAAAGATACTTAGCTTCTGATTTCAACTTCACTTACAGATACATAGACGATGTGTTGTCCATCAATAATCCAAAATTCGCGGATTACCTGAGCAGTATCTTTCCTTCAGAGCTTGAAGTCAAAGAAACTACAGAGACAAATAATTCAGCATCCTATTTGGACATAATGTTGTCCTACGACACTGATGGTCACATGAACACCTCACTCTATGACAAACGTGACGACTTCCATTTCAGCTTTACAAACTTTCCTTTTCTGAGTAGCAACATTCCTTTGATCGCCTGCTTATGGCGTGTTCATATCTCAGTTGATACGCTATGCCAGAGCAAGTACCAAATATACGGATTTTGTTCTGAGAGCTAGGCGTCTTTCAGATGAGCTTCTCAGTCAGGGATATGATTGTGACCGACTAACATCGTCACTGAGGAAGTTCTACGGTCGATAAGGGGAACTCGTCATACACTATGACGTCCCACTCTCCAGAATGGTGGGTGATATTCTGTCATTGACCATTTGAACCATCCAACCAAAGATTGTACTCTATGTCTTCCGAAATAGAAGTTACCGGATGTGACAGTTCTACCGAGTTGAAGCGGCGGGTGCTGCATGCAAGCAGGAGATGCTTACTCTTCCTGGGCACCTGGTTTCACTCCCATATCGGGAGTTCGCTTCTTTTCATATGGTGGAGGTTTTTGTTTCTTTGCTTTGGTTCCTGTTTTATCCTGATTTTGTATGACATCGGTTTCTTATTTTCTGAATTATCGATTTTGTGCTGTATACAGGGATATGGTCATTATCCATATTTGTCATCTTACAATGATGAAGTTATTTTACACTACAATTCTCCGTTCCTCGAGACTTTTGGGTAATCGGAAAAGTTGGAGGGCTGAACGCACGTAATCCGCAAAACCATACTATTTGCTTCTAACGTAACGTAACGTCTTGGTCGGCACAAATTGCTCATTGGTCTCGTTGGTTCAAGTGTGGTCTTTTGTGTTTGATGTTTGATGTCGTGTTTGCTGTCCTTTGTCCCTTTTGTGCCTCTTGCTGTGTGTGTCTTCTCTTTGTTTTCACTTTGTGTGTTTTAGTATGTTTCTGTTACTGTTGCAACCGAGTCTTGTTAGAGGTCGACTCCTTTATTTCAAATCTATATAGGATTTACATGAAAGTTTGTCATAGAGGCAGGATTGTGGGAATGTTATCCGGACAAATTTTTACTATTTCTTACAAACGTAATAGATGACCGTCCTAATTCGGCACCGATTGCACACTGGTCTGGATGATTTATTCGTTGTATTTTATGTTTGATGTCATATGTAATGTTTTTTATGTATTTTGCTGTGTATGACCACTCTGCTTTACTTGGGGTGTTTTGGTGTTTTGCTGAGGATGCTGAAACCGAACCTTGCTAGAGATATGTTCTTATGGACATCGACGGCGGGTGCGGCTTGCCAACAAGGGAAGCTTACTTCTCCCGAGCACCTGATCCCACCTCTAGCTTGCTAGGGGTCTGTCGATGCTCAATTTGGTGCTCTATTGTGAGTGCTGTTGAGATTATCGTCAGGATCTTCTTTAACTCATAATGCATATCACCACTACAAATGTTTTTGTAATATTTATTTCTAATAAACAACAATTGATCTACAAAACATGTCTTCATTCATTGCACTGCTTTTGTTAGAAAAGTAAATAAATTTCTAAATTTAAATTTACGAAACTCCTGCGCTTTTATCCAACGATGCCTGCTCCGCTTATCCTGAAGATCATAAAAGAAAAAAAAATTATGAATGTTTCTTTCATGTGCTAACTATCTTCTCTTTATGAAGTTTAAAGTCTTAAAAATCTTTGTCATTCATTTTTCATGTTATATTTGCTTATCGGCTGGTTACTTTCTGCGATACGGTTGTTTTATAACCACAAGCTACTGATACTTCATATGTACTTTGAGTCATCAAGCTCACATTAACATGTTTCCTTTACAGAAATTAAACGAGTCTTACTCAGTTATTTCGCAGATATAGTTATTGAGATCAGTGCATAGATTGTCTGTCCAAGAAGCGTTAAAACCGATAAAGGGGAAGTCCTTTCCTCGCATGGCTGTGCAATGCTCTGTGCCACCTCTATTGTCGGGTTGGTCTTGACCCCACTTTGCATAGGTCGCTTTCATTGTTGTACCGGACCACACAAACTTACCCTCCTCTACCAGGTCATTAGCTCCTATCCAATAGGAGTCGTATTCTAAAAAAAATAAAGTAGTTCAATATCTCCTTTGCTGACAATTGATTTTGTATCAGATTTTTTTTTATCAAATAGAAAACGATTGGTTCACAACGAACTTTTCGCGTACGAAATCTAACTTTATTTAACTCGCTGATACTTTGGGTTGTAGTCATCATAATGATAAAATAAACAGGAATTGTAGTATGTGCTTTTATACAATTTTGAAATATATTTTTGTTTCATAAGCAACGTAAATTTCATGTTGTTGAAGCCAGCTAAATATTACAACGACCAATGTGGATGATGATAATATCTCCATACAATGTACAACATTGAAGAATATTATAATGTAAGTACTACAAAGTCAGAAAATAATTCATTCTGACACAATTTGTCAATTTTAAATAAATGTTCTTTTAGAACAGATAAGTTTACAGTGGTTTAAGCTTTTACTACTAACTGTCTGCTAAGAGGAAAATTTGAAAATAGATGAATGATAAAAAATAGAACTTACACGCATGGTGCAATGGTGGAAACAAATAACCGTTTTATGAATATGTAATCGCCAAAATGAAAATGCCAATTGTTTCACGAAATCATTGTCGTTGGTAACTGTAATTCTGAGAGGATTAATTACTTACGTGATGCGTCGATCAGATTAAACAAAAATGTATCGGTACCCACATCAGGCACTGCTGCTAGTCGTCCCGTTTTCCCGTACGATCTTGCAATAATTCCGCACATTACCTTCATGAACATCAAACATAATTAGATTACATCTTAATTATCTACATTGCTATTATAGGAATATGCACGTAAAATTACGATCATGTCTTATTAAGTTTGATTTGAGCGAAAGAATAATCCATGTTGCAAAATTATCTGTTCTTAAATGATGTTATGAATTTGAAGACGTGTAACATTTCAATGATAAATAAATACGTGATGTCATTGGTATAAGTTATACTAAATGTTAGTGCAATTTCAGGCTTTTAAACTCGAAAACGTAATTTTTTTTGACAAATTATATGATGATTTTAATTATTTTAGAACTTGAACACGTAGGTAATTCAGGTTCTATTGGTTGCAATTGGATTTACAGTTGCAAACTCGTTATACCAAAATCGAAATGTAAAACGTCTTCAAAATTAATAGCATCATTTAATAACTGATAAATTTACAGTTTGGACCAGACATGCACGTTTCGGGTACTCAACCCTCGTCAGAAACCAAAGTCTTTAATTTATATCTACATGACTGTCAATAACTGATAAATTTAAGAAAATTTAGATGATGACTTACATTGAAAGGGTTTTAAAATCATAAAATACCTGTGCATCCGGCATGGTCTCGTTTTCCCTACTTAAAAAGAAACAGTTTGTCTTATAGCTTGACCATCCAGAGGGACATACGCCGTATGCTGAAAGTGAAATTTGCAAGGCATTGACAGTTTATTTGTTAGATTCCCGTTTGATCTGTAAGTAGTTTTAGTTTTAAATGTTTAAAAAATGAAAGAAATATGCAATATCCCATTGAAGGTAGGAATCGAAGATTATTTCATCCTTGATGTAAAATCTAAATTGCATCCTTTTATTCACTTATGAAATGAAAAAAAAATGATATTTGCAATCTGAAAAAAATGCTTAGCCTAATGATTTTCAATAGTCTTTTTTCCCATTTCTCCAGATGTTTTCTTTTGTATTATAATTATCATAATCATTTATTTCCATTTGAAAAGTGGAGCTTTTTTAATTCATCTTTGATGTAAAATATAAATTGTGTCCTTATATTCAGTTATGAAAGAAAAAAAAAACAATATTTGCAATCTGAATAAAAAATTATCCTATTGATTTTAAATGATAGTTTTTTTTTTCCATTTCTCCAAATTTTTTTTTTCTGTATTATTAATATAATCATTTATTTCCATTTGAAAAGTAGAGCAGTTAACTTGTTCCCCGTATTTTATTATTTAAAATGTAATAATTTCTTCTTTTCAGCTCTGTCGCTTGGAATGAGCTTTGTTTTGACCCTATATCAATTTGACATCATGTATTATTTTGGTATTTGGGAAATAACGTGTCTTTATTCCAATAAAGAAATTAAAGGAGGTTAACATCCTAGCACCATCCTACCAATGCTATTTTGACATATATTGCATCTGCATTTGCTACTGAATAGATCCTACAGGAACCATGCACTCTTTGCAAAATAAATGCATCGGTTTGAATTCGAAAAATAAAACTAGATGTCGCTACTAAAATACATTTAGATTTGTCTTAAAATCACTTAGGCATTGAATCAAGTACCACTGCTTAGGCTTTCCTAAACCAAAACGTCAAGTGCTTTGTGCATTGAAATTAATTTTACGATTTTCGTCAAGAAGATTAACAGTTTGAACACTTCCGTATTAATATGAAATACTATTAGGTTATTAGGCATACTCCATGAATTTCAAAATAAAGATAGTTAGAAACAAACATTGAATATATGAACTAAAAGTGATAAATGGAAACACAATATGATCAATGTATCGTAGAGTACATAAATTAAGTCAAAAGTTAGCCTAAGACTATTTTTTTTACACTGAACTTACCCACGGCGAAAATTGCAACAAACAAGCAAATATAGTTCAACTCCATTATTTTGCTTTACGGTGAAAGATTGTTAAAACTGTACAGAGAGCTTTTACTTATATAGGAAAAATATAAATAAAAGGGTGATATTTCAGGATATTTGGTATTCCAGAACAAGTGACCCCTTCTATTGTATCAAATGTAGGCATGCACTTTCGTGTTGTATGAGGTAAGACAAGGTCATTGTAGCATAAATGTTCTATTATCAATATTGAAATACATGTTCTATAGTACCAATTTTCTTGTACTAGACACGTATTTCGGATATTTTAATCCTCGTCTGTAGTACTTCATTTCAAACAGTTTAAATAAAGCCAACGTGAATTTTCCTGGCGCCATCTACATGCGACAAGATATAATGTAATCACAGTAGAAATAAGCACCACGAAAACAGGGGACTGAGTACATATAGAAATCATAATTTGTAGGTAGAGAATTCCGTGACGGTATGAGATCTGTGACATAAACACCAAAGAAGTACCTAACAGTTATTCAGTTTCAAGGTCGAGAAGACAAGGCAAAATCGTAAGAATTCCCATCGGAACGGCTGCGAACCCCGGAATGAACAACGTTCAACATTTGACGGAAATACTTTGACTTCATTAAAATAAATGTTGATACATGTACATTGTAGATTCTTAGTTTTACCGTTGTCATTTCGAAAACTCGTCATCTCATCCCAAAATATTGAAATTAAATGAGGTTAGCACTATCCCTTAAATATTATTTGTGACATTGGTACATGAGTGGAATACACATTCAAATTATGTCATATTAAGTTTGACTTGTGAAAGAATAATCCATGGTGTAAATGTATCCGTTCTTAAATGATGTTATGAATTTGAGAACGTGGAACATTTCTATGAAAACAAGCTACGACACGTCAATGACGTAAGTTCTTTAGTCATTACAGAATTATAACAAAAGTCAGTGCAATTTCAGATTTAATGCTTTCAAATTCGAAAACTGTTGGATGCGGCTAGCCAATAGGGGATGCTTAAACCTCCCGGGCACCAGGTCCCACCTCTAGCTTGCCAGGGGTCCATCAATGCTCCATTTGGTGCTCTATTGTGAGTGCTGTTGAGATTATCGTCAGGATCTTCTTCAACTCATTGGCTGTTGTTGTTTTTTGACAAGTTGTATGAAATTTTATTATGTCCCCGAGGGCACATGTACCCAAGTTCGATCAACTTTAGTTGATCGCCTGTCTATTCAAAGCATTTGAAATTTTCTGTTACAAAATTTCTTGAAATTTCTAAAACGTGGGTCCTGTAGCATCATATCCCAACCCGTCCGATTGCATCATAACAACCAGAATTAACTAAATGTTCAAATGTTAAACGTCTTTAAATTCAATAGCATCATTTTAAACCTGATATATTTACAGCTTGGACCAGACATGCACGTTTCTGGTATTAAACCCTCGTTAGTGATCCTCAGTCTAAACAATGTAATATTGCCAAAAAGTTTGAAAATTATTGTCCGAAAATGTACCAAAAGACGTAGCAGAATGGGTGGGATATGATGCTACAGGACCCACGTTTCAGAAATTACAAGAAATTTTCTAACAGAAAATTTGAAATGCGTTGAAGAGACAGACGATCAACCAAAGTTGATTGAACTTGGCTACATGTGCGCTCGGGGATTTTTGGTCCACCAGCAGTGACATATTTTGTATCTGTATATATTTTGTATCTGTATGTTTGTCTGTCTTTCTCTTTTTTTCTATCTATTATACATAGAAAACCGAGATGCGAACGAAACAAATAACATTCAATATCTTGTCAAGCGAGAGATGTCGTCCTTAAACCATAACATTGAACAAAACGAATGAAACCAGTTATACAATGCATAGCTAGATATAAAGATGACAAAGATGGATAATGACCATATCCCTGAATACAGCACAAAATCGATCCATTCAGAAAATCAGAAACCGAAGGAATACAAAATCAGGATAAAACAGAAACCACAGCAACCATACAAAAATTCCACCATAAGAAAAGAAGCGAACTCCCGATATTGGAGTGATACCAGATACCCAGGAAGAGTAATCATCTCCTGCTTGCATGCAACACCCACCGCTTCAATTCGGTAGAATTGTCACATCCGGTAACTTCCATTTCGGAAGACATAGAGTACAATCTTTGGACTGAATATCTCATGATGAATTATAGAAATCGATAAGTCTCCATCATGTATTTTTAAAGTTGCATAAATATTTACTGAAATAAAGAAGAAAGGTAGCAAACTTTTTGCTTTGTTATAGGTATGATTGACTTATATTCATTTTCATAGAAAAAATAATGCATTTTTATGTAAAGAGGGAAATGTTGTAGCAGGTCATTTTACAGCAGACGGACACTAAGATTGGTACTTGACCAATCTACAGTCTTGTATAAGCGCATCCTTGAGACTTGCACTCTGACTGACTGTGACGACGGGACTCCATGACGGGCCCTGTCCAAACCTCTTTAGAGAAGACAGGGCCCCGACCACCTGTCCTCTCTGAATGTAAGTCGGACTCCTCGGGAGATTACATACATGGGCTCGCTACAGCCGGCAGAGCACGGACTGTGTTACGCATCCCCTCCTTTTATATCCATTTACATATTCATCTGTGTTTCTGGGGCTTCTACGTCTTGCGGTCTTCTTTGCGTGAGGTCATCTTACAGTGAGGAGGTTGTTTTACACCACAATTGTACGTTCTTCGAGACCTCTGGGTAATTGGAGAAGTGAGAGTGTTGTGTGCACATAATCCAGGATAACTGCACCGTCTGCTACTTGCGTGACAAATGGCCGTCCAAAGTCGGCACCGTTTGCCCATTGATCTCGTCGGTTTATGTGTAGTCTTTTGTGTTTGATATTCACAGGTCGTATGTCTCTTTTCCTTCTCATACTATACTCGACTCTTGTGTTTTTGCATCGGGTGTGTTGGTGTTCTGCTGTTGGTGCTGCAACGGGGTCTCGTTGGAGATCTCCTCCCTTCTCGTTAATGTTTGTGCATGGATCAGTAAAAAAATATCGCAATGACGGTAAAGGACTGACAGAGATATTACATGTACCCTCTCTTGAAAATCGTTTTCTTTCAGTTTTATCAAGAAAATAAAAGACAGAGAATAGTCTAGATGCATGTGTTCAGATTGATGAATGTTAAACGTCTTTATATTCAATAGCATCATTTAAAACCTGATCAATTTTCAGCATGGACCAGACATGCACGTTTCGGGTATTTAACCCTCGTCAGTGATCCTTTGTCTAAACAATGTAATAAGGGCAAAAAATTGAAGTACATATTCTCCACCTTTTTTATACAAGTGTACGCTATATAGCTATGCTTACAATTATACCTTCAAGAAAAAAAATGGCACCTATCCTCTCTACATATCGACGAGACTCCTTGGTGAATTATATGCATTGACCCGCTCCAGTCGGCAGAGCATGTATTATTTTCGCTATTTATATATTTATCTGTGTAATACTTGGATCCTTGTGCTTAGCCTTCGCCTTGTGTGGTCATTATTTGTGATGACAAATATGGATCATGACCATATCCCTGTATACAGCACAAAATCGATGATTCAGAAAATCAGAAACCGAAGGCATACAAAATAAGGATAAAACAGAAACCAAAGCAAATAAACAGAAACCTCCACCACATGAAAAGAAGCGGACTCCCGATATGAGAGTGAGACCAGGTGCCCAGGAAGAGTAAGCATATCCTGCTTACATGCAACATCCGCCGCTTCAATTCGGTAGAACTGTCACATCCTGTGACTTCCATTTCGGAAGACATAAAGTACAATCTTTGGCTGGATGGTCCAAATGGTCTATGACAGAATATCATTATTTGAGCCGTCCCATAGGAAAACCAACAATATGGCAAAATTTTTATAATTTTCGATTTTCATATTTTCAAAAAATATGCTCTTTTCCGATCATTTTGATACCAAATATATAACCATATTGAAAGAAATAATCTATCAAAACATATTTTGAAATAAGTATAGTAGCAAGCTACGACGCAATGTTACTTGACGTCATGACGTTCTTATTGTGTGGGCATTTAGAATTACGTGACTCATTTCAAGGATGCAGCTAATAAGTATTTCTATAGTATTCAAATTAAGATTTGTTTGTTTTCAAGCGACCATGCACTTATTTGTGCAAGAAATACTTTTAAAAAGCTTATCAATCAAATTGGATGGACCCGGGGATAAAAACCGGGATAATGTACTGTCAATTGGTACTCATGAATACTTTTACACTTACATAGCGTGTTTCAGAGTTTTGCTGTGGTTGCTGCAACAGAGTCTTGTTGGAGATCCCCTCCATTCTACTAAATGTACTAGCTTTATATAATTGTACAAATCCCCAAACCAGCATCTTGATTTAGGACATACTTATTTTTTAAACTTACCGATTGAATATACGGGAAAAATTGTGTAGGTCTATATAACAAAATCATACTTTTTTTTTAAAGTTATACGCGCTAGTGACGAAAGTAAAATTGTTGAATCGGACTTCTTGATAAAAACCAGTTATTGTTTCTATTTACACATTTTATGTTGACAATTGACGCGTGCAGATTTGTATTACATTGTACATGTTTACGTTTCGAATACTTTTTTTTATCCTGCATTCCGGTCAGGGGCGTAGCCAGGCATACTTTTGTACGCAAAAACGTCCACATCGTTTTCGCATAAAAGGACGAAAAAAAAATGAGGTGCCTCCCTCTACAAAAGTAGACATGGTTTACAAGTAAATTGCTGCTTAGAAAATGCAAAAATATACCCGCCAAGAAAGCACCGATTTGAATACATTAAAAAAATCAGGTTGGAGCGGTCGATTTGAAAGGGTGTACATTCTTCACACGTCAAATATCTGTATATGGACGTATACATGATTGGGGGAAAAGCATTTCATCGAAAGAAAGTTTTCTTCATCTTAGTTATATAATTTATCGTTTGCTGACATCGAATCATACGCTTTAGTCCTTCTAAATTCAGCTCAAATACGCATCAGATGCCACCAGTTTGCTTCATTTTTCCCCAAAATTTTCTCGGAGGCCCACGAACCCCTTTAACGAGAAGGGAAAACATCCTTCCATACTCTCCCAAGGTCGGCATTTCGAGTCTAGCAAATTCATCATCCCAATTTAAAATTGCCTGCCAGTGGTTCCACTCCCGGCAATTGAGGTCCTGGGTCCACCTCTTCTGCAAACGTCCATATCGAAAACACCCTATCTACGCCCCTGTCGGTATTTTTGTCTTTCCACTAAAGTCATTTTACTTATACTTTGGAGTCGCCAGTCCCTTATTGGCTTATCCAAGTATTCTATACATTTGACTTTTTTTAACTTTCTTTTTTTATAAATGAAAGTGAATTAATAAGCTTACTTTCATTTATGAAATGGAATTTAGAAAAAAGACACAATTTTAAAAACAGAAACAGTTGTAATATTATAAAGAAGGATATGTCATAAACGCTAAATTCATGAATTCCTCAATAAGGGCATTGCTTAAATATTTATGCTAAAATTATCCTGCGATGAATTAAGTATACATGATGAAAAGCATTTAAATACAGTGGCTGGTTGAAAGATGTGTTGATGTGGGGATAGGGGGCGGGGGTTGCGGGTTGAGGGGACAATGACTCACATTGTTACTGAAAACTTATCATTGTAATGAACTTTTTTAGACCAAAATCGGCAAAGTCGCCAATACACTTAAAGAATTCAACTCTGATGTTATCAATTTGCTTTTAGGGATGGTGTATGTAAATACATTCTTTGCTTGAAAAAAAATAAAAATTCCCATTGGCGGATTAAAACCCACCCCTAAGAATTATTACAAAATTTGAAATATACGGCATTATGGAAAAGCGCAGTTGAACTGCTCTTATAACGCTATTCTGTCTGAACAATCCTACAGTATGGCCCTGTCACACCTTCATTTTTTTGGCCAACACACGAGTAAAAACCTTCAACATGCTGGCGAACGTCGAGGTTTTGTTCGAAATTTCCTCAACAAGCAACGTTCTCAACGCGCGTGTAGCGCACGGGGAGCGTTCTCCCAACGATCACGGCGTGTTCCCAACGCATGAAACTAGTTTACGATTTACCTGTTAACGTTCTATAACGCGTGCACGTTCGTCTAACGACTTGCCAGCGACCTGTCAGCGACCATTCTTATGACTTGCAAACTGAAAGTAGCTGATCGATATCGAATCAAACAATTAAAAAAAAGGTTTGTTTTCTATTTCTTCAGCCATTTTAGAACAGACTTCGAGGAGAAAGGATATCACTACGAAGAGACAAAAGAGGGGGAGAGGACGCGGACAAATCACAATGCCCCAACATTGACCCTCTTCTCCCCGCCTCCTAATCCCCCAACCCATTCCGATTATGATTACGTTTACTACATTTATTTTTCTCTTCATAAATAACAATTATAGATCCATTATTCAGAAGAGCTAGCTGTAAGTGTCTATATTATAACTCATCGCCCGCCTTTCTCAAATTCAGTTTTAATTACTATCTGTATCCGCAAAACTTAATCTTCAGAAAACATTTTAATAATTCTATGATTACAAAACATTTAAAATGAGCAAACCGTTAAGGTCGTTGTCGTTAGGTTGTCGTTGGGCACACGTTGAGGACGTTAGACTATCGCTAGAAGTTCGCTTTGGTCGTGTTAGGCATGCGCTCCGCTGTCGTTACACGGTCGTTGGAATTTATCGGCGACCTCTCAATGTTTTAGCAATTACTGAGTAACGACTGCACAACGCACGGGGACGCATTCCAGAATGTACCGGGTGACCCCCTAACGACTTCATAACTAACGATTTGACGTTGGGCAGTCGTCGGTGGTTTTGTGCATGCACAAAATTTTTCGACGACCACAACGCACGCCAACGTCCTCCAACGTTCACCCAGTGACCTACAGCGACCACACAACGACCAGCCAGCTTTTATTCATTCCACTAGCGCCACATACAATATATTTATATCTATCCCCGACCCCGTTCGAGATAGATTACGTTATTTCGGGCATCAACAAATAAGAGTGGCTTTTTACCCTTCCTAAGTGCGAGTTATCTCGCTTTGTTCTAAGTTGCCGAATCATGCAGTTATGACATGCAAAGAGTGCGTGATCTTTCGTCATATTGGTGACGTCACTTAGCTGCCTCGTGCGCTTACCCTCTTTTCTCAAGAACATCTCAAGGTAACAGTCATGCTTGTTTACATTGTTTCTTTTTCAGCTATTTCAACATTGTTTATGAATGTTTCGTTTTATTTTTTAGAAGAAAAATTAAAATATTATTCATATGATATATTGAGAAGTAAATTTATGATGGAATGAGCAAACTGAAACTATTGCTGTATTATTTATTTGTTTGTGAATCGTGACATGCAGCGATCACGAGTGACATGACCTTGTTGTACTGCACGCTTGTCTTGCCTGTTTGCATGCTGTATGGTACATGGATATTATCCCCGTTTTTGGAAAGATATATAGTTGATTATCAGATTGATTAATATGAGTTTTAATGAATTATACATGAATTAGTATGAATATTTTCGTAATCTTTCATAGAAAGCAGAACCGTAACTGGAATGTTTTGGATAAAAATTCATCGCCTTCTACCAAGGGTGATTAATAGAATCTATCCCCAGATGTGATCAGGGACAAGGAAATCCAACCCGAGTGTCCAGGATTTGCTTGTACCACGACGAGGCTTGCCGAGTCGTGGACGAAAGCAAATCCTGGACACGAGGGTTGGATTTCCGTGTCCCTGATCACATTTGGGGGTTGATTATTTTTCTCGCACTGTCTAAAGGCACTCAAAACCGAGATTTTATGTATTCTTCTTCATATTTTGATCGGCTAACGCAGCAATCGTGAATGACGTCACAATTGACGTTACAGTCAAAAGGCACGTGAAAATGTTATCTTACCCCATAGGGGTAAGACAAGGATATCTTTTCCCAGCGTTTCCATGGATATCCCAGTCCACAGTGGGAGAATAATAGAATATATCCCCAGATGTGATCAGGGACAAGGAAATCTAACCCGAGTGTCCAGGATTTGCTTGTACCACGACGAGGCTTGCCGAGTCGTGGACAAAAGCAAATCCTGGACACGAGGGTTGGATTTCCGTGTCCCTGATCACGTCTGGGGATTGATTATTTTTCTCCCACTGTCTAAAAGCGCAAAAAAATAGATTTTATGTATTCTTTTTCATAGTCTTGGTCGGCTAACGAAGCAATCGTGTATGACGTCACAATTGACGTTACAGTCAAAAGGCACGTGAAAATGTTATCTTACCCCATAGGGGTAAGACAAGGATATCTTTTCCCAGCGTTTCCATGGATATCCCAGTCCACAGTGGGAGAAAATATACAGTAGCTAATTCGAGATCTCACCATATTTATACTTGCTTTTTACATTCGATACTGAAATTCACCCATATATAATTACCAAATGTGTTTGTTTATCTGATTCTAAGCATTTTGATTGGTCGATCGCATTTGTTGTGACTTCCGTTATAAGATGATAAAATGTCAAAATTGACCGGAACTACTTTCACATTAACGCAACAGAAATCAAGAATTGTCTAACGCATGAAATAAACAATACAAATGGTATCAAATAATCCATTAAAACTAGAGACAGTTCCATTTGTCGACTCATAAACATCACAGCACAGTACTGTGAATGTTTGCAGAGATTAGATCGGTTGCTACGCGCATGATTTGAAAACTGCAACAAGTGAACATAAACGGCAGTTTGTTGATGGATTTCTTGTGTTTCTAGGGAAATTTTTATTGACCTATTAGAAATGCATGAAAAAACTTGTCCTTTATTTTTCTAAAATCATCGTAATTAATCTAATACACATGTATATACAACATGTAGGATGAATAAATTTGAAAGTACTGAGCAAAAGCTACGCAATCGCGACTTACCAAACTTGTTATGCCAATTTCGTTTGGATTCCTAAGAAATAATTTACAGCTGATATTCCGATACCTGTAGATCTTAACAAAGTGTTTTTTTCTTCACACATAAGATCTACAGGTACAAGAAATGCTGTCTGAGAGTCCGTATAAATCCCAACACAAATTGCCTCATGTTCTACTTTCAACTGTCATGTCTGCTGCCTTCGATAAACAACGCGTCACAAATTACGTCATGACAGTACAACAGTAAGTGCAAATAGGTATAACATGCTGAGGTTCTGAAGGGGGAAAGTTTTTTTTCCAGATTAAATGTCGGCTTGCTTTTTTTTCCTCTCAAACATTTTTGTTGTTAGGGAACTAGTTCGTACCAGTTCAATATTTTCATACGCCACGTACTCAATCGTTCATTTTCCTTAGAATTTGTACGAATTCGGAATAAATTCATATGTTTGGTAATTATAAGTATTGAATGTTTATTTTTGCCATTTTATTGGATGATGAAATGTCAGTTGTCGTATCACAAATTTTGCGTAAAACCGCTTCGCTACGCTACGCGGTTTTACACAATTTGTGATACGACAACTGACATTTCATCATCCAATAAAATGGCAAAAATAAACATTCAATTCTTAAATTTTTCACTCTTAGACGTTAAGAAATTTTGAAATTGTTCAGAACTGATGAAAGGTCATGTTTATAGAGGAAAGCATGCCCCGCTTCTCATACATGTATATAGACATTTTTAAATACAGTAGTTCTGGTAAATTCAGGTAAGCAACGGCTCCAGAGTTCCATCCTGGTTCAATGTACTTGCATCAAATTATAACATGATAAATGATGATTACGATATCATAATGGTAAGAAGTCTAGAATAATAAGATAGAAAGAGGTAACGAGGAATAGTTCTACTACACCCTAGTAAAAAATAAATTGATTTTTTATTGATAAATAAATAAGATAATAATAACATTAACAAACAAATAAATAAAAGTATTATTTTAAATAAATAAATGAATAATGCTAATAGGGAAAAAATTACACGTCGAATTTCGGTGAATGATACGCAAACAGCATAGCCATACGTTAGATCTCAACCTCTTACCAAAAAGAAATAAAATAAATAGATAAATAAGAATCCGACTGAAATAACATGCCCAGTAAACAAATGAGATTAAAAAAAAACAAAAAACAAAAACAAATCAAAACAAAACAAAAACAAACACACCCTCTCACACACACACTTTATGATAAAAAAAGTAGATGAATGAATGAAGAAATATAAACCATAATGAAAATATGGTTCGATTGAATTTCTAATGAGATAATGCTAAAAAATCAATAATTTTTTTTAAATTCGAATCGCAGTAACTCTTTAAGTAGGAGTACCGTAAAAAAGGAATTATATTAACAAAGAATGATTTTAAACATAACCTTTTTTTTCAACCTTTTAACTGAATTCGACCGTTACACTGTCCTGCATTATATCCACAGCGACCTTTCCAGGAATTGATTATTTCAATGTTATAGTACATATATATCCTACCGTATCTAAAATTCCTTTTTCTCGGACACTAATAATGTCCGTTCTTATAGGAGCCACAATCTGAATCTCAAGTAGGACTCTAACTTTTCTATTGAAGACATTAATTAATACTTGCTATTCAGTTATTCGTTTCTTAAATTCTACCCATTGAAAAGAGTGGTGTATCAAAACAATATTATAATACATGTACATGGTCAATGAGTCTAGTTGAAACGTATGTGAGGAATAAGTTAATTTCTTCTACTCTATCTAAAGGTATTTGATCAGGTTTAATATCAGAGAGCAAAACAAGAACTGTTATTGATTAAGTAATAGCATATCTACACATGTATGAATTGCCTTTTGACAATTTTATTATCTATCGCCATTCAGTTCGACTAAAATATTATCGTCAATCATCGGCTAACTTCGCCGACATCGGATTCGGGAATACAAATTGATACCCATCTCAGAAACCACAAAAAGAGACCTAGGGACAACCTACAATTTCGATTTACCAAATTTAGCTTTTATCGTAAATTTAATTCGCAAAAATCTCACCCCTACCTTATCCCTCACCACTGTGATTTGATTCATGTAGTATGATGTACGTACTTTTTACCCACCGTTTGACCTCGAAACGAGACTTAGCTAGCCTTAATTAATATAAGTAGATTACATAATAAGCTATGTCATTAGAATACCTCATCGTTTTTTTTTCTATATTCATGATAACAGTAGTCTAGACGATAAAGGCAAAATTCGGAGACTGCCTTCGACGACTGCCTATCGCTCTAAAACAACATTTCAAGACGTCAAGAAAATGAGTTCAGTGTACATTGTACAATTACACATTGTCATCAATTGAGCGTTTGAGAAATTTAAGATTACATGTTGGCACATGTATACATGTATAAATTATATCGAACACCTAGTTGCTACACACCAATTTTTAAAGTATTAAGATTATTACAGGTATATGGTAAACAAACAAAGAGTCAGATAAATGATTCATCAATCATTAGTAATAAGTTTTATAACAGATAAATAGATCAACAAGTAAATAAATAAATGGTAAAGATACATAAAAACAACAGTAAATAAATAAATGAATAAATTGATAAATAAATAAATAAATAAATAAATAAATAAATAAATAAATAAATGAATGAACAAATAAATAAATAAATAAATAAATAAATAAATAAAACACATTCGTTTCTTATATAAATACAATAAAAACACTTTTCTTTTCGTACGTTTCGGCCAACGGCCTTCCTTAGCTGATGTATTGTAAATAAATACATACAAAGATAGATAAATAAATAAATATGTAATCGATTCGTGACATAAAGAGTATTCAAAGAAATAGACAGATAAACGGATAAATGGATTATCATACATAAAATCTAGGAATATTAGAAGAAGCACAAGATCTCCAATGCATCTAACCAAAGTTATTCGGATATCCTCGCGCACTTAAAGTCTTTCTGGTTGTTCTCAATTGTCATAAAGTCATCAATTTGCTTGTACAGAGAAGGTGTCCAAGTTTTGAACGATGGTTTAGGTACGTGACTATAATGCAAATCAGAACGGACATATTGCACGTACTTTAGTTGCGATCTTGTGTATTGCTTCAAACATGCCAAACGAAATAATTCAAGGCATATACTAGTAGATAATATTTAGTCCCAAATTCCTTATATATGCGAAGATTGGACACACAATACTCATATACTCAGCATCCTATACCAAAAATAGTGATGAATAAATAGGCCTTTTCGGTGTAGTTTCCACGCATGCGCATAACTACCCAGGGGTGGCAAAATAGAACGAGCGAAAAGATGGCTTCGCGGGAAGATATAAATGACCTACTTTGTCCAGTCAACAAGGGGATGTTTGTCGTTTTGTTTAAGAATTCAGGATTACAATATATACCCTGCATTTAAAAGATCATCTTAGGAACATACTTTTGATACGATCTCTGTGAAAAAACTGAAAATCATGGGAGTTCCAAGAGCCTGAAGATGGTATGAGGTCGAGAACGAGGAGCAGTGCCATTGGTGCAGTCTAGCTACAAGGGCTACTTTGTTAAGAATGTATTAAGAATTCAAGTTATCTATACTTAGTCGGCAATTTTTGTGATTAAAATTTATATAGGGGGATAGATATCGAATTCTCATAACTAACGGTGTATGATATAGGGGGGGGGGGGCGGACAGGGGGTACTTCTCTCCTCCCCTCCCACCCCTTACCTCCCCCTCCCACCTTCCTCCCCCGTCCTTTTCTTCTTTCACCTACCTCCCCTATTCTCCATCCTCCCGCCCCCTCCCTCCCATTTCCCCCTTCCCTCCCTCTATCTCTCCTCCCTCCCCTCTTCCGCCCGCCTCCCTTTCACTCTGTCCACCCCCTCATATATGTCTGTACGACCAATACAATGCTCACGGTAAAAGAAAATAGTTTTAGATAGGGACGTCAAGCTAAAATTGAACTAGAAATATTCCCATCTAAAAATAGTTTCTTTTACTTTCTTATAGATTTCAATCGGAAAATATGCCCGCAAAAAAAAAAAAAAAAAAAAAAAAAAAAAAAAAATTCAATTTTCCTATTTCTGAAGTGAGCTGTGCGGACAGAGCTCCTCAATTTTCACTGAAATGTATTCAGAACCAAGGACTTGACAAAATACAATGTGCACAACTATGTGAGTTATACACACAAGACAGACGTACGAAGGGTAATGAAATCTCAATGTTCAGTGACTTATCTTTGAGCAGTACAGCTATAAAAACAGCAGGTTCTAGAACGCGGTTCCAACTCAGACAGTGTTCGTACCCTTTAAAGTAAATATCATTCTACATCCCTAAAGGAAGCAACCATTCGATTAAACATAGGGTAATCAAAGATTACATAGCTCGCCGTAGCGGGGGGGGGGGGGGGGGGGGGGAGAGGAAGAGATTAAAGAAATATGGGGGTTTCATGCATGTTCTGTATGCACAAATTTTAACGTTTCTGGTGCAATTCTAAAATTTAAGTACATGAATAATTTTTTTAGCAAAATAAGTGCTTACTATACCCTCTATCATTGACAAGTACATGTGATAATATTCCATATAGTTTGAGTTAAACGTCTTCATGTACATTGATAAAGTAATATGTATATATATATAGCTAAATTATTCAGAAAGTCTATAAATAACTGGCGAGCGGTAGCGAGCAAAAGAAAAAATTCAAAATTGACCGAAAAATTGTAGATTTATGGTACAAAATGTTGCTATTTCAAACAACGATAATGTATCATAAAATTTTGTGATTAAAGTGTGGGGGGGGGGGGGGGGCACAAACATGGTTGTGCCCCCCACACCCCGCTGCCCCCTTCTCCTACGCCCTTGTATTAGTAAGTATCTGCATGAAAAATAAATACAATTTTTTCAAAAGTAGGTCAAAGTCCCAGATCAAGGTCATTAGGTCAATGGACATGGTCTCAAATGAAAGGTCCCATCACATAGTACCTACATGTGAAATATCAAAGACCTACCCTTTATAGTAGAAGTGGTAAAACCCGGCTTAAGATTTTGAAAAGTAGGTCAAAGTCCAAGAACAAGGTCACTAGGTTAAAGGTCATGGTCTCAAATGAAACGTCTCGTCACAAGGTATCTACATGTGAAATATCAAAGCCCTATCCCTTATCATGTATCATATGCTTGTAGCTCAAGAGATATAGCCCAGGATAATGTTTTTTAAAGTAGGTCAAATTCCAAGGTCAAGGTCACTAGGTCAAAGGTCATGATCTCAAATGAAAGGTCTCGTCACAAAGTATCTACATGTGAAATATCATAGCCATATTCCGTATAGTTCAAGAGATATATAGCCCAGGTTACAGTTTTTGAAAAGTAGGTCAAAGTCCAAGGTCACTAGGTTATAGGTCAAAGCCATATCCCATATAGCTCAGGTTAAAATTTTGTCTACGGCGGACCATGACGACAACGACCCCTAGCGTATGCAGGAGCGTATGGCATTGTGGCATTAGCTCTCCGGACTTGTTCGTCCCGGCGAGCTAAAAAATCAGTTTTTTTTTAGACCCCGCCCCCACTAATAATAAAGGAGCCCTTCACTTAGCAGAGTTCACGAATGAGACCAAAAATCCACAGGACATAGCTTAGCTAAAAGTTATCGGACAAATACAAAATGATTCATTACAATTAAATTTGCTGTTCGTATATAGAAAATAAATTGAGAGAAAAGTATACGAACTTAAAAAAAAATCATTAGATGTAGTCGTTTAAATGTCCACGAAATGTAACGGCATGTGGTCAGTATCTCTTTATTAACCATCACTGGCTGGGATACGGATACAATTTCTCAAGAACTCATTTCGAAAATGTGAATAAAGTGGGCATGTAAGCATTCTATTGTACGTTTATTACTCACAGTAAAATGACTTGATATTGATGTCACGCCGAAAACTATACCATGTATAGTGGATAAACTGTGATTTCACTGAAATATCTATCATTGTACATTTTTAGGCGATTTTACGGGACAATGTTATTCTTTTAAACATGTTCAACTGAATATTTCACACTCATCCAATGATCAGGAATGCGACAAGACAGTTATTTTTACTCTGACGTCGAAAGAGCGCGGCTGTGTCGGGAAAACAAATTTTACATGTACTTATGTGTCTTTATTTGAGATCAAATACTGTAAAGGAGCTGTTAAGATAAGGCGTAAAATCTGCCCTGAAAAGTCGAAATTTCAAAATGCAAAAATTGAGAAAATATTTCGGTAAAAATAAGAAGTTACTTGGTACAGATATGAATCTTCTATCAGGTTGGATAAATTATTAGCTCTACTGGTCTCAGACCAGTCGAGCTTATGCGATCACCCTTCGTCCGGCGTCCGTCCGTCTGTCCGTCTGTCCGTCTGTCTGTCTGTCCGTCTGTCCGTAAACAATTCTTGTCCGGACAACTCCTCTGAAACTGTTAGAGATAGAAACTTAATTCTTTTTGTATTTTACTTGGTCCATGGTCTAGTTGTGCACCTGACATTCAGTTTCAGTCCCTGACTCCCAGGGTCTTAGAAAATGGGCGTGGTCATTAAATTCTATGTAATTTTGTCCGGATAGCTCTTCTATCACTATAAATGATAGAGACATAATTCTTTTTGCAATATGATGGGTCTGTAGTCTAGTTGTGCACCTGATATTTTGTTTGAGCCAATGACCCCCAGGGTCTTAGAAAAGGGTGTGGCCATTTTCTTTTATATTATTCCATATAATCTTATGCTTACAGCGCTAACACTATAAATAATGGAGACTAAATTCTTTATGCAATATGATGGGTCTGTAATCTCGTTGTCCACCTCATATTTTGTTTGAGTCTCTGACCCCAAGGGTCTTAGAAAATGGGTGTGGTTGTTTTCTCTCTATTAAAACTACAAGTGATCTCATGATAGCTAATTTCCCAGAATTTATGGATAATAGTTAATTGATTTATTCCAAAATATTATCGGTTTGCAGTTTAGATGTCATTACAGTATTTTACTTCAGTCCCTGTTCCCTAGGATTCTGGAAAATGGGTATATGGCTATTTTCTCTTACCCTATCTACATGCATTTAGAGTACATAAGTGACAGAAACTATAAATAAACAAAGATATTGCAATTTTACAATCTTATCATAGATGAGTCTGTAATTTAGTTTTTCTCATATTTTATTTGGGACCTGACCCAGGATTTTATCTTCAATTCTATAGAAACGCTAGGGGATAGTTTCGGAATTTCCTCTGATCAATCAATCAACATGAAAATCTTTTCTATAGTGTTTATACAGTGCAAGAAAGATATCAAATAGTCAAAATGCATGTATTTCTCACTTATTTTTTATTTGTTTAACATGTTTAAGGTGTAAGATTTTTGGGGAGAGTAGTGAGAATTTTTGTTGCAAGAGTAGAATGTCCGAAGTGATCACAGACTTGAGCTGTGCTTTCTGATAAATGGAAACACCAGAATCACAAAGATTGATCATTTTATCAAATAAAATAGCAATAATGCATCCTTCACATTGCCAAATGAAAGGAATATTGTGCTTGTGTAAGTTTTTTTTTTTTTTGGGGGGGGGAGAGGGGGGAGGTAACTAGAATGTCCTAAGTGATCACAGACTTGAGCTGTGCTTTCTGTTAAATGGGAACACCAGAATCATAAAGATAGATCATTTTATCAAATAAAATAGCAATAATGCATCCTTCACATTGCCAAATGAAAGGAATATTGTGCTTGTGTAAGCTTTTTTTTTGGGGGGGGGGGGGGAGGGGGGAGGTAACTAGAATGTCCTAAGTGATCACAGACTTGAGCTGTGCTTTCTGTTAAATGGGAACACCAGAATCACAAAGATTAATCATTTTATCAAATAAAATAGCAATAATGCATCCTTCACATTGCCAAATGAAAGGAATATTGTGCTTGTGTAAGCTTTTTTTTTGGGGGGGGGGGGAGAGGCGGGAGGTAACTCTTACATCTTTCCTTTCTTCTTATAAATTCCTCCACTGCTTGGAGTACCACCCCCAATGGGATGTAAAACTGTGTGGTTTGATAAAATTTTTTATAATGTTTACATTAAAGCAAGTGACACATGTTTTAATAGAAGATAATATAACAAGAGATGCCTTATTGGCATATCTACTATGTGTTAATCAAATTTAAAAAAAATTAAAATAAAATACTAAAAAAATCATTATGTAAAAGCCGACTCATACAAAAATATTTCAACCCAGGAAAACTTCTACCAAAATTTTCCTTTATTGCCATTTGACAATATTATCATAGATGAGTCTGTAATTTAGTTTTTCTCATATTTTATTTGGGGCCTGACCCAGGATTTTATCTTCAATTCTATAGAAACACTAGGGGATAGTTTCGGAATTTCCTCTGATCAATCAATCAACTTCAAAATCTTTTCTATTTTGTTTATACAGTGCAAGAAAGATAACAAACAATCAAAATGCATGTATTTCTTACTTATTTTTTAATTGTTTAAGGTGTAAGATTTTTAGAGAGAGTAGTGAGACTTTTTGTTGCAAGAGTAGAATGTCCTAAGTGACCATGGACTTGAGCTGTGCTTTCTGATAAATGGAAACACCAGAATCACAAAGATTGATCATTTTATCAAATAAAATAGCAATAATGCATCCTTCACATTGCCAAATGAAAGGTGCTTGTGTAAGTTATAGAAGTTGAATTTGTAACAGGAGAGGGAGAGATGTGACTGTACCGGGAATCGAACCCGAGATCTTCTGCTATCAAGGCAGACGCTCTTACCAACTGAGCTATCTGGGCACGATGCCTGTTCCTGCCACACTCCTCTCTACCAATTTTTCAGGTTTCCGTGCACTGGAAACCTCACACAAAACTCCACTTCACCTTGAGTCATTTAGTTTGGTGCCAATTCTGTAACAGGAGAGGAAAAGATGTGACCGAACCGTGAATTGAACCCGAGACCTTCTGCTATCTGGGCAGACGCTCTTACCAACTGAGCTATCTGGGTACGATACCTGTTCCTGCCATAAATTAATGGTAATAAACTAATGTTTCAGGCCTTTTTGTCAATTGGACCTCGAGTCATTTTGTCCTTTTAAAATTTGACCAATCAAAAACATCATTTCAACCTCATGCAGATTTTGAAATATTTTTCTGAACTGGGATATATGGTAGAAATGTTTTCTATAGAGGATCAAATATTTCATCCCGGTATGTAAAAATTTTTTGTATTATATTTTAATAATTAGCTTCTGTCTACATTAATACCACATTCGCCCTAAAAGTTCATGTTCTTCGTTCAATATTCTATTTACATTGTTTTACATTTACTAAATAAATAGCCTAAAACCTTTTTAGGTTTTAGAACAAAATGGCTGATACTTTTAAAATTTCACTCGGTAGGCCACATGTCCTATTATATTTAATTTCAATAAATAAAATTAAATAAATGAAAAATAAAAACATCTGTTATTTTAGTTTTGATACATATGGTATGTTATACATGTTGAATATACACGTTTTTAGTAATTCTCTCACATTCTAGAGAAATCTAAGGCACGGTCCATTTGATATTCTTGGGGGGGGGGGGGGAGGGGGGAACTCGGTTTTTTTCAAAAAAAAATTTTTGCTCTGAATTTTGATGAAAAAAAGTAATTAGGAATTGATGGATATGCATTGGCATGTGGTTGTTGGTTCTAATAAAAAAAAAACTTGATACACATTTATCCCGCCTCTGGCAAATTTCTTGCAATCTGATTGGTCGAGAAGAACCAAATATTATGTTGTATTATTTTACTAACAGAATATTATTTTGATATCCTGCTTCTACTAAGATGCTTTATGCTTTTGACGTCACCAAAATGCTTTAGAATATGTTGACGTAACATACACAAACCAAAAGCGATTCAGCGGGATAAATTCGTTATAGAATGTTTTACAGGGGGGATACTGAAATATATTGGGTCGATGAAAAAAGTGGTATTAGGCAAGGTGAAGTCCAACATTCATTCTCTTGAGTGTATATATACAAATCAACCAGGAGAGCTTCAGTCTCATCAGAGACTTCTGGTTTAAAATAAGACCGATTTTTGGGTCAAAATAAGCGTTTTTCCTATAGAAATCAATGGAAAACGGAAAAGTTTTTCTACAGCATTGTTCCCCCCCCCCCTCGGTTCAGAATGCCACTTTTACCAAAGGTGTATATCAATAAAACAAATTTTCTGACGAAGTGGGGTTCTGAACCGAAGGGGGAACAATGTCCTACAGGCGAAAAACGAAAAAAGGGGGGATGGATCACTATTTTAGAATCAGTATTTAGAGCGGTAAAATAAATTAAAATTGCCATTTTTTCTTTTAATATCATGTAACAATCTATTCAGAGTGTGTTCCGATCAAATGATTAACCGTTAGGAAGGAAATGAACGAGAAAGTTGTCTATTTCTACACTGTGCGTATTTCGCGCCTGAAAGCTACATATGTGGCTGATAAATACGAAATATAACCGTTTTTCAGATTCCGGATTGCGATTTTCGCCGATTATATTGATATAATAACATCAAGGTTAATTTCTCTTATCCAAGTTTTAAATTAAAAGGCAGAGAAGTATAATAAACATCAAATTTGTGTAAACTAATGCATTTTTTGTGAATTTTCGCTCCATATTTGACGTTTACTCTCATCAGTACCCCTACCTCTTCAACCCGCAATTATAACATCTTTCACCAAATCTTTTTAAATAAAATACCTACTTAGAGTCTTCTAATACTTTATACATGTATTTTAAATCCCGACCACTTTTTACCTGAAATAGAAGGACAGCGCACGAGAAATAATTGAGTGATTTTAGGGTTGAATCAAGCCCTTATCTTAACAGCTCCTTGTGTGTCATTATCTTGAACTTGGAACAAATAATCATCGGACATTTTGTCCGGCTTAAAGTAAAAACTATCGAACTTTCAAAAATCCACTGGAGATCGCCGGTAATCCGGGCGGCATTTTTCGTAAACTCTGCTTAGTGATGGGCCGATTATCGATAATCGCGTGTCCTTGGCTCCCGATGCCGGTAGTGCCGGAGGGGCACTTCGCACTCTTCCGGATATATCTGAAAATCCAGATGTTGAAAATTCAAATAATTTTTCATGATTAAAGCTACAAAATGACGTAGAAGTACTTACAAGCGTACTGGTACATGTAGGTCCGTTAGTCAACGTTAGTTTTAAAAAAACTGTTTGGAGTACAGATTGAGTATTCGGGAATATGATATCATTCGTCTTCTAAATGAAATATTATAGGAATTGATTTCTGTGAGAAAATTTTAGAAATTAGGACACCTCTGTTTTATTTTTTAAAGATTAATCAATTGAGGCATGTCATTCATTATGCACCCGAAATCAAAGATTCGGGGCATGTAGTTGTTTACCTGTCCGTCTGTTTGTCTGTTTTTCCTTCGCAAAAACTTTGAATGGTAAGTGATATGGCTTTGATATTCCACATGTGTATTCCTTGTGACGAGACATTGATACCAATACTTTTTTTTTACCTTGCGACCTATATGACGTCAAATTCTTCCTACGCGAAATGTGATTTTTTTCATGGAATGTTTATGAATTAAAAAAAAAATATAGTAAATAGATAATTAAATATAAAAGACACCAGGTGCACATTCGGTATGAAACCTCCTGTATTCGGTTCAAGTACACAGCAGTTTACTCCGGAAATCAGAAATACCGAAATTTCATTTGTCAGTTTCATATAATCTATATTACAGCCAATTTATTTAAGATTGGACGTTCATGATGTAATGTCACTGCCTTTGGGGTGGGAGGGGGGCCTTCGGAGACGCTTCGTCAACACTTCCTAAACCGCCACTGATTTGTTTTAAGATTAAAGATTAGATTATAGTTTTGTATCGCATTGTATCATTCCGTGTTTTAGCAATTTCCCTTGAAATTAAAATTTCTGTCAAAAAAAAAAAAAAAAAACTATTTGAAGGCATTCAAAGGAAAGAAGACAAAGTATAAATTAATAAATTGATAAATAGATAAATAAATAGATAAATAATAAATTAATTAATTAATTAATTAATTAATTAATTAATTTATTTATTTATTAATTAATTTATTATTTATTTATTCATTCATTTTTTGATAAATAGATAAATAAATAAATTTATTTATTTAATAAATAAATAAACAAAGTATGGAACATTCTACAAGAAAAGGAAATAAAAATTAAAAACAAGTTGATTCCACCCTCTGTTTTTGCCACCCCTCACCCTCTGACAGGTGCCGATGTAAAGATGCGAACATACGTCAGTACCTTACTACACAGAATCGATAGAGGAGAAATCATAGAGTCATGTTTATTATCCCAGAATCCAAAGAGTTCTACTTGTATAATCGTTTATAATTTTCATTCCAACCCTTTTTGCCACCCCTGACAGTTGCCGATCTAAGGATGCCGACACGTATCGGTACCTAACCACCCATAATCGATAGGGAGAAATCGTGTTCATTATCATCGATTTATCTCTTTAAGCGATTTCGAGTGTTTACGTGCATATCCATTTGTAAGCGTACGATTCCACCCCAGTTTGCCACCCCTGACTCAGTGCGCATGCGTGATTACAGCAGTACCGCAGTTAAGCCGAAAAGGTCTATAAATAAAATGATAAATAAATAAATAAATGAACAAATAAATAAATAAATAAATAAATAAATAAATAAATAAATAAATAAATAAATAAATAACCAATGAATCAGACAAATACATAAATATTCATAAATGAAATCAATAGACAGGCAAAAGGATCAATAGATAAATTCTTAAAAACTGCTTAGGAACTTAGAAGCTAGTGGTATTTGACATAGTTCTAAACGTAGTATATTGCCTCAAACATGTCAAATGGAACCAAGTGGTAAGTACAATTACATGTAGTCCCATTCCAAATTCTTTATATGCAACATTTGTACTCGCAATACTCATGCGCAAACATTTGTTTAGAGCTGTACCTTAATATCACGCATCCTCCCCCTCGTGTCACCTAGGGGTGTCACCAGGGTAAGGTATAGAACATGTATAATCATTTATTGAATTTTACTTTATCACCTGACGTAATTGAATTTTGATATATATGTACATGAAATATTTGTATATATTGGTAAAAAAAAAGTTGATGATTTTGAATGACTGAACACTTCAGCTATGATCCCACAATTAAATAAATAAAGGGATTCGTACCACATGGCTTTCAATCACTGATGTTTTAAAAGGCTGTATAAATAAAGAGGGTCGTGGCTGACACAGTAATGTCATTATAGCTGCCACTCCCTGTTTGTTAAAGTCGTGGTGGCAACGTGGGCTTCACAGCCCACGTCGCTTGGCGCGTACGCTATAATCGACATTACTGGTTAAATGGATTTTAAAGCGAATTCGCTTCGGCGCGGCATTTCCGGTCGGAGCGAATTTCGCCATTCATAAATAGGGGACTTACGCCGGCTTTGCCCGTATTGAACATTTTGGCAACCGGCATTTAATTGCCCGAGTATGCTCGGGTTCAAAAGGCTTCAACTGGACCACGGTAAATGCCGGGCCAATCTGTGAACACATTGACTTGAATTTGCTGCTTGAACTTGATGCACTTGAATTATTTACTTGAATTGAAACTTGAACATTGAATGCTTGTTTTCAATTGTTGATTTATTCATTGTCAGCCGCGCCCAAAATATGCCACTTGATTTAATAAAATGAAAAGAAACTATTTTGAAGCTTCTTGCTGTTTTCTCCAATATGTATTTTCAATGCTTTGCCGTTGAGGTCCCGAAATAACGACTTTTTACTACAAGGGTACAAATGTATATGGAGATTTAATTTTATAAATTCGACAATTTTATAGTCATTACTGCATATTTTCAATTACAACTTTTTATGAATCCTTTGTTCCTCTATCTAAAACCTTCCGAATAATTTTTAAGTTTTCAATAAAATATATTTTCATTTATTGATAGCCCTAACAAGCGCCTAAGTATGTAACTTAAATAGACGTGTCAAGTACCTGTATACTGCACTGTGTCATTATTATTTTTTCCATAGTAATCTTCAGCATTCAGTGTAAATAAAAAAAATCGAGGACAAAATCTATAATATCCGAACAATAAATTTTGCTGTGTGAAAATTTGCATCTCTTGAGATATAGTATGACCCCCCCCCCCCTAAAAAATGTACTTATCTAAACAATATTACTTCATATTTTCACACATGCGGACTGATTTCGAAAAAAAAAAAACAGTGTTGAATCTCGCCGTATTTTTTTTAAGCTTTTCTTTAAAATCTGTAGATGATACTAAGTTTTTCAAGTTTTTTTCGCTGAGCCGTAGCCTAAGCCGCGAGATTACGTTCGTGCTACACTTGGCTATTTCTGGTATTGTTACGGTATTTACAGTGAAGAAACTGAGTAATTTATATTATGAACATTGTCATTATATAGGAAAACATAGCCAGTTTAATCGGGATCTCATTAAAGTTCCATGTGAAATGTTTAGTCGCGCGGACAAAAGCTTTAAATATTGAGGGAAAAAATAAAACAAAAACAAAGAAGCATAGTTCTATAAGACCTGCGTCGTATTTAAATGGATTCTCTCTTATAATTGATAGAAATTATTGTAGAATTAAATCATTTCTACGGGATACGCTGAGACTGTCGATCCTTTTTATGACGTTTTGACGTCGTGAACACGTGATAAACTTTTGGAAAAGACGAAACAAAGCGACGTAAAAATGCGCGTAATCGATGACGTCGTTTGTGCAGCGATTTCTCTGTGACGTAATTATTGCCACATTGTTGGTTTTCCCATGGGACGGCTCATTTGTTATGTTATTATACACAATGATTATGCATTTTTCGAGACCTCCTGGTTATTGGATAACGGGTTTGCACACGTAATCTGGATAAATACGCCCTCTGCAACAACGTCGTAGACGGCTATCCTATGTCGGCACCAGTTGCACATTTTATCTTTTCGGATAATGTATAGTCTTTTGTGTTTGATGTTTTTCAGTCGTCTTTAATTTGACGAGTCACTTTTGCGCCATTGGCTATGTATGTCCACTCCGCGTTTTCTATTATTTTTGCTATTTCGGAAACTTGTCATTTAATTCAAAATAGAAATTAAAGAAGGTTAACATCTTAGCATCATTCCTCCTATCCCAGTGTAAACAGATATTCTTTTTGAATATGCTACTAAATCGACCCCACAGGAAATTTGGAGCCGCACACTCTCTACAAATTGCAAAAATTTAATATCAAAAAATATATAATCAGAGGGCGCTACTAAAATGAATTTTGGCTGTCTAAAATGACTTTGGATTGAAACATCACTGAAGATGATTTATTGAACGATTATCAGATGCACAATACATTGCTCTGAACATTTCCTCGGAAGGTATAGAGTTTGAACACATCCGTATTATGATGAGGGTGTGTCAGTGTTTTGCTGTTGATGCTGAAACCGGGTCTGATTGGATATCTTCTCTTTTCTGTTAATAGTGAAATATAATCTGTTTAGCAATCCCAATTTCAATTGTTATCTCTCAAATGGAATAACATTACGTACAACTGAAAAGAAAAAAAAACTGCACACAGACAGATGAATATTCAAGCACTGCCTTTTGATTTATGCATGGAATTGAGACCATCCATCATTATGTCATCTTACAGTCATGATGTTTGAACACTTTCGTATTATGATGAGGATGTGTCAGTGTTTTGCTGTTGATGCTGAAACCCGAGTCTGATTGGATATCTTCTCTTTTCTGTTAATAGTGAATAATAATCTGTTAATCAATCCCAATATCAATTGTTATCTTGCAAATGGAATAACATTAAGTACATGTATACCTGAAAAGAAAAAAAAAAACTGCACACAGACAGATGTATATTCAAGCACTGCCTTTTGATTTATGCATGGAATTGAGACCATCCATCATTATGTCATCTTACAGTGATGATGTTATTTTACACTACAATTTCCCGTTCCTCGAGACCTTTGGGTAATCGGAAAAGTTGGAGGGCTTAACGCACGTAATCCGCAAAACCATACCATCTGCTTCTAACGTAACGTAACGTCCTGGTCGGCACAGATTGCTCATTGGTTCATGTGTGGTCTTTTGTGTTTGATGTCGTGTTTGCTGTCCTTTGTCCCTTTTGTGTCTCTTGCTGTGTGTGTCTTCTCTGTTTTCACTTTGGGTGTTTTGGTATGTTTTTCTTATTGATGCAACCAAGTCTTGTTGGAGGCCCACTCCTTTATTTCAAATCTATATAGGATTTACATGAAACTTTGTCATAGAGGCAGGATGTTATCCGGACAATTAACTATTTCCTACAAACGTAACAGATGATCGTCCTAATTCGGCACCGATTGCACACTGGTCTGGTTGATTTATGTGTTGTATTTTATGTTTGATGTCATATGTTATGTTTGTTTTATGTATTTTGCTGTGTATGACCACTCTGCTTTACTTTACTTGGAGTGTTTTGCTTGGGATGCTGAAACCGAGTCTTGCTGGAGATTCCTTATGTTCTTACGGACATCGACGGCAGGTGTGGCTAGCCAACAGGGGGAGCTTACTCATCCCGGGCACCTGATCCAACCCCTAGCTTGCTAGGAGTCTGTCGATACTCAATTCGGTGCTCTATTGTGAGTGCTGATGAGATTATCGTCAGGATCGTCTTTAACTCATTATTGATATCATCACAAAAATTGTTTTTTGTAGTATTTATTTATAATAAACAACAATTGATCTGAAACATGTCTTCATTTATTGCACTGCTTTGTTAGAAAAGTAAATAAATTTCTAAGGTTAAATTCACGAAACTCCTGCGCTTTTATCCAACGATGCCTGCGCCGGCTATCCTGAAGTTCAGAAGAGAAAACAAATAAACAAATTATAATGAATGTTTCTTAAATGTGCTAACTGTCTTCTCTTTATGAAGTTTAAAGTCTCAAAAATCTTTGTTTTTCATTTGTCATGTTATAGTTGCTTATCGGTTGGTTTCTTTATGCGATACGGTTGTTTTATAAGCACAAGCTACTGATACTACAAATATACTTTGAGTAATCAAGCTCGCATCAACATATGTTTCCTTAACAGAAATTAAACGAGTCTTACTCAGTTATTTCGCAGATATAGTTATTGAGATCAGTGCATAGATTGTCTGTCCAGGAAGCGTTAAAACCGATAAAGGGGAAGTCCTTTCCTCGCATGGCTGTGCAATGCTCCGTACCACCTCTATTGTCGGGTTGGTCTTGACCCCATTTTGCATAGGTCGCTTTCATTGTTGTACCGGACCACACAAACTTACCCTCTTCTACCAGGTCATTAGCTCCTATCCAATAGGAGTCGTATTCTAAAAAATAAAGTAGTTCAATATCTGCTGACAAGTGGTTTTGTATCAGAATTTATTTTTTAAATTGAAAACGATTGGTCCACAACGAACTTTTTCCGTTCGAAATCTAACTGAATTTAACTCGCTGATACTTTGGGTTGTATTCATCATGATGATAAAATAAGCGGGAATTAATGTATGTGCTTTTATACAAAGTTGAAATATATTTTGGTTTCATAAGGCAACGAAAATTTCATGTTGTTGAAACAAGCTTAATATTACAAATGACCAATGTGGATGATGATACTAGATCCATACACTGTATAGCATTGAAGAATATCATCATGTAAGTACTACAAAGTCTGAAAATAATACATTCTTACACAATTTGTCAATTTAAAATAAATGTTCTTTAGAACAGATAAGTTTACAGTGGTCTAAGCTTTTACTTCATAATGTCTAAGAGGAAAATTTGAAAATAGATGAATGATAAAAAATAGAACTTAAACGTATGGTGTAATGGTGAAAACAAATAACCGTTTTATGAATATGTAATCGCCAAAATGAAAATGCCAATTGTTTCACGAAATCATTGCCGTTGGTAAATGTAATTCTGAGAGGATTAATTACTTACGTGATGCGTCGATCAGATTAAACAAAAATGTATCGGTACCCACATCAGGCACTGCTGCTAGTCGTCCCGTTTTCCCGTACGATCTTGCAATAATTCCGCACATTACCTTCATGGACATAAAAAAAAGTTAGGTTAAATCTTCATTAGGTTTCTAGAATATCTACATTGCTATTATAGGAATATGCATGTACAATTACGATCATGTCTTATAAAGTTTGATTTGAGTGAAAGAACAATCCATGTTACAGAATTAGCTGTTCTTAAATGATGAATGTGAAGACGTGTAACATTTCTATGATAAATAAATACGTGATATCCTTGTTGTAAGTTATAATAAATGTAAGTGCAATTTCAGATATCATGCTTTCAAACTCGAAAATGTAATTTGGTTGCTTTTTTTCCGACAAATTATATGATGATTCTAATTACGTTAGAACTTGAACACATAGGTAATTCAGGTTCTTTTGGTTACAATTTGATTCACACTTGCAAACTCGTTATACCAAAATCTAAAGAAATGTAAAACGTCTTCAAAATTAATAGCATCATTTAAAAACTGATAAATTTGCAGTTTGGACCAGACATGCACATTTCGGGTACTCAACCCTCGTCAGAAACCAAAGTCTTCAATCTATATCTACATGACTGTCAATAACTGATTAATTTAAGAAAATTTAGATGATGACTTACATTGTAATTGTTTTAAAATCTTAAAATACCTGTGCATCCGGCATGGTCTCGTTTTCCCTACTTAAGAAGAAACAGTTTGTCTTATAGCTTGACCATCCAGCGGGACATACGCCGTATGCTGAAAGTGAAATGTGCGAGGCATTCACAGATGATTTGTTATATTCCCATTGGCAATGTAAGTAGATTTGGTTTGAAATGTTTAAAAAATGAAAGAAATATGCCATATCCAATTGAAGGTAGGAATCAAAGATTATTTCATCCTTGATGTAAAATATAAAATGTATCCTTTTATTCACTTATGAAATGAGAACAATTAATATTTGCAATCTGGAAAAAAAATGCTTAGCCTAATGATTTTTAATATATTTTCTTCCATTTTTCCAAATGTTTTATTTTGTATTATTATTATAATAACTGATTTCCAATTGAAAAAGTGGAGCTGTTAACTTGTTCCCCGTGACTTAATGTGTTAAGTGTAATAATTTCTTCTTTTCAGCTCTCTCGCCCCATATCAATTAGAAGTCATATATTACTTTGTTATTTGGGAAACAACTTGTCATTTCTTCCAATAATATATCTTCGAAATTAAAGGAGTTTAACATTCTAGCAACATCCTAACAATGCTATTTTTGACATATATTACATCTGCATTTGCTACTAAATGGATCCTACAGGAACCATGCACTCTTTGCAAAATAAATGCATCGGATTAAATTCGAAAAATAAACTAGATGGCGCTAATAAAATACATTTAGATTTGTCTTAAAATCACTTGGGCATTTAATCAAGTACCACTGGTGAGGATTTCCTATCCGAAATAGGTGCTTGGTGCATAAAAATTAATTTTACGTTTTTCTTCAAGAAGATCAACAGTTTGAACACTTCCGTATTAATATGAAATACTTTTAGGTTATGAGGCATATTTCATGAATTTAAAAAATAATTAGAAACAAACATTGAATATATGAACTAAAAGAGATAAATGGAAACACAATATGATCAATATATCGTAGAGTACATAAATTTAGTAATAATTTAGCCTAAGGCTAATTTCTGCACTGAACTTACCCACGGCGAAAATTGCCACAAACAAGCAAATGTTGTTCAACTCCATTGTTTTGCTTTACTGTGAAAGTTTGTTAAAAGTGTACAGAGAGCTTTTACTTAATATATAGGAAGAATATAAATCAAAGGGTGATATTTCAGAACATTTTGCATTCCAGAACAAGTGACCCCTTCTATTGTATCAGATGTAGGCATGCACTTTCGTGTTGTATGAGGTAAGACAAGGTCATTGTAGCATGAATGTTCTATTGTCAATATTGAAATATATGTTCTATAGTACCAATTTTGTTGTACAAGACACGTATTTCGGATATTTTAATCTTCGTCAGTAGTACTTCATTTCAAACAGTTTCAATAAAGCCAACGTGAATTTTCCTGGCGCCATCTATATGCGATAAGATATAATGAAATCATCGTAGAAATAAGTACCACGAAAATAGGGGACTGAGTACATATAAAAATCATAATTTGTAGGTTGAGAATTCCGTGACAGTATGAAATCTGTGACATTAACACCAAAGAAGTACCTAACAGTTACTCATTCTCAAGGTCGAGAAGACAAGGCAAAATCGTAAGAATTCCTATCGGAACGGCTGCGAATCCCGGAATTAACAACATTCAACATTTGACGGAAATGCTTTGATTTCATTAAAAGAAATGTTGATACATGTATATTGTGGATTCTGAGTTTTACCGTTGTCATTTCAAAAACTCGTCATCTCATTCCACAATATTGAAATTAACCGAGGTTAACATCCTAGCACCATCCTTTAAATGTTATTTGTGACAAAGGTACATACGTGGAATACACATTAAAATCATGTCATATTAAGTTTGACTTGTGAAAGAATAATCCATGGTGTAAATGTATCCGTTCTTAAATGATGCTATGAATTTGACATCGTGTACCATTTCTATGAAAACTAGATACGACACGTCAATGACGTAAGTTTATTACTCGTTACAGAATTATAACAAAAGTCAAGGCAATTTCAGATTTAATGCTTTCAAACTCGAAAACTGTTGGGTGCGGCTATCCAACAGGGGATGCTTACTCCCCCGGGCACCTGGCCCCAGTTCTAGCTTGCTAGGGGTCCGTCGATGCTCCATTTGGTGCTCTATTTTGAGTGCTGTTGAGATTATCGTCAGGATATTCTTTAACCCATTGGCTGTTGATGTTTTTTGACAAATTTTATGAAATTTTATTCCTTTAGAATTTGAACATTTAGGTACTTCAGGTTGTTATGATGCAATCGGACGAATACTTGCAAACTTGTAATATACAAATATGAAGAAACCAAAATCCTTAAACTATATCTCATTTGACTGTCGGTGCCTGATTTATTTATGAGAACTCAGATAATGACGTAGAAGGTAACTGTTTGAAAATCTTTATATACAGTACTGCAACCCACTTGTTTGACAATTCTATCCTATCCTATCCTATCCTATCCACCATCCTACATCCACCTCCTATCCACTCTATCCTATTCTATCCCATCCTTTCCTATTCTATCTTATCCACCTCATTCCTACCCAATTTTATCCAATCATATCCTACATCATATCCTATCCTACATTCTATCCTATCCTACATTCTATCCTATCATACATCCTATTCTATCCGCCTTTTTTTAAAATTCTCATCACGTTTTGCGAGATTATCATAAAGATTAAATGATGCCAATTCATGCATAAGTAGTAAATTTTCTGTAATTTTTGCTTTTTTTCGATTTTATTAAAAGGAAAATTATTTAGATGGTTCAATACCAATTTTGCGCTTGCAGTGAACGAAACAAACAAAACTATCACAACAAACCTCCAAGTTTGTTTTTTATTCAAGTAAAATTTATATTACCAATTAGGTCAAATATATAATTTCAATGTATCGAATTTAATCAAGTAAGTATGTTTGTCTGCTGATAACTTAAGAATTAAATAAAGAATGGATTGAAGAACGAGGTGGATATGATGTAAAATAGGATAGGATAGGATACGATGTAGGATAGAACAGGATAGGATGTAGGATAAGATGGGATAGGAATTGTTAGGATTGATGTGGATAGGATGGAATGGGATGGGATAGGATGGGGTAGGATAGTATAGGATAGAATAAGATTCTATCCACTTTCTATCCTACATCCTATCTTATCCACCTTTTTGTCAATCAAGTGGGTTGCAAGTTGCGAGTGCTGTTGAGATTGTCGTCAGGATTCAGAGGAACATACGCCGTATGCTGAAAGTGCATTTTCAAATCATTGACAGTTCATTTTAATATTCCCCTTTGATCTGTGAGTAGATTAAGTTGGAAATGGTTTGAAAATTGAAATATCCACAATATCCTATTGAAGATTGGAATCAAAGATAATATCTTTTCTTGATGTAAAATAAAATTGTGTTTTTATTCATTACGAAATAAGAAAAGTATTGTTTGCAATCTTAAAAAAGAATGTTTAGCCTATAAATTGTTTTTTTTTTCGATTTCTGCAATGTTAAAGACGTTAAACACATTAGGGTAAAAAAATGTCTACTGTATAATAATTATAAGCACTTATTCCCGTATGTAGTGTGGAAGAATTATACGTGTTTCCCGTGTCTCAATGTTTAATGTGTAAAAATAACTTCTTTCTGGCTCTATCGCTTGAAAAAAAAACTTCGTTTCGGCTCTTTGTCGATTTGACATCATATATTATTTTCTTATTTCGGAAAATTGTCATTTAATCCAAAATTATCATCAAAACTAAAGGAGGTTAACATCCCAGCACTATCTCTCCAATGCTATTTTTGACAGATATCGAATCTAACTTTGCAACTACACGAAATGTGCCACCACGCACTCTGTGCAAAATGAACCGATTAAAATTGAAAAAAAAACAAATAAGAGGTGTCTGAAAATCAGTTTGGCTGTGTACAGGACCTACGTTATAGTAATTGCAAGATTTGTTTGATACAGAAACTTTCGAATGTGACTATATGATACCTTGTGTCCATTCTAATTTATGTTCTGGAAACATGAAGTACAATTGTTTTCATCCTAACTTTGTGTCTTTCCCTTTGTTTAATGTTGTTTACACTGATGGCATAACATTTTACCTCAGACACAGTGATGAACAGTTTAGAATACATATGATATGACAAACAAAGGATAAAAACCATATTAAAAGCACATCATGTATCATATCGGTCACATTATTAGTCTTGCTCTCCAAAAGATAGAATCAGTGAATGAAAGTAATACACATTTTTCTTTAAACAAAGGTTGTACTGAGAACTCTGATATTCATATTAAAAATGGATATGAGCTCTTATGTTTTTTTATGTAAGCTTGGATTTAAATAGATAATTTTATAGTGATGTTCTTGGAACATCTATGAACCTATATTTTGTTTCTGTCTGTTTGTCCGTCTTTCTCTTCTGTTCTATCTATTTTACATAGAAAACCGAGAACAACGGAACAAATACCATCCAATATTAAGTCGAGCGAGAGATGTCGTCTTTAAACAATAACATCAAACATAACGTATGAAACCAGTTATACAACACATAAGTTAGATATAAAGATGGCAAATATGGATAATGACCATATCCCTGTATACAGCACAAAATCGATAATTCAGAAAATCAGTAACCGAAGGCATACAAAATCAGGATAAAACAGGAACCAAAGCAAACAAACAAAAATTCCACCATAAGAAAAGAAGCGAACTCCCGATATTGGAGTGAGACCTGGTACCCAAGAAGAGTAATCATCTTCTGCTTGCATGCAACACCCACCGCTTCAATTCGGTAGAATTGTCACATCCGGTTACTTCCATTTCGGAAGGCATAGAGTACAATCTTTGGACTAAATATCTCATGATCAATTATAGAAATCGATAAGTCTCCATAATGTATTTTTAAAGTTGCATAAATATTTACTGAAATAAAGAAGAATAGTAGGAAAAAGTTTGGTTTGTTATACGTATGATTGACATATATTCATTTTCATAGAAAAAAAAATAATGTTTTTATGTAAAGAGGGGAATGTTGTAGCAGGCCATTTTACAACAGACGGACACTAGGCTTGGAACTTGACCAATCTACAGTCTTGTATAAGCGCATCCTTGAGACTTGCACTCTGACTGACTGTGACGACGGGACTCCATGACGGGCCCTGTCCAAACCTCTTTAGAGAAGACAGGGCCCCGGCCACCTGTCCTCTCTGAATGTCAGTCGGACTCATCGGGTGATTACATACATGAGCTCGCTACAGCCGGCAGAGCACGGACTGTATTACACATGCCCTCCTTTTATATCCATTTACATACTCATCTGTTTTTCTGGGGCCTCTACGTCTTGCGGTCTTGTTTGTGTGATGTCATCTTACAGTGAGGAGGTTGTTTCACACAACAATTGTACATTCTTCGAGACGTCTGGGTAATTGGAAAAGTGAGAGGGTTGTGCGCACGTAATCCAGGATAACCACACCATTTGCTACTTGCGTGACAAATGGCCGTCCAAAGTCGGCACCGGTTGCACATTGGTCTTGTCGGTTAATGTGTAGTCTTTTGTGTTTGATGTTTACAGGTCGTATGTCTCTTTTCCGTCTCATACTATACTCGTCTTTTGTGTTTTTGCATCGGATGTTTTGGTGTTCTGCTTTTTGTGCTGCAACGGGGCCTTCTCGTTATTGTTTATGCATAGATCAGTAAAAAAAAATATCGGAATGACGGGTAAAGGACTGACAGAGATATAACATGAACCCTCTCTTGAAAATCGTTTTCTCTCAGTTTCATCAACAAAATAAAAGATAGAGAATAGTCTAGATGCATGTGTTCAGATTGGTGAATGATAGACAAACATAAAACCCAAGTCCAGAAACAAAAAAAAAAAACCCATTATTACTAGGCATTCAATGTCATTCAAATGAAGGAAAAACAAACCAAATATATGGAGGCGATTTCTGACATTCCGCCATTGAAAACAGCGAAACGATTTCTCGTGAGAAAATAAAAGTTTTCGAACCAACGTAATGTAAAAAAATATAACAGGAATATAAATGGTTCGCAATTAACGAGTAATCCAAATTGAAGTACATATTCTCCACCTTTTTCATAGAAGTGTACACTATATAGCTATGCTTACAATTATACCTTCACGAAAAAAAAATGGCACCTATCCTCTCTACATATCGACGAGACTCCTTGGTCAATTATATGCATCGACCCGCTCCAGTCGGCAAATCACGTATAGTTTTTAGCTATTTATATATTTATCTGTGTAATACTTGGATCCTTGTGCTTTGCCTTCTCCTTGTGTGGTCATTATTTGTGATGTCATTATACACAATAATTTTTCGAGACCTCTTGGTTATTGGAAAAAGTACAAAGGTTTTGCGCACCTAATCTAGATAACTGCAACTAACGTCGTAGACGGCCATCCTATGTCGGCACCAATTGCACGTTTTGTCTCGTCGGTTAATGAATAGTCTTTTATGTCTGATATGTTCAGTCGTGTTTAATTTGACGAGTCTCTTTTGCGGCATTTGCTGTGTATGCCCACTCCGCGTTTTCTATTATTTTGCTATTTTGGAGACTTGTTATTTCATTCAAAATATATCATTGAAATTAAAGAAAGTTAACTTCTTAGCACCATTCCTCCTATCCTAGTTTAAAATGATTTTATTTGGATATGCTACTAAATCGACCCCACAGGAAATTGGAGCCGCGAACCCTCTACAAATTGCAAATATTTAATATGAAAAATAATATAACCAGAGGGCGCTACTAAAATGAATTTTGGCTGTCTAAAAATGACTTTGGATGGAAACATCACTGAAGAGGATTTAATATCCGATTATCAGATGCATAATAAATTGGTTTGAAATTTTCCTCGGAAGGTATAGAGTTTGAACATTTCCGTATTATGAAGAGGATGTGTCAGTGTTTTGCTGCTGCTGATGAAACCGAGTCTGATTGGATATCTTCTTTTTTTCTGAATATTGAATAATAATCTGTTAATCAATCCCAATATCAATTGTTACGTGTATCTTGCAAATGGAATAACATTAAGTATAACTGAAAGGAATAAACAACTGCACAAAGACAGATGTATATTCAAGCATTGCCTTTTGATTTTATGCATGGAATTAAGACCATCATTCATCTGGGCTTCAAAAATATTGTTCGACAGTATATTCTCGCAGTGGTATCAACCAGATGTGGATTTTAAAGAATACGAAGGAGCTTTTAGAACATCTGAAATCCACTCATTTTAGTAGAGTCCATTCGATCAAAGCCTTTGATTTTTCGACACTTTAAACTACAATTCCACATTCTAAATTGAAAGAAGGACTCGCAAAAATTATAAGTAATACGTTTACAAGTAAGAACGGTAATCGCAAATACAAATTTATTGTTGTTAACTATGACAAAACCTACTTTGTAAAAGAAAGGTCCAATTCTGAAAATAAGCACATTGAAACTGATATTATTCAGATGTTTAACTTTCTGATGGACAACATTTTTGTGGTGTTTGGAGGAAAGGTCTTCCAGCAAATTGTCGGAATTCCAATGGGGACCAATTGTGCCCCACTCCTTGCCGACATTTTCCTTTACTGGTACGAAGCGGAATTCTTCAATCTCTGGTCTCTAAAGGGAAAAGATACTTAGCTTCTGATTTCAACTTCACTTACAGATACATAGACGATATGTTGTCCATCAATAATCCAAAATTCGCGGATTACCTGAGCAGTATCTTTCCTTCAGAGCTTGAAGTCAAAGAAACTACAGAGACAAATAATTCAACATCCTATTTGGACATAATGTTGTCCTACGACACTGATGGTCACATGAACACCTCACTCTATGACAAACGTGACGACTTCAATTTCAGCTTTACAAACTTTCCTTTTCTGAGTAGCAACATCCCTCCATCGCCTGCTTATTGCGTGTTCATATCTCAGTTGATACGCTATGCCAGAGCAAGTACCAAATATACGGATTTTGTTCTGAGAGCTAGGCGTCTTTTAGATGAGCTTCGCAGTCAGGGATATGATTGTGACCGACTAACATCGTCACTGAGGAAGTTCTACGGTCGATAAGGGGAACTCGTCATACACTATGACGTCCCACTCTCCAGAATGGTGGATGATATTCTGTCATTGACCATTTGAACCATCCAACCAAAGATTGTACTCTATGTCTTCCGAAATGGAAGTTACCGGATGTGACAGTTCTACCGAATTGAAGCGGCGGGTGCTGCATGCAAGCAGGAGATGCTTACTCTTCCTGGGCACCTGGTCTCACTCCCATATCGGGAGTTCGCTTCTTTTCATATGGTGGAGGTTTTTGTTTCTTTGCTTTGGTTCCTGTTTTATCCTGATTTTGTATGCCATCGGTTTCTTATTTTCTGAATTATCGATTTTGTGCTGTATACAGGGATATGGTCATTATCCATATTTGTCATCCACCATTTTGTCATCTTACAATGATGAAGTTATTTTACACTACAATTCTCCGTTCCTCGAGACCTTTGTGTAATCGGAAAAGTTGGAGGGCTGAACGCACGTAATCCGCAAAACCATACTATTTGCTTCTAACGTAACGTAACGTCTTGGTCGGCACAAATTGCTCATTGGTCTCGTTGGTTCAAGTGTGGTCTTTTGTGTTTGATGTTTGATGTCGTGTTTGCTGTCCTTTGTCCCTTTTGTGTCTCTTGCTGTGTGTGTCTTCTCTTTGTTTTCACTTTGTGTGTTTTAGTATGTTTCTGTTACTGTTGCAACCGAGTCTTGTTAGAGGTCGACTCCTTTATTTCAAATCTATATAGGATTTACATGAAAGTTTGTCATAGAGGCAGGATTGTGGGAATGTTATCCGGACAAATTTTTACTATTTCTTACAAACGTAACAGATGACCGTCCTAATTCGGCACCGATTGCACACTGGTCTGGATGATTTATTCGTTGTATTTTATGTTTGATGTCATATGTATTGTTTTTTATGTATTTTGCTGTGTATGACCACTCTGCTTTACTTGGGGTGTTTTGGTGTTTTGCTGAGGATGCTGAAACCGAACCTTGCTAGAGATCTGTTCTTATGGACATCGACGGCGGGTGCGGCTTGCCAACAAGAGAAGCTTACTTCTCCCGAGCACCTGATCCCACCTCTAGCTTGCTAGGGGTCTGTCGATGCTCAATTTGGTGCTCTATTGTGAGTGCTGTTGAGATTATCGTCAGGATCTTCTTTAACTCAAAATACATATCACCACTACAAATGTTTTTGTAATATTTATTTCTAATAAACAACAATTGATCTACAAAACATGTCTTCATTCATTGCACTGCTTTTGTTAGAAAAGTAAATAAATTTCTAAGGTTAAATTTACGAAACTCCTGCGCTTTTATCCAACGATGCCTGCTCCGCTTATCCTGAAGATCATAAAAGAAAAAAAAATTATGAATGTTTCTTTCATGTGCTAACTATCTTCTCTTTATGAAGTTTAAAGTCTTAAAAATCTTTGTCATTCATTTTTCATGTTATATTTGCTTATCGGCTGGTTACTTTCTGCGATACGGTTGTTTTATAACCACACGCTACTGATACTTCATATGTACTTTGAGTCATCAAGCTCACATTAACATGTTTCCTTTACAGAAATTAAACGAGTCTTACTCAGTTATTTCGCAGATATAGTTATTGAAATCAGTGCATAGATTGTCTGTCCAAGAAGCGTTAAAACCGATAAAGGGGAAGTCCTTTCCTCGCATGGCTGTGCAATGCTCTGTGCCACCTCTATTGTCGGGTTGGTCTTGACCCCACTTTGCATAGGTCGCTTTCATTGTTGTACCGGACCACACAAACTTACCCTCCTCTACCAGGTCATTAGCTCCTATCCAATAGGAGTCGTATTCTAAAAAAATAAAGTAGTTCAATATCTGCTCTGCTGACAATTGATTTTGTATCAGATTTTTTTTTTTATCAAATAGAAAACGATTGGTTCACAACGAACTTTTCGCGTACGAAATCTAACTTTATTGAACTCGCTGATACTTTGGGTTGTAGTCATCATGATGATAAAATAAACAGGAATTGTAGTATGTGCTTTTATACAATTTTGAAATATATTTTTGTTTCATAAGGCAACGTAAATTTCATGTTGTTGAAGCCAGCTAAATATTACAACGACCAATGAGGATGATGATACTATCTCCATACACTGTACAACATTGAAGAATATTATAATGTAAGTACTACAAAGTAAGAAAATAATTCATTCTGACACAATTTGTCAATTTTAAATAAATATTCTTTTAGAACAGATAAGTTAACAGTGGTTTAAGCTTTTACTACTAACTGTCTGCTAAGAGGAAAATTTGAAAATAGATGAATGATAAAAAATAGAACTTAAACGCATGGTGCAATGGTGGAAACAAATAACCGTTTTATGAATATGTAATCGCCAAAATGAAAATGCCAATTGTTTCACGAAATCATTGTCGTTGGTAACTGTAATACTGAGAGGATTAATTACTTACGTGATGCGTCGATCAGATTAAACAAAAATGTATCGGTACCCACATCAGGCACTGCTGCTAGTCGTCCCATTTTCCCGTACGATCTTGCAATAATTCCGCACATTACCTTCATGAACATCAAACATAATTAGATTACATCTTAATTATCTACGTTGCTATTATAGGAATATGCACGTAAAATGACGATCATGTCTTATTAAGTTTGATTTGAGCGAAAGAATAATCCATGTTGCAAAATTATCTGTTCTTAAATGATGTTATGAATTTGAAGACGTGTAACATTTCAATGATAAATAAATACGTGATGTCATTGGTATAAGTTATAATAAATGTTAGTAAATTTTAGGCTTTTAAACTCGAAAACGTAATTTTTTTTGACAAATTATATGATGATTTTAATTATTTTAGAACTTGAACACGTAGGTAATTCAGGTTCTATTGGTTGCAATTGGATTTACAGTTGCAAACTCGTTATACCAAAATCGAAATGTAAAACGTCTTCAAAATTAATAGCATCATTTAATAACTGATAAATTTACAGTTTGGACCACACATGCACGTTTCGGGTACTCAACCCTCGTCAGAAACCAAAGTCTTTAATCTATATCTACATGACTGTCAATAATTGATAAATCTAAGAAAATTTAGATGATGACTTACATTGAAAGGGTTTTAAAATCTTAAAATACCTGTGCATCCGGCATGGTCTCGTTTTCCCTACTTAAAAAGAAACAGTTTGTCTTATAGCTTGACCATCCAGAGGGACATACGCCGTATGCTGAAAGTGAAATTTGCAAGCCATTGACAGTTAATTTGTTAGATTCCCGTTTGATCTGTAACTAGTTTTAGTTTGAAATGTTTAAAAAATGAAAGAAATATGCAATATCCCATTGAAGGTAGGAATCGAAGATTATTTCATCCTTGATGTTAAATAGAAATTGCATCCTTTTATTCACTTATGAAATGAAAAAAATAATATTTGCAATCTGAAAAAAATGCTTAGCCTAATGATTTTCAATAGTCTTTTTTCCCATTTCTCCAAATGTTTTCTTTTGTATTATAATTATCATAATCATTTATTTCCATTTGAAAAGTGGAGCTTTTTTAATTCATCTTTGATGTAAAATATAAATTGTGTCCTTTTATTCAGTTATGAAAGGAAAAAAAACAATATTTGCAATCTGAATAAAAAATTATCCTAATAATTTTAAATGATAGTTTTTTTTTCCATTTCTCCAAATGTTTTTTTTTCTGTATTATTAATATAATCATTTATTTCCATTTGAAAAGTAGAGCAGTTAACTTGTTCCCCGTGTTTTATTATTTAAAATGTAATAATTTCTTCTTTTCAGCTCTGTCGCCTGGAATGAGCTTTGTTTTGACCCTATATCAATTTGACATCATGTATTATTTTGGTATTTGGGAAATAACGTGTCATTATTCCAATAAAGAAATTAAAGGAGGTTAACATCCTAGCACCATCCTACCAATGCTATTTTGACATATATTGTATCTGCATTTGCTACTGAATAGATCCTACAGGAACCATGCACTCTTTGCAAAATAAATGCATCGGTTTGAATTCGAAAAATAAAACTAGATGTCGCTACTAAAATACAATTAGATTTGTCTTAAAATCACTTAGGCATTTAATCAAGTACCACTGCTTAGGATTTCCTAAACCGAAACGTCAAGTGCTTTGTGCATTGAAATTAATTTTAAAATTTTCGTCAAGAAGATTAACAGTTTGAACACTTCCGTATTAATATGAAATACCATTAGGTTATTAGGCATACTCCATGAATTTCAAAATAAAGATAGTTAGAAACAAACATTGAGTATATGAACTAAAAGTGATAAATGGAAACACAATATGATCAATATATCGTACAGTACATAAATTAAGTCAAAAGTTAGCCTAAGACTATTTTTTTACACTGAACTTACCCACGGCGAAAATTGCAACAAACAAGCAAATATAGTTCAACTCCATTATTTTGCTTTACGGTGAAAGTTTGTTAAAACTGTACAGAGAGCTTTTACTTATATAGGAAGAATATAAATAAAAGGGTGATATTTCAGAACATTTTGCATTCCAGAACAAGTGACCCCTTCTATTGTATCAAATGTAGGCATGCACTTTCGTGTTGTATGAGGTAAGACAAGGTCATTGTAGCATGAATGTTCTATTATCAATATTGAAATATATGTTCTATAGTACCAATTTTGTTGTACTTGACACGTATTTCGGATATTTTAATCCTCATCTGTAGTACGTCATTTCAAACTGTTTAAATAAAGCCAACGTGAATTTTCCTGGCGCCATCTACATGCGACAAGATATAATGTAATCACAGTAGAAATAAGCACCACGAAAACAGGGGACTGAGTACATATAGAAATCATAATTTGTAGGTAGAGAATTCCGTGACGATATGAGATCTATGACATAAACACCAAAGAAGTACCTAACAGTTATTCAGTTTCAAGGTCGAGAGGACAAGGCCAAATCGTAAGAATTCCCATCGGAACGGCTGCGAACCCCGGAATGAACAACATTCAACATTTGAGGGAAATGCTTTGACTTCATTAAAATAAATGTTGATACATGTATATTGTGGATTCTGAGTTTTACCATTGTCATTTTGAAAACTTGTCATCTCATCCCACAATATTGAAATTAAAAGAGGTTAACATCCTAGCATCATCCCTTAAATGTTATTTGTGACATACGTACGTGGAATACACATTCAAATCATGTCATATTAAGTTTGACTTTGAATTTGAATTTGAGAACGTGGAACATTTCTATGAAAACAAGCTACGACACGTCAATGATTTAAGTTTTTTAGTCATTACAGAATTATAACAAAAGTCAGTGCAATTTCAGATTTAATGCTTTCAAATTCGAAAACTGTTGGATGCGGCTGGCCAACAGGGGATGCTTAAACCTCCCGGGCACCAGGTCCCACCTCTAGCTTGCCAGGGGTCCATCAATGCTCCATTTGGTGCTCTATTGTGAGTGCTGTTGAGATTATCGTCAGGATCTTCTTCAACTCATTGGATGTTGTTGTATTTTGACAAGTTGTATGAAATTTTATTATGTCCTCGAGGGCACATGTACCCAAGTTCGATCAACTTTGGTTGATCGCATGTCTTTTCAAAGCATTTGAAATTTTCTGTTACAAAATTTCTTGAAATTTCTAAAACGTGGGTCCTGTAGCATCATATCCCATCCCGTCCGATTGCATCATAACAACCAGAATTAACTAAATGTTCAAATGTTAAACGTCTTTAAATTCAATAGCATCATTTTAAACCTGATATATTTACAGCTTGGACCAGACATGCACGTTTCTGGTATTAAATCCTCGTTAGTGATCCTCAGTCTAAACAATGTAATATTGCCAAAAAGTATGAAAATTATTGTCCGAAAATGTACCAAAAGACGTAGCAGAATGGGTGGGATATGATGCTACAGGACCCACGTTTCAGAAATTACAAGAAATTTTCTAACAGAAAATTTGAAATGCGTTGAAGAGACAAACGATCAACCAAAGTTGATTGAACTTGGCTACATGTGCGCTCGGGGATTTTTGGTCCACCAGCAGTGACATATTTTGTATCTGTATATATTTTGTATCTGTATGTTTGTCTGTCTTTCTCTTCTTTTCTATCTATTATACATAGAAAACCGAGATGCGAACGAAACAAATAACATTCAATATCTTGTCAAGCGAGAGATGTCGTCTTTAAACCATAACATTGAACAAAACGAATGAAACCAGTTATACAATGCATAGCTAGATATAAAGATGACAAATATGGATAATGACCATATCCCTGAATACAGCACAAAATCGATCCATTCAGAAAATCAGAAACCGAAGGAATACAAAATCAGGATAAAACAGAAACCACAGCAACCATACAAAAATTCCACCATAAGAAAAGAAGCGAGCTCCCGATCTTGGATTGATACCAGATACCCAGGACGAGTAATCATCTCCTGCTTGCATGCAACACCCACCGCTTCAATTCGGTAGAATTGTCACATCCGGTAACTTCCATTTCGGAAGACATAGAGTACAATCTTTGGACTGAATATCTCATTATGAATTATAGAAATCGATAAGTCTCCATCATGTATTTTTAATGTTGCATAAATATTTACTGAAATAAAGAAGAATGGTAGCAAACTTTTTGCTTTGTTATAGGTATGATTGACTTATATTCATTTTCATAGAAAAAATAATGCATTTTTATGTAAAGAGGGAAATGTTGTAGCAGGTCATTTTACAGCAGACGGACACTAGGATTGGTACTTGACCAATCTACAGTCTTGTATAAGCGCATCCTTGAGACTTGCACTCTGACTGACTGTGACGACGGGACTCCATGACGGGCCCTGTCCAAACCTCTTTAGAGAAGACAGGGCCCCGACCACCTGTCCTTTCTGAATGTAAGTCGGACTCCTCGGGAGATTACATACATGGGCTCGCTACAGCCGGCAGAGCACGGACTGTATTACGCATCCCCTCCTTTTATATCCATTTACATATTCATCTGTGTTTCTGGGGCTTCTATGTCTTGCGGTCTTCTTTGCGTGAGGTCATCTTACAGTGAGGAGGTTGTTTTACACCACAATTGTACGTTCTTCGAGACCTCTGGGTAATTGGAGAAGTGAGAGTGTTGTGCGCACATAATCCAGGATAACTACATCGTCTGCTACTTGCGTGACAAATGGCCGTCCAAAGTCGGCACTGGTTGCCCATTGGTCTCGTCGGTTTATGTGTAGTCTTTTGTGTTTGATATTCACAGGTCGTATGTCTCTTTTCCGTCTCATACTATACTCGACTTTTGTGTTTTTGCATCGGGTGTTTTGGTGTTCTTCTGTTGGTGCTGCAACGGGGTCTTGTTGGAGATCTCCTCCCTTCTCGTAAATGTTTATGCATGGATCAGTAAAAAGAATATCGCAATGACGGGTAAAGGACTGACAGAGATATTACATGTACCCTCTCTTGAAAATCGTTTTCTTTCAGTTTTATCAAGAAAATAAAAGAATAGAGAATAGTCTAGATGCATGTGTTCAGATTGATGAATGTTAAACGCCTTTATATTAAATAGCATCATTTAAAACCTGATAAATTTTCAGCATGGACCAGACATGCACGTTTCGGGTACTTAACCCTCGTCAGTGATCCTTAGTCTAAACAATGTAATAAGGGCAAGAATAATGAGAATTATGTCCAAAAATGTACCAAAAGACGTAGCAGAATGGGTGGGATATGATGCTACAGGACCAACGTTTTAGAAATTTCAAGAAATTTTGTAACAGAAAATTTGAAATGCGTATAAACAAACATAAAACCCAAGTCCAGGAACAAAAAAAAAACATTACTAGGCATTCAATGTCATTCAAATAAAGGAAAAACAAACCAAATATATGGAGGCGATTTCTGACATTCCGCCATTGAAAACAGCCAAACGATTTCTCGTGAGAAAAGAAAATTTTTCGACCCAACGCAATGTAAAATAAATTATAACAGGAATATGAATGGTTCGCAATTAACGAGTAATCCAAATTGAAGTACATATTCTCCACCCTTTTCATACAAGTGTACGCTATATAGCAATGCATACAATTATTCCTTCACGAAAAAAAAAATGGCACCTATCCTCTCTACATATCGACGAGAATCCTTGGTCAATTATATGCATTGACCCGCTCCAGTCGGCAAAGCACGTATTGTTTTTAGCTATTTATATATTTATCTTTGTAATACTTGGATACTTGTGCTTTGCCTTCTCCTTGTGTGGTCATTATTTGTGATGTCATTATACACAATAATTATGCATTTTTCGAGACCTCCTGGTTATTGGAAAATTCCAAGGGTTTTGCGCAGGTAATCTGGATAACTACGCCGTCTGTAACTAACGTCGTAGACGGCCATCCTATGTCAGCACCAGTTGCACATTTTGTCTCGTCGGTTAATGTATAGTCTTTTATTACTGATATGTTTCAGTCGTGTTTAATTTGACGAGTCTCTTTTGCGGCATTTGTTGTGTATGTCCACTCCGCGTTTTCTATTATTTTACAATTTTGGAAACTTGTCATTTCATTCAAAATATATCATTGAAATTAAAGGTTAACTTCTTAGCACCATTCCTCCTATCCTAGTTTAAAAAGATTTTATTTGGATATGCTACTTAATCGACTCCACAGGAAATTGGAGCCGCGAACCCTCTACAAATTGCAAATATTTAATATGAAAAAAATAATATAACCAGAGGGGGCTGGCAACTACAATGAATTTTGGCTGTCTAAAAATGACTTTGGATGGAAACATCACTGAAGAGGATTTAATATCCGATTATCAGATGCATAATAAATTGGTTTGAAATTTTCCTCGGAAGGTATAGAGTTTGAACATTTCCGTATTATGAAGAGGATATGTCAATGTTTTACTGATGATGCTGAAACCGAGTCTGACTGGATATCTTCTTTTCTGTTAATATTGAATAATAATCTGTTAATCAATCCCAATATCAATTGTTATCTTGCAAATGGAATAACATTAAGTATAACATTGTATAACTGAAAGGAAAAAAAAAAAACAACTGCACACAGACAGATGTATATTCAAGCATTGCCTTTTGATTTCATGCATGGAATTTAGACCATCATTAATCTGGGCTTCAAAAATATTGTTTGACAGTATATTCTCGCAGTGGTATCAACCAGATGTGGATTTTAAAGAATACGAAGGAACTTTTAGAACATCTGAAATCCACTCATTTTAGTAGATTTCATTCGATCAAAGCCTTTGATTTTTCGACACTTTAAACTACAATTCCACATTCTAAATTGAAAGAAAGACTCGCAAAAATTATAAGTAATACGATTACAAGTAAGAACGGTAATTTCAGATGAGCTTCTCAGTCAGGAATATGTTTGTGACCGACTAAGATCGTCACTGAGGAAGTTCTACGGTCGATATGGGGAACTCGTCATACACTATGATGTCCCACTCTCCAGAATCGTGGATGATATTCTGTCATAGACCATTTGAACCATCCAACCAAAGATTGTACTCTATGTCTTCCGAAATGGAAGTTACCGGATGTGACAGTTCTACCGAATTGAAGCGGTGGGTGCTGCATGCAAGCAGGATATGCTTACTCTTCCTGGACACCTGGTCTCACTCCCATATCCGGAGTTCGCTTCTTTTCATATGATGGAGGTTTTTGTTTCTTTGCTCTGGTTCCTGTTTTATCCTGATTTTGTATGCCTTCGGTTTCTGTTTTTCTGCATTATCGATTTTGTGCTGTATACAGGGATATGGTCATTATCCATACTTGTCATCCACCATAAGTCATCTTACAGTGATGATGTTATTTTACATCATCATTTTATTTTATTTTTCGGAAGACATACAGTACAATCTTTGGTTGGATGGTTCAAATGGTTTGTGTGATGTCATCTTACAGTGAGGAGGTTGTTTTACACCACAATTGTACGTTCTTCGAGACCTCTGGGTAATTGGAGAAGTGAGAGGGTTGTGCGCACGTAATCCAGGATAACCACACCATTTGCTACTTGCGTGACAGATGGCCGTCCAAAGTCAGCACCGGTTACCCATTGGTCTCGTCGGTTTATGTGTAGTCTTTTGTGTTTGATGTTTACATGTCGTGTGTCTCTTTTCCGTCTCGTGCTGTACTCGTCTTTTGTGATTTTGCATCGGGTGCTTTGGTGTTTTACTGTTGATGCTGCAACGGGGTCTTGTTGGAGATCTCCTCCCTTCTTTTTACACTACAATTCTCCGTTCCTCGAGACCTTTGGGTAATCGGAAAAGTTGGAGGGCTGAACGCACGTAATCCGCAAAACCATACTATTTGCTACTAACGTAACGAAACGTCCTGGTCGGCACAAATTGCTCATTGGTCTCGTTGGTTCATGTGTGGTCTTTTGTGTTTGATGTCGTGTTTGCTGTCCTTTGTCCCTTTTGTTTCTCTTGCTGTGTGTGAAACTCTACAAGCAGGTTGTAGGGATTCCAATGGGTACTAATTGTGCACCTCTTGTTGCAGATTTATTTTTATACACGTATGAAAAGGAATTTTTCCAAAATCTTCAAAAACAAAGAAAAAATGATGATGTGAAATGTTTCATTGGTACTTCTAGGTACCTGGATGATATTCTCACTATTGACAATCCTGTTTTTGAGAAATATAAAAATGTTATTTATCCACAAGAATTGATTTTAAACTAGGCAAGCGTTTCAAACACAGAAACATCATTTTTGGACCTAAATATCAAAATTGTTAATGGAGAGATCCATACAAGTGTGTATGACAAAACAGATGATTTTGGATTTAACATAGTATATTTCCCCTGGCTTGACGATGATGTTCCTAGATTACCGTCCTATGGTATCGATATTTCACAGCTCATCCGGTATGCTAGAGCATGTACTGATGTTTTGGATTTTCATAGTAGAAATTTACAAATTACAAAGAAACTTTTAGGACAAGGTTTTCGCTTTCACAAACTAGTGAAGACTTTCTGGAAATTTTACAAGAATTATTGTTAACTTCTTCTGAAATTCGGACCAATACTGGCAACAGGGTATATTACTATGGGTATTTCACAACCTGCATTTTATGGTGACATAATTAACAAGATAAGAAGGATCAAAGATAGACAACATCACTATCGAAAATGCGTCAGAATCATCAAACGTCTTTTATACCGTGGGTATGATCCTAATACCACCAGACGGACACTAGGCTTGGTACTTGACCAATCTACAGTCTTGTACAAGCGCATTCTTAAAACTTGCACTCTGACTGACTGTGACGACGGGACTCCATGACGGGCCCTGTCCAAACCTCTTTAGAGAAGACAGGGCCCCGACCACCTGTCCTCTCTGAATGTCAGTCGGACTCCTCGGGTGATAACATACATGAGCTCGCGGCGGCAGAGCACGGATTGTATTACGTACGCCCTCTTTTTATATCCATTTACATATTTATCTGTGTTGCTTGGGCCCCTGCGTTTTGCGGTCTTGTTTGTGTGTGGTCATCTGACAGTGAGGAGGTTGTTTTACACCACAATTGTACGTTCTTCGAGACTTCTGGGTAATCGGATAAGTGGGAGGGTTGTGCGCACGTAATCCAGGATAACCATACCTTTTGCTATTTCCGTGGCAGATGGCCGTCCTAAGTCGGCACCGGTTGGTCTCGTTGGTTTATGTGTAGTCCTTTGTGTTTGATGTTTCTGTGTTGTGTGTTAGCGTTCTTTGTCCCTTACGCGTCTCTTTCCGCGCTTGTCTGCTTTGTGTTTTTGCATTGGGTGTTTTGGCTTTTTGCTGTGGGTGCTACAACCTGGTGTTGTTGGAGATCCCCCTCCTTTGTTCTCTTTGTTTTCACTTTGGGCGTTTTGGTATGTTTCTGTTACTGTTGCAACCGAGTTTTGTTAGAGGTCGACTCCTTTATTTCAAATCTATATAGGATTTACATGAAAGTTTGTCATAGAGGCAGGATTGTGGGCATGTTATCCGGACAATTTTTACTATATATTACTAACGTAACATATGACCGTCCTAATTCGGCACCGATTGCACACTGGTCTGGATGACTTATTCGTTGTATTTTATGTTTGATGTCATATGTTATTTTTTTATGTATTTTGCTGAGGATGCTGAAACCGAACCTTGCTGGAGATCTGTTCTTATGGACATCGACGGCGGGTGCGGCTTGCCAACAAGGGAAGCATACTCCTCCCTGGCATCTGATCCCACCTCTAGCTTGCTAGGGGTCTGTCGATGCTCAATTTGGTGCTCTGTTGTGAGTGCTGTTGAGTTTATTTTCAGGATCTTCTTTAACTCATAATACATTTCACCACAACAAATGTTTTTGTAATATTTATTTCTAATAAACAACAATTGATCTAAAAAACATGTCTTCATTCATTGCACTGCTTTTGTTAGAAAGTAAATAAATTTCTAAGGTTAAATTCACGAAACTCCTGCGCTTTTATCCAACGATGCCTGCTCCGCTTATCCTGAAGATCATAAAAGAAAAAAAAAAGAAAAAAAATATGATGAATGTTTCTTTCATGTGCTAACTGTCTTCTCTTTATAAAGTTTAAAGTCTCAAAAATCTTTGTTTTTCATTTTTCATGTTATATTTGCTTATCGGTTGGTTACTTTCTGATATACGGTTGTTTTATAAGCACAAGCTACTGATACTACAAATGTATATTGAGTAATCAAGCTCACATCAACATATGTTTCCTTTACAGAAATTAAACGAGTCTTACTCAGTTATTTCGCAGATATAGTTATTGAGATCAGTGCATAGATTGTCTGTCCAGGAAGCGTTAAAACCGATAAATGGGAAGTCCTTTCCTCTCATGGCTGTGCAATGCTCTGTACCACCTCTATTGTCGGGTTGGTCTTGACCCCATTTTGCATAGGTCGCTTTCATTGTTGTACCGGACCACACAAACTTACCCTCCTCTACCAGGTCATTAGCTCCTATCCAATAGGAGTCGTATTCTAAAAAATAAAGTTAGTTCAATATCTGCTGACAAGTGATTTTGTATCAGAATTTCTTTTTTTTGAAATAGAAAACGATTGGTCCACTACGAACATTTCCCGTATGAAATCTAACTTTATTTAACTCGCTGATACTTTAGGTTGAATTCATCATGATGATAAAATAAGCGGGAGTTGTTGTATGTGCTTTTATACAAAGTTGAAATATATTTTTGTTACATAAGGCAACGCAAATTTCATGTTGTTGAAGCAAGCTAAATATAACAATGACCAATGTGGATGATGATACTATCTCCATACACTGTACAACATTGAAGAATAGTTTAATGTAAGTACTACAAAGTCAGAAAATAATTCATTCTTACACAATTTGTCAATTTTAAATAAATGTTCTTTTAGAACAAAAAAGTTGACAGTGGTATCAGCTTTTACTACTAAATTCTACTAAGAGGATAATTTGAAAATAAATGAATGATAAAAAATAGAACTTAAACGTATGGTGCAATGGTGGAAACAAATAACCGTTTTATGAATATGTAATCGCCAAAATGAAAATGCCAATTGTTTCACGAAATCATTATCGTTGGTAACTGTAATTCTGAGAGGATTAATTACTTACGTGATGCGTCGATTAGATTGAACAAAAATGTATCGGTACCCACATCTGGCACTGCTGCTAGTCGTCCCGTTTTCCCGTACGATCTTGCAATTATTCCGCACATTACCTTCATGAACATCAAATATAATGAATGAACATCAACTATAATGAGGTTACATCTTAATTAGGTTTCTGGCATATCTACATTGCTATTATAATAGGAATATGCATGTAAAATTACGATCATGTCTTATTAAGTTCGATTTGAGTGAAAGAATAATCCATGTTGCAAAATTATCTGTTCTTAAATGATGTTATGAATTTGAAGACGTAATATTTCAATGATAAATAAATACGTGATGTCATTGGTATAAGTTATAATAAATGTTAGTGCAATTTCAGATTTCATGCTTTTAAACTCGAAAACGTAATTTTTTTTTCGACAAATTATATGATGATTTTAATAAGGTAATTCAGATTCTATTGGTTGCAATTTGATTTACACTTGCAAACTCGATATACCACAATCGAAATGTAAAACGTCTTCAAAACTAATAGCATCATTTAAAAATTGATAAATTGGCAGTTGGACCAGACATGCACGTTTCGGGTACTCAACCTTCGTCAGAAAACAAAGTCTTTAATCTATATCTACATGACTGTCAATAACTGATTGATTTAAGAAAATTTAGATGATGACTTACATTGTAATTGTTTGAAAATCTTAAAATACCTGTGCATCCGGCATGGTCTCGTTTTCCCTACTTAAGAAGAAACAGTTTGTCTTATAGCTTGACCATCCAGAGGGACATACGCCGTACGCTGAAAGTGAAATTTGCGAGACATTGACAGTTTATTTGTTAGATTCCTGTTTGAACTGTTAGTAGTTTTAGTTTGAAATGTTTAAAAAATGAAAAAAAAAATATGCAATATCCCATTAAAGATAGGCATCAAAGATTATTTCATCCTTGGTGTGAAAAAAAGTGTATCCTTTTATTAAGTTATGAAATAAATTAATATTTGCAATCTGAAAAAAAATGCTTAGCCTAATGATTTTTTATGATAGTTTTTTTTCCATTTCTCCAATGTTTTCTTCTGTATTATTAATATAATCATTTATTTCCATTTGAAAAATGGAGCAGTTAACTTGTTCCCCGTGACTTAATGTTTAAAATGTAAATATTTCTTCTTTTCAGCTCTGTCACCTGGAATGAGCCTTGTTTCGACCCTATATCAATTTGACATCATATATTATTTTGTTATTTGGGAAATAACTTGTCATTCTTCCAATAACTTATCTTCGAAATAAAGGAGGTTAACATTTCTTTTTAGATACAGTATTCAACATCTCAAATTTATGAAAAATAACTATGCATGTATATGTTTTTATTTATGTTAACTTTCTTATTATTTATTTCTACATATGTATATAATACAGGACCACAATGTAAACTAGTCCCAAGACTAATTGTGTTTATTCTGTTAAAATAAAGGAAATTATTATTATTATTATTATAACATTCTAAGCACCATCCTACCAATGCTATTTTGACATATATTGTATCTGCATTTGCTACTGAACGGATCCTATAGGAACCATGCACTCTTTGCAAAATAATTGCATTTGTTTAAATTCGAAAAATAAAACTAGATGACGCTACTAAAATACATTTAGATTTGTCAGATGCTTGGTGCATTAAAATAAATCTTACGTTTTTCTTCAAGAGGATTAACAGTTCACTTCACACTTTCGTATAGATATCAAATACTTTTAGGTTATTAGGCATACTTCATCAATTTCAAAAATAAGATAGTTAGAAACAAACATTGAATATATGAACTAAAAGTGATAAATGGAAACACGATATGATCTATAAATCGTAGAGTACATAAATTAACTAATAAGTTAGCCTAAGGCTAATTCTATGTTGCACTGAACTTACCCACGGCGAAAATGGCAACAAACAAGAAAATATTGTTCAACCCCATTGTTTTGCTCTACTGTGAAAGTCTGGTAAAATTGTCCCGAGAGCTTTTACTTATATAGGAAGAATATAAATCAAAGGGTGATATTTCAGAACATTTTGCATTCCAGAACAAGTGACCCCTTCTATTGTATCAGATGTAGGCATGCACTTTCGTGCTGTATGAGGAAAGACAAGGTCATGGTAGCATAAAAGTTCTATCCCAGGCGATAAGATTAAATGTAATTACGGCAGAAATAAGCACCAGGAAAATATGCCCCTGACTACATGTAGAAACCATAATTTGTAGGTAGAGAAATTCGTGACAGTATAAGATCTTCGACAGAAATGCTTTGATTTCATTGAACAAACATCACAGAAGTACCTAACAGTTATTCAGTCTCATAGTCGATTAGGCCAAATCGTGAGAATTTCCATCGGAAAGGCTGTGAACCCCGGAATGAACAACACTGCGAAGTGAGACCAGGTGCCCGGGGAGAGTCAGCGTCTCCTGATTGCATGCAACACCCGTCGCAACAGCTCCATGGGAACCTGTCAAATTCGGTGATTGTCTCGATGTACATTTATATGTACAGATCAGGTAAGTATGTCTGGTTTGGTGATGACTACAGCCCTTCAATAACAATGTAAAATGTCAATGATCATTCTGGAAAGGGGCATTGATATGCTTTTATTATATCCCTGTAGTGACCGAAGGACTTCCTCAATGATGATTTCAGCTATTGTGTGATATAACCCTGAACAAATAGCTTAATTGCAAGCCGTGTGGCTCTAACGATGAATTCGTGATGCCCTGGCGTATCGTATCAGCTGAGAAGCAATAACTCAATAAGCAGGAGAAGACGGAGTGTTGCTCATGAAAGGGAAGTAAGTTATGTGGAAGCTGAAATCGTGACGCTTGTAATACAGTGAGGTGTTCAAATACTGGCCGTTTGTGTCAAAAGATATAAATATTAAAAAAAGTTGCATTGTAAATTCTGATCGTTACTGTTGTCATTTCGAACACTCTTCATCTCATCCCAAAATATTGAAATTAAATAGGGGTTAATATCCTAGCACCATCCCTCCATTGTTATTTGTGACATAGGAAACAATGGAAGGGATCTCCAACAGCACCAGGTTACAACCAACACAGCGCAGACAAGCACAGAAAAAGACGCAAAAGGGACAAGGAACACCAAGGCAGAAACATCAAACACATAGGACTACACATAAACCAACTAGACCAATGGTCAATCGGTGCCGACCTAGGACGGCCATCTGCCACGAAAATAAGCAGAATATGTGGTTATCCTGGATTACGTGCGCATAACCCTCGCACTTTTCCGATTTTTTCAGAGGTATTGAAGAACGTACAACTGTGGTGTAAAACAACCTCCTCACTGTCAGATGACCACACACAAACAAGACCGCAAAACGCAGGGGCCCACGCAACACGATGGATATGTAAATGGTTATAAAATAGTGTACACTAACCTATGAGTTGCTATCAGTTGCTTCAAGTGCAACAGAGAAGAAGTACCAATTATAATTCACGAGTCCAATATCTAGGGGAATATGGTATGATTGTTTAAGTCTTCATTATCAGGGCAATCGTGAACGCCGAATTAAGGCAGGACTTTGGCCCGGAGGAGTGAAGGTTCTAACGCCTGATGCCAAAAAAGACCGGGTTAGCGCAGTGGTAGCGCGCTCGCTTCTCACCTCTAAGGTCCCGGGTTCGAATCCCAGATTCGGCGAAGGGTCTTATCTGAGAGGGTAGGTGGTCCCCACCCAGGCCTACGCAGGGAGTTTTCTCCGGGTACTCCGGTTTCCTCCTGCTCCTTGGACCCCCTCGTGCCAACATCTGAGTGAACGTGAGACATTAATATAAGTTGTGTAACTTGTTTGTTAAACGTTGTAAAATAAATAAAGTTTGATTTTATATAATGCAAAATAGAAACGTGTTAAATCCGGTAATGTCAAAATGAATAAAAGATGGTCAATTGTAAAGGTACGTATAATGTCCTTAATCATACTTAATAACTAAGTTCTTCTTTGATATTTATTGATGATGGAAAAAGTCAAAATGTGCAATCAATAGATCGTAGAACTTCTCAAGTAACATATTTAGCCGTTCGCCGTAATGATATCGAGGAAGCACCGTACTCGCGAGCCTCTTTGTTTTCGACATGGAGTTTAAGTACATATATATTATGCTCTGGCATAGCGTATTAGTTGTGATTTAATACGCCTTTGGCAGGCGAGAAGGGAATGTTGCTGCACATGTAGGGTAAATTTTGATGATGAAATTAAAAACGTCACGTTCGTCAAGTGATGTAGACAAATAATCGTCGTCACTTTCGATAGTAGTATGTCTAGATAGGAGGTTGAAGTGCTGCTTTAAGTTGTTTCTTTGATAAATATAGATGAAATTCAAACGGTACGATCAAGTTACATAGATTTAGATCTTAAAGACCCCATGTTCCTGCTGACAAAGCGGCAAGCAATTTCACTTTCGTTTTCAAGTCATACTATTTCAAATGCCTGAGATAGGAATTGGGGTTACATTCAGCACCTGGAAATCCAACATACAAGCTTACAAATTAATTTGTATCTGACAAACTTGATCATCACACCTGTTCTTGAGTCCTTACGTAATCATACTGACGACTCTGATCCTGAACTACCTTATATCTACTGGATTCCCAAAATGCACAAATCCTTACAAGCACCAGTTCATTTCCAGCTGCTCCAAAAAACTTTCTACTTTACTTACGAAAATATTAACTCGAATCTAGGAAGGTCTTCAATCATACTGCAAGGCAACATATTCCAGAAATGGAATTAATTAGATGTTGATGCTAAAGAATTCCAAGGAACTTTTGGAAAATTCAAATATCCAATTTCAATCAGATAACGAACTCTACACTTCAATTCCATACCAATAGCAAAAAAGGACAGACTGGCCTATATTATTCGCAGCACCTTACTTTCAAAAAATCGGAAAAGGAGATACAAATACATTGTCATAGGACTGGAGGATACTCTGTTTCAAGCAAAAAGTATAGCGAAGTTTTTGATTGACAGTGTGTTTGTGGTGTTTGGTGTAAGTGTATTCCAGCAAATAGTTGGAATCCCCATGGGTACCAATTGCGCCAGACTGCTTGCAGACTTATTTTCATATTCATACGAAGTTGACACCTTGCTCGACTTGGCGAAAGCATCTCGCATCTCAGTTCCATTTTACCTTCGGATACATAGATAAAGTGTTGTCCAGCAATAATCCGAACTTTCAAGATCATCTACATGAAATATATCATCATGAACTAGAGATCAAGGAAACAACAGCAGCAAATCCGCTTCGTACTTTGATAATACTTATACTTCTATTTATCGACACAAACGGTCAAGAAATAAAGAAGTTATTATAATACCAAAAGATATCTTGATGGCAAATTTTGAAAAAAGAAGGACAAATTGTTCTTATTTGACCAATGTGTGGCATACATGTAAGTAGGTCATGTTTGGTGTCTATCGATTTAGCAACGTATGGACCTTACAAAGCTTAAATATTTAAGAGAATTGAAAGAATCGGGTAAAATTTATTTTCGCACATTTCAATAATTTGTAACGATATCGTCCATTGTTATGCAGCTCCACTCAACCATATCAACAGGTGATCAGCAGTGACAATCATTCGCAATCAGAGAATAACAAAATGAACAACAAAATGATAGACAAAGCACGTTGCATTCACCTACTATTTATTTAATTATTCTTACGAATTTAGCACATTTATACTTTCTTGATAAAGCATATATTTATGAATTATGCGTCCAACACCCGCTTTTTATATCCAGGACCGACCCCATTCACAAGATATTTATCTGGATTAAACTTTACCAATGCACTAATGGATTTTTGAATCAAATGATTTAGACATGCCTTCGTTGATTTTCTTCTCTGCTTCGAATTCCAATCTCATTTTTTTCCATTCTCCTTCAGTTTTTTTTTTTAATTTGCCAAATCCTGCAATTCTTTTTTGTTTTCCGGATCCACATAAGGTTCACCACATTCCAAACCGAAGAACACGCAAAATTAGGACATCTGGCCTTTGAGTGACCATCACGACTGTGACAATGATGACATAGCATTTTAGAGCTTTTTGGGACTGACGGATTATACTGCTGACTTAAACTGTCATAATTCTCAAATAAATCTTTAATTCCGATTCTTTCATTTCAATTTCACTTTTTTAAAGTCAATGTCCATTTTAATTGGACTCTTGTAAAATTAATCATTAGATTTTCCAAAATCCATTTCTAGCTGACGTTAAATACTTTGTGGATTTTCACTATTTCGCCTATCTAATTCCGATTCAAATCTTTATCTGGTGCAGGACTTTGTCCATCCATGATGCAATAGTTTAATTTCAATCTTGCTGCTCTGATTTATAAACCGGAAATAAATTTTCATCAGCATCTACACAAATATTCTCACCATCTCTGTAAGATATAAGGGATTTCGTTTTTGATATATATTCACAAAAATCCTGAGCTTAGAGTGCAGTTAATAATCTATCATCAGAATGATAAGTGTAGTGACATTTAAATTCCACTTCTTCGTACAATTTTGTGTTAAGAGAGCCATGTTGGCCGTTTGATGGTTGTAAAACTCTTCAGTGACGTGATACCCTACATCGATTTAAACTATGAGGCGTTAAAACACCTGTATAGTAACGTGATACCCTATGTCGATTTAAAACCCTTGATACCCTACGTCCATTTAAAGAGATTAGGCCAGTACGATTTTATTTTCCGTTAAGCGTCCTTGTTAAGGTTGTTCGTACATCTTGTCTAGGCTCACGTGAAATTATAAAAAGATCATAAATTCTTCACGACTGTGGCAAGTAAAATATGTAGCTTTAAAATTTGTGCTTCCGTATACTATACTAGTACCTTATCCCAAAACAACTACCGCTGCGATGCCTGTATTTGTCCCGTAAATTTTATTATAATTCTCAGATGGTCGAGTCAGGGGACTGAAAACTAAATTTTAAATTTGTTGGCCTAACTTATTCGTATGGAGTACCTACAGTGTTGTAAATTTGGTTTTCTTGTAGAGGTACAGTACTCATGAAAATGACTCAAAAATCTAATTCTCTCGGACGAACATATGACAATGGAAAGGCAACCAGAAGTGACTGGAGGTCCTTGATAATAAATCATCTTAAAAATTCGGGTGTTAATGTGGAATTAAGGTATTTACCAAGAGGTCTGATTAGCCGTACGTCAAGTATTTTCAAACTTTCTTGAGCATTTGTGAAGAAGATATAGGAAGGTTATTGTGATTCCGGTTCTGTGAAGCCATTACCACATTCTGGTGGGAGAACAGATATTCTTAAAGAGCAAGATTTGGAATACACTTATTTCCTTAAGAAGGAAAAACAATCTTTGTTGTTAAAAGAAGTAAGAGAGAAAAAAAAATCAGGTTGCATATCGTCGCTGTCGTGTCCGTCTGTCTGTCCGTCCGAGTTCATATTTCCTTTATCTTACACAAGACTTTGATGATATTTCGCACATATATTCATTATGATTGGGATTTGGGACAAAGGTAACTTAACTTAAGGTCATTCGTAAAGGGTTAAGGTCACTTTCAGGGTGCAACATTTTTATTTCTGCATAATCATTATTCAGGATCTATTTTTGTCCGAATTGTCTGAAATTCTAACATATTGGACATCAAGAAAATGTACATCTTATATCTTATCATCCATCAGTTTGATTGATTTTGTCTTTAATATGTTTTGTCAAAAATACAAATCAGGTGTGCAGAGAAATGCGCTAGAAGTATGAAAAAAATTCTCTTAAAACATATACAAGCAAATACTTTTTTTTTCATACGACCAGAATGGTTTTTAATCATTTATTAGGTCAAATTTTAGTGAAGTTAGATGTGCATTGTCGCAAAGAATACAAAGGTGAAATGAAACTTCTATCACTTTGCCTTGGTCGAATAAAATTTTAAATCACTTCAAAAGAAATATCAATCAGTGCTTAGAAATCGGGCAACACTATTTGTGATACATAGGAACAGGACGATCTAAACTTAGATTTGAACGTTTTTACCACCCAGTCCCCCTTCCCCCACCCGACCTTGTCGATATCGATAAAATTTCACACTAAAATTGCATGAACGATGGACTAGAAAATGACATATCTATAATCAGTTTCTAAGCAGAATCGATTAATATATATAAGAGGAAAGAGCATGAATGTTTTCCTCTTATAACAGTATAGATTACGTCAAGCCGCTGAATTATTGTCACTGCCAGTCATGATCGGGCACTGAATTGAACGACTTGGCTTAGAATTTGAAGACCAACAATTTCATTAATTTCTTCCAAAATTAAAATAAATTCCGTTTAGTTGTAACATCCACACTTTGTCGATTCGATTGATACCAAACACGACCTACTTGTGTAAGACATTGGGTAAATCACATCAGAACATTTACTTTTCTTTTTTAAAAACATTTTACTATGAAAGTTTAGTATAACGTCTATATTTCTTTATGGATTGTATTCATGATGGTACTCAAAATGATCGTTGCATCACGATCTGCACAAAAAAAAAAATGTATTTTAAATCGCATTAAATAATTGTAAGCCGTTTGATACCCGCAGAATTATTCTTTCAAACCATTGAGACGCCCCCTTTTCAAAGTTAGAAAATTCTTCCACCGAAGACGTAAAACTAATCACCAGCTGCGTTTGAATTCTCATGGTCGAATGAAAAGCGAAGTAATTTTAAAGCTGAACTAAGTCTTTAAAAAACCCCATGACGTAGTAAATTTTTTTAGGGAACGGAAATTGTTAGAAGTGAAACTAACAATCTCCGTCCCCTAGCTAAAAATGCACTTGGTCATGTGTTGATTTGAACTTTCCCCCTGATGACGTTTTGCATACTAATGTATCGTGACCCAAAATCCTCTACCTCGAGTACTGCGCGTTACAGGGAGGAAGAAATGCATACTCCAAATGTAATTCAAAATTACACTTTTTTACATACTGAAATGCTTCTTAGCTATGTCTGCCTATAAAATATTCATTTTCAGTATAGCTGTATCTTACACAATTACATGAATACACTTAGTGACCCACATTATATATTTACATTAAACCTGTTTACTAAACGTCTAAAATACAAAAATTTCCTAATTTCAAAATTTATTTTTAACAAGTCCATTGTCTCAATCTTCTAAAATTATATCAGAATAAAAAACTGCACATTGCATGGTTTTACTTACATGTTGATAAAGCAAATACAATCCTATATTACAAATGATCGGTACACATGTCACCATTTTACACGCATGTGAAAAAACTGCGTGTTCGATTAGAGCTTTAGTAATACTTGTCTTGTAAATAATACATGTAAGTAAGATCACAATTTCGTTATCCTAATGTTCTATGTTTGGAACAAAATCAGGAGTGATACATCTAAATCAAAATGGCTCATATTTTGATGAATTAAAGCGATCTATACATTTCCAGGGGGGGGGGGGGGGGCTGTTTCGAAGTTGTCGCTGTCAGTGTAGGGGTGGGGTGTCCCCATATGGGCATATATATGGTTATTAGTAAAATTCAACTTGAAAACGAAAAAAAAAAAAAAAAAAACAACAAGCAATTTTGGACAAATCACAAGAATGAGGGGGAGGCCCCCCATAGTTTGTGGGATTTGAAAGTATTTTCTGAAAGTATAAAGGCCCTACTCAAGAATGAATTTGATTTACATGTACACTTTACCAACTCAGGTATTTCGTGGAAATTTTGGGTTAAAAATAACAAATTTTATAAAAATGCTGGAAATTGGAAATGCTTTATTTTATTCAATTTTTTGGAGTCTTTGCATACTTTGGGCAATTACTCATATCAAAAGTAGTTAATGTTAATGAATGTTTTCAGTCATCACATTTCAATTTTGCAAATTGAATCAAATTAAGCGATTCCAACTCTGGGGTATCTTGAAGAAATCGGATCTATATGGGGATACCATATTTCAAAAAAAAAAAAATTAAAAATTTCCAAAGATAAGTGCAAATATCAAAGTTTAACTTTCAAATCACGTTAGTCTACCATATTTTACACATATCTAAAGCTTCTGATGTGAATTTGTCCAAAAGACGGTGAAATTATTGAGTTTTTCCTTTTTCAGCGATTTCTGATAAAAATGAATAGTTTTTACCTCCATTTTTTTTTCGTAACAACGAGATTTTTTTTTCGTAACTTCGAAATTTGTTTCTCGTAACTACGAATTTTTTTTTCTCGTAACTACCACAATTTTTCTCGCAACTACGAGTTATGACATAGTACGAAATGGTTTCTGTAGGAAATTAAGAAATATACGCTCATGGACTAAAATATTTTATACATATTGGGAGTATTTTATTTTTACTTAGAACCAACAACCTTTTTTATTGTAAAGCGATACAAATCCCCTACCGGTATAAATCTGAGACCAATACTGAACTCAATGCATGTGCTGACAAATACCAGTTCGGTATCTGTAATAGTATCAATAAAGAAAAGACAAGAAATCTGATACTGTAATGAAAATAACAAAGTCAAAGGGTATTAACTCTATAAAAACTAGGTCAGCTTCAGCAAATATTGAACATGATCTATCACAAACCAAAAACACAGTTCGAAATTTGCGATACATGTAACAGTAAACCAGACTTGTCAGAATGACAACATAGCTCGCCGGTGGCAACCATATGTAAATTGCAACAACAACAATAAAAAAGGTCTTATCACAAGGAATGCACATGTGAAATATCAAAGCCCTATCACTTACCAATCAAAAAATATGGCCAAGGTTAAAGTTTTTCAAAAGTAGGTCAATCATCTCCAAGGTCAAGGTCACAAGGTAAAAAATGTTGGTATTGGTGGAAAGGTCTTGTCACAAGGAATACACATGTGAAATATCAAAGCCCTATCACTTTCCATTCCAAAAATATGGCCAAGGTTAAATTTTTTCAAAAGTAGGTCAATCTCCAAGGTCAAGGTCACAAGGTCAAAAATGTTAGTATCCATGGAAAGGTCTTGTCACAAGGAATACACATGTGAAATATCAAAGCCCTATCACTTACCATTCCAAAAATATGGCCAAGGTTAAAGTTTTTCAAAAGTAGGTCAATCTCCAAGGTCAAGGTCACAAGGTCAGAAATTTTGGTATCCATGGAAACGTCTTGTCACAAGGAATACACATGTGAAATATCAAAGCCCTATCACTAACCATTCCAAAAATATGGCCAAGGTTAAAGTTTTTCAAAAGTAGGTCAATCTCCAAGGTCAAGGTCACAAGGTCAAAAATTTTAGTATCCATGGAAACGTCTTGTCACAAGGAATACACATGTGAAATATCAAAGTCCTATCACTTACCATTCCAAAAATATGGCCAAGGTTAAAGTTTTTCAAAAGTAGGTCAATCTCCAAGGTCAAGGTCACAAGGTCAGAAATTTTGGTATCCATGGAAACGTCTTGTCACAAGGAATACACATGTGAAATATCAAAGCCCTATCACTTACCATTCTAAAAATATGGCCAAGGTTAAAGTTTTTCAAAAGTAGGTCAATCTCCAAGGTCAAGGTCACAAGGTCAGAAATTTTGGTATCCATGGAAACGTCTTGTCACAAGGAATGCACATGTGAAATATGAAAGCCCAATCTGTATTGGTTTAAAAGTTATAAGCAAGGTTAAAGTTTTTGTGCACGCGCACGCAGACGCAGACGCAGACGCCAACGCCAACGCCGACACCGGGGGTATGACAATAGCTCTCCGGACATTCGTCCCGGCAAGCTAAAAAAAGTCTGAATTCTTAAATCTAGGAAAAACTTTAATTTTACTAAGTCCAAGAACAAGAACTCTTGTACAAATAGGTCAATTGAAACTAATTTGAACTTCCTCTGAAGTACACCGACATATATATTCACATACTAGTACCAAAAAGTAGTACAATATATAATAGATTCAATAATGAAGAAAAAAAGTCCAGAAAAGTTAAAATATTATGAATGTAATATGTACTCTTCGACGTGTAAAAAGGAATCAAGACTAAAACTCTATCTTTATAATTCTAAGATATACTCACATATCGAAACTTATTTCAATATATACAATAAAAGTTTCATAAAATTCGAAAAACTAAGGCACGGTCCATTTGATATTCGGGGGGGGGGGCTTTCGGTTTTTTTCGAAAAAAATAATTTTGCTCTGAATTTTGATGCTTATGGTGTGTCAGAAAAAAATAATCTTGTTTTCACAAGTAGTCTAAATTTGAAGAATTACCTTTAAAATTTCGCTAAAAATTCCTGAAAATTTTCCGGCTCGCTTCGTTCGTCACAGTTTTCAATTTACATAAAAAAAAATTTGGCTCGCTTCGCTCGCTGTAGTTTTCTGTCAAAACATTAATTTTTAATGGCAAAGATTATATTTGAAAATATCAAAAGAATGCATGTTAATGGGGGAAAAGGGCTTCCTTAGAGGCTTATAAATATACCATGAATATAATTCATTACTATTACATGCAATAGATGCATGTTTATAGACAACTTCCACAAAAATCCTCATCTTTTTGAAAATCCAAGTTCTAGATCTGAAAGATATTTTAAATCCAAATTACGTAATTTACAAGAAAAATTTGTCTTCGCTCCTGCAGATAAAGCAGCCAACAACACCATAATCATATGAAAACTTTACTATATATCAACTTTAGTTTCGGAACTTTCGTCTACAAATACTTATATCAAAAGCAATGAAAGTGTCCCTAAGATTTTGAGCAAACATAGCAGTGAAATTTCTTCATTCAACATCCCTATTTCTAAATTGGATCTTCCTACAATATACTGCATACCAAAACTGCACAAATCTCCTTACAAATTTAGATACATTGCTAATTCTAGCAACTGCTCAACTACAAGTTTGTCTAGACATCTGACGTCAGCCCTCACGGCGGTAAAGGAACACGTTGCAAAATATTGTGAAACTGTTCTTAACAGGAATGATGTAAATTTATTTTGGTCTATAAAAAATTCCGGGGATGTGATTGACAAGATAAAATCTAGAAATTTTCAAGCCAATACGATTGCTTCATACGATTTTTCAAATATGTACACCACGCTTCCTCACGACAAGATCAATGATCAATTGTCCAAACTCATTAAATGGTGCTATAATCGAGAGGGGAAAATTTATATTTGTACATCTGAATCAAAGGGTTTCTTTTCCGCTACAGAATACAAATCATACAAATCATGGACATGTAGCGACCTGTGTAGTGCCTTGTCCTTCCTCTTGGACAACATTTATGTAAGATTTGGTGAGAATCTCTACAAGCAGGTTGTAGGGATTCCTATGGGTACAAATTGTGCGCCTCTTGTTGCAGATTTATTTTTATACACATATGAAAAGGAATTTATTCAAAATCTTCAAAAGCAAAGAAAACATGATGATGTGAAATGCTTCATTAGTACTTCTAGGTACCTGGATGATATTCTTACTATCGATAATCCTGTTTTTGAAAAGTATAAAGATGTTATTTATCCACAAGATTTGACTCTAAACAAGGCAAACTTTACAGACACTGAAACACCATTTTTGGACCTAAATATCAAAATTGTCAATGGAGAAATTCATACAAGTGTATATGACTAACGAGATGATTTTGGATTCAACATAGTAAATTTCCCCTGGCTTGACGGTGATGTCCCTAGATTACCGTCATACGGTATCTATATTTCACAGCTCATCCGGTATGCTAGAGCATGTACTGATGTTTTGGATTTTCATAATAGAAATCTACAAATTACAAAGAAACTTTTAGGTCAAGGTTTTCGCTTTCACAAACTAGTAAAGACTTTCTGGAAATTTTACAAAAATTATGATCAACTTCTTTTGAAATTCGGACCCATAAAAGCAACGGAGTATATTACTTTAGGTATTTCACAACCTGCATTTTATGGTGACATAATTAACAAAATAAGAAGGATCAAAGGTAGACAGCATATGTATCGAAAATGCGTCAGAGTCATCAAACGCCTTTTATACCGTGGATATGATCCTAATGTCACCAGACGGACACTAAGCTTGGTACTTGACCAATATACAGTCTTGTACGAGCGCATTCTTAAGACTTGCACTCTGACTGACTGTGACGACGGGACTCCATGACGGGCCCTGTCCAAACCTCTTTAGAGAAGACAGGGCCCCGACCACCTGTCCTCTCTGAATGTCAGTCGGACTCCTCGGGTGATTACATACATGAGCTCGCTACAGCCGGCAGAGCACGGACTGTATTACGCATGCCCTCTTTTTATATCCATTTACATATTCATCTGTGTCTCTGGGGCCTCTGCGTTTCGCGGTCTTGTTTGTGTGACGTCATCTTACAGTGAGGAGGTTGTTTTACACCACATTTGTACGTTCTTCGAGACCTCTAGGTAACTGGAGAAGTGAGAGGGTTGTGCGCACGTAATCCAGGATAACCACACCGTCTGCTATTTACTTGGCAGATGGCCGTCCTAAGTCGGCACCGGTTGCCCATTGGTCTCGTTGGTTTATGTATAGTCTTTTATGTTTCTATGTTGTGAGTTGGTGTTCCTTGTCCCTTTTGCGTCTCTTTCTGTGGGTATCTGTTCTGTGTTTTTTGCATGGGTGTTTTGGGATTTTGCTGTGGGTGCTGCAACCTCGTGTTGTTGGAGATCCCCTCCTTTCTTTTTCACCATAGAGTCTAATTTCATATACAAGCTTCGAAGGAGAACTTCAGTTTTTCCCCTAATTTACAATTCTAAATTCGAAAATTTGTCCAGAAAATCCTTCCCTCAGACCCTCTTACAAGATATAAATTTTGTTTACTGAGGATTTTATTGTAAATACTTCTATCTCTCTGTTTATAAGTGAATTAAATTTTTCATAAAAATAAAGTAATAATTTATTAGAGTTTTGAATGAAAATCAAGAATTTCTAACACAAACATTCATTATATATTGCACATCACTTATTATAAAAAAGAAATTCCTAGCTCCAACTTTGCAAGAAAATAATTATTTTGCTCCGGTATAGGGCGAAAAAAATAATCATGCTCCGACAAAAAAATCCAAAGCCCCGCACCCCCCCCCCCCATAATATTAAATGGACCATGCCAACAGACAGACATGCCTCGCTGAGAACGAGACGTTCAGTAGTTTTGGGGAACTCATGCATTCGAAAATCATTGATAAAAGGGAAAAAAGGAATAGCTTTTCAAAAATGAAACCATGTGAATGCATGTATAAAAGCTTTGATGAGTTTCAGATGAAATTAATTTTAAATTCCAATTCCTATACTTTTAATGTGGATTAAAAAAAAATCACAGAAATTCAAAGTAATTTTACTCTATCTTCCAACATTTCTTCTCCAGAGTAGTGCATATGATGATCGTTCATGGATGATTTAGACCAAACAAAACCCCTCCAACTCGCCACTTTTAATTGGCCGGATTGCAAAGCAAATCCGGTCTATAGATTGACGATGTCCGTCTGTCTGTCTGCCTGTCTGTCCGTCTGTCTGTCTGCCTGTCCGTCTGTCGTCAACATTTTGGTTAAAGTTTCTGGTTGCAGCAAAATCTGAGGAACATTACGCAGTAGAAACTTTATATCATACATGAAGGTTGCCCATTACAAGACCTTTCAATTTATGCCTTAACATTTGACCTAGTGACCTTGACCTGGAGCTTTGACCTAGTCATGGTTATGGTATCGGGAAAGTGTGTAGACTGTAAGGCCACTATGTTCCCCATTCCCTCAACATAAATTTTGGACCCGGCCCTGAAAAGAAAGGGCTATAGAGAATTTGATTGGGGGGGGGGGTAGTTATTGAGATGGGGATATTGGGAGGAGACGGATCCAAGACATGGCCCAGGTAGAGTTGTTCGACGAAAAATAGTTTCAACACAAAGGGAACCTATAAACTATTGATAAATAGGATTGTCAAGAATTCTATAAATTGTTTCTTTCCCATTTCCGATGCGAATTCCATCTGTTGCATCCCAAGGTCTCCAAGTTCACCCCCCCCCCCCCTTTTTTTTAACACATCAATGGAAATAATCATACAAACGATCATAAATATAAATTCCAATGGATAATGAAGCTTATTCAAATATTCGGTAACTAGTATACATGTATATTTTAATTGATATGAATTTATAAAAGTCCATTTTCATTAGCGAATAGTCTAATCGAACATGCGATTTTCACATGTGTCCACACAATGAGGTCATGTTTGTTGTAGAAAATTGTATACCGACCATTGGCTTGTATTGGATTGTATTTTCTAAAAAATTATGTAAGTAAAACACTATAATTATCATGAAGTTTTGTATTCTCGAAATTTAGCTGATTAATTACATTTCCTAAAAGAAAATTTTGAAATGAGGAAAATGCAGAGAAATAGCTATGTACTTGCCTTTCACGGTATTCAGGTATATGTAACAAAATCGTATGTAATGAAAATAGAATATTATAGAAGAATTTAACTATCGTATTTTAGTATGTTAATGTATGTACTTTTATTGTGCTTTTTTGCATGACAGTGTTTCGATATAACATCCCTCTCCCCCCCCCCCCCCCCCCATCCACACACACACACACCGGCATCCCCCTCCCAACTACTCTTCCGTCTAATAAATTGCATGCCATTCTTTGATGTAAACTTTTATCAGTAAACACTGATCAATATACTATTTCACTTCAGATAATATAAATTTTCAATAACTTAACCGCCCCCCCCCCCTTTTCCGGCCCAACATGTCTTGGTTGATCATAAACATTGGGCTCCCTCTTCATCTACATGTATATTTGATCTCCTTTGCTTGTGATAAATCATTTCAATTTACTTTCATGTCTGTTGGTTTGAATGATATACTTGAATCCAACAACATCCCACCCCACCACTATTTCACATATGTACCAAATTTTGATCAATGTAAACCGTAGCATATAATTTTTTGACATTGTAAATACATGTAACTATGGATATTTTGAATTCATCTTTTTGGTTCGCAATATTTCATATAAAACATATGAAAAAAGCCTACCCACCCGGTCCCGTCCCAATCCCGTTCTAAAACAACCCCCTTCCACCCATCCCCTTCCACAAGTTCCCAAGATTACGTACCCGTCTTTTAATTATTTCAGTAAAACTGAAGATTTCATGATTACTTTATCCATTTTCTATTTCAATGTATGGTTTTCTTTGATATTTTCTAATTTCTGAACTCATCTTTACAGGTAGACGACATCTCATACAAATGACAATGTCCACGCGTCCAGGCTTCTTTATATACCGCTCTAGTACTCGAGGTAGTGGATTTTGGGTCACGATACATTAGTATGCAAAACGTCATCAGGGGGAAAGTTCAAATCAACACATGACCAAGTGTATTTTTAGCTAGGGGACGGAGATTGTTAGTTTCACTTCTAACAATTTCCGTTCCCTTAAAAAAATTTACTACGTCATGGGTTTTTTTAAAGACTTAGTTCAGCTTTAAGGACTTTGAGTTTATATGTACCCTTGATAGAGTGAAAGGATTAGATGTGGGGGAACAATAAATCTTCTGAATGTTTTATTTCAAGCATCACACATATCCAGAGATCCAAAATCATTGAAATAATCAAAACGGCGAAATTCGTAAGTTTTCGTTCGATGGTACCACAGACTTTATAGGCGAAGACCTCGAGTGTTTTTTTTTACGTAAAACTTTGTATTGATGGTGTCATAAAGGATATATTCCTACACATAGGCATTGCAGAGTCACCTAATTTTTTTAAGATATTTCTAGCTACATAACCAAATTATTCCTGGACTACGGTATTGACATCAAGAAATTAGTTGGATTTAAAGATTATGATGCAAGGTATATTTTGAAAAACTGACAATGTATCTAACTATTATAGTTTTATCGGCAATTTCTCAATTGAATATTTTATGAGTGAACACTTTATTTAAGCCTGATGGAAAACGTGTTCAAATTCATTATGCTTTAAACTTACTGAAAGATACGTATAATGTACTGGCAGACCGTGTCCTCGCTGAACAGAGAGAATTTTAATTATGTAATATAACCAAAATCTGTGAAAATTATGTCCTAAATATACCGAAAGACGTAGCAAAATGGCTGGGATATGATGCTACAGGACCCAGGATTTAAAAATTTGAGAAAATTTTGTTAACAAAATTTTTTAGATGTGTTTGAAGAAACAACCAACAGAAATTGATCGAACTTAGCTACATGTGCCCTCGGGGACTATTGGTCTACCAGCAGTGACACTCACCGAGTGGTACTAATGTTAAACGTCTTCAAATTCATTAGCATAATTTTAGACCAGATAAACTTACAGCATGGACCAGACATGCACGTTTCGGGTAATAAACCCTCGTCAGTGATCCTCAATCTAAACAATGTAATATGACCAATATCTGTGAAAATTATATTTATGTCCTAAATATACCGAAAGACGTAACAAAATGGCTGGGATATCATGCTACAGGACCCAGTTTTAGAAATTTGAGAAAATTAAATTTTGTTAACAGAAATTTTCAAATGCGTTTGAAGAAACGACCAACCGAAATTGATCGAACTTGGCTACATGTGCCCTCGGGGACTCATTTTTAAAGAAAATGAAATAGTTGAAGCAATATCAATTGCATCTTTCGCAAACTGGCCCATCCCAAATTCTGTTACTATAGAGGTTAAACCTCATTGATTTTTTTACGTATATTTTATAGTGTTTATTTGTCACGCAATATCATTCTGTTATTAATAACATTTGTGTTCTTTTAAGCCCTAATTATAAAACTTAAATGTCATAATATTGAAAGTGTGATTCAAGTTCTTGTAAAGATATTGGAAATTAATTTTGATTTACCTTCCAAAATATCCATAAATGTATTACACGTACATATGGTAAAGATAAGATGAATTGTGTTTTAAACTCAGGCAGGATACTTGAATAAAAGATGACACTGTCGCTAGAAAAATTGCAATTTCGAGCCAATTTACTGTAGTTGATAGCTAATTGTTAGAAATCCTGTGGATGAATCTTTGACAAAAACTATCAAAATTATCAGAATGTCGAGAGATGATTTCATGATTAAATTGGAAAAATTGAATTTAGGATTAAAATATTACAAGGCTTTATATTTTTCAATTTTTTTCTTCCAAAATCGTCAATTTTCAATGATGTGAAGTCCGCTTCCCTGTAACGTTAATTTGTCAACGAATACACCTTGATGATGATTGAATTTTCTATTTTATACATGCTAAGTGTCAATGCAATACATTTAGTAATAATGTTTTTATTGCATTTTGAATGCGATGGTTTGTGACACCATTTTTCCCGATAACATCGGAATACCGTCGTGGTTTGCTCATGATAAAACTCCCAAAATTCTAAATTTCAAAAATCGTCATAATTTCTTCAATTCTATTTCCGTGGCAGATGGCCGTCCTAAGTCGGCACCGGTTGCCCATTGGTCTCGTTGGTTTATGTGTAGTCCTTTGTGTTTGATGTTTCTGTGTCGTGCGTTGACGTTCCTTGTCCCTTATGCGTCTCTTTCCGTGCTTGTCTGCTTTGTGTTTTTGCATTGAGTGTTTTGGGGTTTTGCTGTGGGTGCTACAACCTGGCGTTGTTGGAGATCCCCTCCTTTGTTTCAAATGACACCGGAAATTATCCAAACTTCATCAGGATACTCAAATGCATATATCAATCAGAGTATCAAATGTTTTAATGGAGTTAAGACTGTACTTTTCCTAGGAAGCGAGAAAACAAATAATGCCGCCGCCATCTTGATGTTCAAACCCTCCTTAAGTAAATTTAGGTATCGCAAGCGATATCAGTCCCATACCGGCATTAATCCATATCCTTGAACTCTGCCTTGACCTGTACTCACACCAAAAGGTGAATCCATCATAAAAATAAGTTTAATACACGTATGTGTTAAAGAGTTATTAAACGTCTTCAAATTCAATAACATCATTTATAAACGGATAATATGCAGAAAAAAGGTCTGGAAAATAGGAAAATTTAATGAATTTTGCTATGAGGCCATACGTTTTGTAAAACAAATAAATCAAACCCAACTTCAACTTATTCTTTATCAGACTATAATGTCTCTGCACACCTAAAATCAGCTCAATATCTACACGAACATGCATGAAAAGACTGGAAACTGAGAAGTCCATGAACTTTGCAAAGTCCAGGGGCCATAACTCCTGTAGAATTGGGTGAATCAAATTGAAACACTGAGATATATTCACATACCAAAAAAGATTTCAATATCTGCAATACCATGGGAGAAAAGTCCGGAAAACTGACAATTTCATGAAATGTGCCATGTCCAAGGGTCATAACTCCTGTGAAACTAGGTCAATCAAAACCAAACTCGAACTTGATCTGTATAACACTAAGATGTAATCACAAATGATAAATTATTCCAATATCTACAACAACAGCCAAGAAAAGTACGGAAAACTGAGCTTTTCATGAAGTTTGTTAAGTCCAGGAGCCATAACTCTTGTGAAATTAGATCAATCGGAACCAAACTCTTACCTAAGCTGTATAACTCTAAGATGTAATCACAAATAAAAAAAGAAGTCAATATCTGCAATACCTTGGAAGAAAAGTCCAGAGAAATGAGAATTTCATGAAATTTGCTAAGTCCAGGGGCAATAACTCTTGTAAAAATAGGTCAATCGAAACCAAACTCGAACTTGATCTGTATCACATTGAGATAAACTCACATACCAAAAATGAGATAAATATCTGCAACGACAGCGAAAAATAATCTGGAAACTATAGTGTGACGGACAGACGGACAGACACACGGGGTGGAAACTATAAGTCCCCTCCGGCGAGCCGGTAGGGGACTAATAATTGATTATCACTGCTTATCATCTAAATCTTCGTATAATCTGATAAAATTCAATTCCTCAGGTTCAGCAGTGAACTTATGAAGCATCAGCTGACTTGGGAATCGGCATGTATTATTATGCCTGTAAGGACTTGTACAACATACTTGTTTTGATTGCCTTGGTGCTTTGTCCTTGTCAAGAATGAGTGTCTGTTCTCTACGGTGAAGCTAACTAAGGGGACGAGGATATTCAGGCTGTCAAATTATGCACTGGATAATCTCCTCATAGCAGTGGAGTCACCTTCGGTACCTGTATTTGATCCAGAGTAGAAGGTTCTATCACGATCTACTGAGTGAGACAAAAAGAAATTACACCAGTGGCGGAATTATCGTCTCTTCCCGAGTGGAGCGTAGCGGAACGAGGGAAAAGATGAAAAATTTCCCTAACGATTGTAAATTTTTATGAACAATGCAAGAGGTAATAAGAGAGACAAGTACCAAATGAACAAGAGACAATTAAAGAGGCAAGCACCAATGAACAAAAGACAATTTTAGAGAATGATGAGGGAAATTGAGTGTCATTGACAATATTGAAATGGAAGGGGATGAATTAGAAGAAGACGAGGAGGAGGAAAATAAAGAAGAGTCTGATGAAGAAAATGAACAATCAGACTCTAGGAATGAAGAAATGCTTAATGAAATTAAGCTATGATTTAAATATATGAATGTTAAATGAATAGAATAATATGTATTTGGTTTTGTACAGTAAGAGCATTTTTCAGTTCGGTCTAGAAAAATTTACCATTGACTAGTTGATTTTTGATAACCACTAGACATAATGCCTAGTGACCTGAAAAAGTAACGTCCATCTTTGCGCTTTAAATGTTTGTTAAACGTTGCAACATTCAGCGCAACCAATGATACATTCGTCAACAACTTAGCAGGAGCGTGAATTATGACGTTTTTTTAAGTCTCAGTGTCTATTACTTCATGATATACAGCGCGCTTTAACAAATATTACAAGCGCAAAGATGGACGTTATGGACGTTACATAGACTTTGTTGTCTGTAAAATTTTCTTGATAATGACCATCCGGTCGAAAATTTGAAGAGTTTGTTTATTGAACTCATTATATTGTTTAGAACTTAAGACTGAGGATCACTGGCGAACGTTAAATACTGGAAACGTGCATGTCATGTCCATGCTGCTTTATCTGTTCTTCAATGATGCTATTGAATTTAAAGACACATATCAAAACCTCAGCCAGTGCATGTTTTGTGAACATTGTTTTCAGTTTCGTGCGTGAATATCGACAGCGGGTGCGGCTAACCAAATAGGGGATGCTTACTCCTCCCAGGCACCTGATCCCTTCTCTAGCTTGCTAGGGGTCCGTCGATGCGCAGTGTGATGCTCTATTGTGAGTTAAAGAAGATCCTGAAGATGAGTAATGTTGAGATTGTCGTCAGGATTTTATTTAACTCGATAACATTTTAACAACTTGATGAGAATCATTGTTGGTTGAACAGTAATCCCCGAGGGTACATGTATAGCCAAGTTCGATCAACTTCTGTCGATCGTTTCGTTAGCACATTCGAAAATTTCTGTTAATATGAAAATAGGAGAAACAGTCAAAAACACGAAGGACACCAAATCTGTTGAACCGTATCCAGAGAAAGTGCTTAAGGCATAGAAGAATGCATAGTAGGTCGCGTTGTGCTAATTATTTCCAAATAAGTTTTACTTTAATCATGTTATATAACTTATGCAAGCTTAGTATCAAAGCAAGACGGACCAAAATGAAACCCAAACTTTCTGTCTAAGTGTTACCGACAAGTTTGCTGGATAGCCACCGAATGACCACAAATAATGGTAAGTATTGCCACATGAATAAATTCGATAAAGATATAGATGTACAAAACAATTTGTAAAAAAATAAAATCTATGATCCCTAAAACAAGTTCAATCAACTTCGGTTGATCGTCTTTTCAATACAAAACTTCTGTTATCAAATTTTCTTGAAATTTCTAAAACGTGGGTCCTGTAGCATCATATCCCACCCTTCCTGCTACGTCTCTCGATACATTTTTGACATATTAATTCTCACTTTTGGGCCGTATTGATTGTTTAGATTAAAGAACACTGACGGTGGTTTAGTACCCAAAACGTGCATGTCTGGTCCATGCTGCAAATGTATCTATATTACATTGTTTATATTGAGGATCACTGACGAGGGTCAAGTACTAGAAATGTGCATGTCTGGTCTATGCTGCAAATGAATCTTTTTATGGATGCTATTTAATTTGAAGACGTTAAACATTTGTGACTGTCACTGCTGGTGGACCAGGAGTACCCGAGGGCATATGTAGCAAAGTTCGATCAACTTTGGTTGATCGTTTGTCACTTCAACATATTTGAAATTTTTTCTTACAAATTTATTTTACATTTCTAAAACGTGGGTCCTGTAGCATCATATCCCACCTATTCTGCTACGTCTTTCTGTACATTTTTTAATGGCAATATTACATTGTTTAGATTGAGGATCACTCACGAGAGTTAAGTACCCGAAACGTTCATGTCTGGTCCATGCTGCTTATTTATCTGTTATGTGATGCTATAGTATTTGAGGACATCTAACATTTGTACTACATGTACTTGGTGAGTGTAACTTCTGGTGGACCAGGAGTCCCCGAGGGCACATGTTGCTAAGTCCGATCAACTTCAGTTGATCGTCTGTCTCTTCAACTGGTGTAGTTTCACGGATTACCTGTACACAAATGTTAGTACAATACGAGAACAAAACATTTATTAGATGTATAAACGTTGATTCTTTTCTCAGTAACATTAAGCTTATAAGATAGATAATCAAATTGCATAATGATTTTACATGTACATATGGCATATATTTCATTACATTGTATATCATGAGTTCATTTTATATGATGTACATATGAAGCACAATCATCCAACGACTCCAGTTCCGGCTACTTTCAGCCTAAAAAAGAGAAAAGTAAATAATTAAACAGAAGAATAGAAATATCTGAAAGATAGCATTAAAAATGTAGGTTTTTGTCGTCTAAAAATGTAACCAGTGGGCGCTACTGAAATGAATTTAAGCTGCGTCTTAAGTCACTTTGGATGAAGCATTGCTAATGAGGATTTAGTCCTCGAACTACGTATCTGGTGCATAATAAATGGTAATAAAGTTTCTTCTGGAGTCTGTAGTGTTGGAACACTTATGTATCACTAATCCTCAGCTTTTCTGGTAGTTTTCTGCTTGTAAACATTTTTTAGTAGCACTATCATCCTATTGCAACGCTTTTGCGAGGATATCTTGCATCGCTGCCATGCGTGTGTATGTGTGTTTATGTGTGTGTTCCGATCCAAGGGAACAGGACGGAAGACAGAAAATTCATAATATAAATAACCTTCTACAAATGTTTCCCCTATAGAGAACGTGAATTTGATTTTCAATGACAATAATAAAAGGTCAAAGTGTCTGTAAATTTACACATATTTAACATCCTTGTGACCAACTTATAAGTTTTATGATAAATGTTTTGATGTATATTTGTTTGTTTTTTTTCTGTTATCTCGCTCTCTGTTATGACCGATAAGATAAGATAAGGTCACATACATTTTGTATATAGCTTTCAAGAAACAGTATCATTCCCACGCATGAATTTTATATTATCATCTATTAAATTTTTGTATTTTCCATTGCAAAAAAAGGTTATGAGAATCAAAGGAGGGAATCTCCAACACACCAGGTTGCAGCATCAATAGTAAAACCCAAAAAACACTCAATGCAAAAACACAAAGCAGACAAGCACAGAAAGAGACGCATAAGACAAGGAACGTCAACGCACAACACAGAAACACCAAACACAAAGGACTTCACATAAACCAACGAGACCAATGGACAACCGGTGCCGACTCAGGACGGCCATCTGCCACGGAAATAGCAGAATGTGTGGTTATCCTGGATTACGTGCGCACAACCCACCCCTTTTCCGATTACCAAGAGGTCTCGCAGAACGTACAATTGTGGTGTAAAACAACCTCTTCGCTGTCAGATGACCACACACAAAGAAGGCCGCAAAACGCAGGGGAGGGGGGGGGGGGGGGCAAGCAACACAGATGAATATGTAAATGGATATAAAAAGAGGGCGTACGTTATACAATCCGTGCTCTGCCGAGAATAAATCAATCGATTTATTGATTGATTGATATATCATCTTCGGTATTTGGCTCCCTTGTCTATAAATTGTCTCCTGTTTGTTTACGCTATGATTTCATAACTGAGTGTTTTGGGGGGTTTTTTGCTGCTTGTGTTGTAAGCCAGGGCTGTTGGAGATCTCATCTTTACTTTTGCATGAGGTGTCTTCATTAAATTTTGTCTTGTTCATAGAGCGACGTTCTAGAATTTGGAATACTGAATGCATCGTTATAGATAACCAGGCGATGTTTGCAGACCGAATATATGTACCGTCCTTCACTGTAAATTGGCAAACTTACTGAGGAATTTCGCAAATATAATTAAAGGAAGAGGAACAAGGGTCGTCTGTCCATTTGCGACCTTGGCCTGGAAACTTCTGTCCAATAGCTGCTCCGTTCATCAAAGCACACAGCTCTTCTCCTCCTCTATTATTAGGCTGGTCACTTGCCCAGTTTATATATGTTGCACTAGCGCCATTTCTAATCCACGTCCATTTGCCGTCCTCACTTAAGGAATTAAGGCCGTTAAAGTATGATGAGGCATCTATGTACAGAAAATGAATATGACATTGTATATGAATTCTTGAAAGTACATTTGTGAATGAAAGTCAAACGTATAACCTAAACTGAGAATCCACAAATCACTTCAAACAGTATTACACAACTCTGTAAAACAAAACCAGCACCGATATAAGGAGAAGATCCTCGCAATTCAGACAGAGGCATATCGCATTAAATCTAGTTTGACACTTTCTTCTAGAAGGTCAAGAGTAACCCTTCCGTCTGAACACTCTTACTCTCATGTAAAAGATATTTTGATAAAGAACCAGGTATTATATACATTGACTTACTAGAAGCGTCAATAAGATCCATCAAGAATTTATCTGTGCCAGCATCGTTAACTGTAGCCAGACTGCCCTTACCGTGGTACTGCTTTGCGATCCTCTCGCACAATATCTGAGAGAGAAAAGTATGATTTTAATTCCATCGCTAAACTTCAATCGGCAAGACTCAATTGAAATTATGACACTCTGTAATTTGCTTGGATTAATGAGAACAAAGAAATGAGATGACTTCATTACGAAACATCTATCGTTTTCAAATTCTATTCTGCATAGCGTTTTGTCCCGATGGCTGTTGGAATAATCTGATGACTATGTATCAGAATACCCGTATTCCAGATGTTTGTGTACAAGAATTATATTTATGGAATATATATTACTCTGATATCTACAGTTTGTCTCTGTATAGAGAACAGATAATGCCTAATGATGATATGAGACTTGCGTTGTCTTTTGTATATCTTGATGATAATCTGCATCAGAAATATCCAAAGCCAAATAAAAAAAGTAATTGAGAGGACCGAAAAGCATTTTTGAATATAAGATATATTTATTGAGATATTCCTTTCGCTTCAGTAATTCAGCTTGAATGATTTTGTCTTTTCCGCCTATTTTCTACTGAATATACATTCTTTTCGTTTACCTTTCAATTAGTAATATTATTTTCTCTGAAGAAATTTGCTCATACGAAAGACAACTGAAAAACATAACTTAGCTTAAAACAGCCTAAGTTTAGCATAAGCACCTACATGACGTATAAGGTCTCACCTCGGCATTTGGCATTGTTTCTTTGTCTCTACTAAGGTGAAAACAGTTTGTTAAATACTGATGCCAACCACTTGGACATCTACCATATGCTAGAATTACAAGGGAAATATTCTATAAGAAGATATGTAGAAATATGGAAGGAAATATATACATAATGTACTGAGATTGATAAAACAGAAGATATATTCAATATTGATAATGTATGCTTTTTCACAATACTTAAAGGTTCTTGTTAAAACAAAAGTTACCTGCAGCTACGAAAAGAAGGAACGTTGACAAGCTTATCCAGTTCATACTGATCGAAATGAAAATTTGAAATGAAGTGTCCCATTGTACGATTGTTTTATACCTTTCGCATAAGAGTTCGTATTATAGAACAATCATGTGCATGATCTGATAGAGGGAGCAATATTTGGCACAATGTCTTTGGAACGAGGTCTCTTGAACTCATTTTAAATAGATTCGCTGGGATTGGATTTGTCTGCATAACGTATTACATCATCTTGAGCATGCATCGATGAGAATTTCTAATTAAACATCAAAGTGCCCAACAGTTATTCAGTCTCGAAGTTGAGAAGGCCAAATCATGAGAATTCCCATCGGAACGGTTGCGAACCTCGGAATGAACAATTCCGAAGTGAGACAAGGTGCCCGGTGAGAGTCAGCGTCTCATGGACCCTGCACCATAAACCAAGAATTTACTTTAGAAGTAAATTTCTCAAAGACGATATATAGCAAATCAGTAAAAATTTGAAATATTGAGTTCATCATTCTATTCCTCTCTGAAAATAGACAAATTCTGTGAATCATTTCAGGACATAACTTACCGTATAACCAGAAATTTTCGCGAGATAACTAATTTTTGCTATATTCGCGAGTGATTTTGAATCGCGAAAAATTATATTCCCGAAAAATTGTGTTTGATAAGGTTGATCATAAATTGGTAATTCCGTTTCATTTGTTCATATTGTACATGTGCCATTGTTCATTTTTCCTGATTAGAGGTAAAGAGAAATGAACTGAGTGTGTTCTCATAACAGAAATAACTAATACTTCAATAATGAAAGGTACAAAACAGTAACATCATATGTACATATTTGTTTAATTTAGTAAATCTCGAAAATAAATACACCCTATTTTACCATTAAATCGCGAAATTTGATACTCGCGAAAATTTCTGGTTATACGGTATAACATAGTGAGACAAAAGAAGAATGAAATCTGGACTTATGTCAATTCTTAGTTTATGGTGCCGAGCCCTGATTGAACGAAAAAAACCCCGTCGTATTAGCCCCATGGAAACCTGTCATGTTCGGTGATCCGGTGGATACATTTTGATGCACATGTCAGGTAAGTACATTTGTATGTCTTGTTTGGTGATGATGACAGCCATTCAATCACAATGCAGAATGTCACTGATCAACAAATTTTAGAAACGTTAGTGATATATTAACCCTTGAACTGAAGAGAAGCTTATTCTTCTATGATCAAAAATACTTCAAATACATTTTTGAAATTTGGTGTGTTCATGTTAACGAAAAAGAAATGATATATGGTTGTATTGAAAACAAAATCAATCATTAGTTGAAATATGTGGATTTCATGATAAAATTATTTTGTAAGTCCAGTTACTTCACTATACAAAAATTTTGCGCTTTTCACTCATCCAGAACGCCAATATTCATTTTTTTCAGGATTTGCACGAGCTACGTATTACCAACATATATTGGTTGAATCCAGGTGAATTAAACAACAGACATCAAAGAAGTAAACAGTTACATGTATTCAGTCTCGAAGTCGAGAAGGCAAGGCCAAAGCCCCCGGAACGAACAATGCTCCGAAGTGAGAACAGGTACCCAGAGAGAGTCAGCGTCTCCTGCTAGCATGCAATACCCACCATGTGTTCGACAGAAAACAAAAAATACTTTTTATAATGTCTCCCTCAACAAAATGTCAAAATTTACCAAAGAATAGCAACGTCAATCAGTTCGAATGTTAAACGTCTTCAAATTGACCTGCATCATATACATGTAAGAACAGATAATTTGGCAGCATGGACCAGACATGCACGTTTCGGGTACTAAACCCTCGTCAGTGATCCTCAAATCTAAAAAATGTAATATGCCAAAAAAGTATGAAAGTTATTATGTCGAAAAAGCGTACCGAAAGACGTAGCAGGATGGATGGGATATGATACTACAGGACCCACGTTTTAGAAAATTCAATGTTAGAAGCGGGTCGACGTCATTCTGAAGTTTCCGTGTAATTTCGAGTGACGCAAATACTTTTTTTATATTAAAGCTAACCGTCACAGGATCATTTGATAAATTATCGACCAGTTAAATCGTGAGTAAACACCACTGCCTAATGTGACGTCACATCTACGTAAACTCTCCATGGCTCACTTAACAGTAGCGTTAACGCATCAAGATAGAGTAAATAGATGTGTGAGCGGTACAGTTAGGAGAGTTGCAGAAAACTAAATATTGAATTCATTTCACTTCATTTCTATGTTTCTTATACAGTATACATGATATACATGTATTTTAGTATCTATGAATACGTTACTCAAAATCTAGAGCCGCTCAATCTTAACAATAAAATAATAATAATAATAATAAACCCAGGGGAGGTCACACTGACATACCATTATGTTTTTTCTACTAAAAAGCATTTGTGACTAAAATAATCTCTTACAGGTCGCTGGTGCAGCACCACTGCAAATAAACGATAACCTCCACCTGAAAATAAAAGGACGACAACTGGAAAAGAAAAAGGGATATGCTAGTTCGGCTAGTCGAACAGGGGATGCTTGCTCCTTCTGGGCACCTTTTCCCGCCTCTAGCTTGCTAGGGGTCCTTCGATGCTCAATTTAATGTTCTATTTTGAGTGTTGTTGAGATTGTAGTCAGAATCTTCATTAACATTTTACAACACAAGAGACACAAGACTATATATAAACAAATGAAACCAATGGGCAATTTGGACGATCATCTGTCACGGTAATAACAAATGTTGTACATGTAAATTTCCGGATAACGTGCGCAAAAACTTCAAACTTTTTCGGTGTCCCAGTAAGCACCACTAACTAGGATTCATTTTCCTAAACACACATGTGTCCTTGGCCACATTTATATTTTTTTTTTATTCTACGAAGCTTCTCCCGGGTAGCAGATCTGGACATTCACTTCGTTTTTTCCTATACGACTTAGTAAGAATAATAGAATATTGAAAAAAGAAGAAAACTAATGACACCATAAATTCAATTTACAGATAAAAGAACAATCAGTATAATGAACAAAAGTTGCAATGAACTGATAATTAAATACAAAATTCATTTTGCATATGCTACATGTATATATTTTATGAATTAAGTTAAAGTAAAAAATAGACAACTATGTACATGTATGACAAATATGGATAATGACCATATCCCTGTATACATCACAAAATCTATAATTCAGAAAATCAGAAACCGAAGGCATACAAAATCAGGATAAAACAGGAACAAAAGCAAACAAACAAAAACCTCCACCACATGAAAAGAAGCGAACCTCCGATATGGGAGAGAGAAAAATGTTATGTTAGAAAAATACGGAAGTGTTACAACTTTTAAAGATATGTCAAACCAATTGTAATACACCAGACACGTGTTTCGGATAGAAGAGAGACATAAACAAGGCAACATAATTTTAGAAAGGGTCAATAGTTAGAAGTATATGTGTCAGTTTTACTGATCGAATTTTCAGTACATTCAAGAAGTTCAACCTCTAGTGGGCAACATGAATGTATAGCCATAATCATGATGGTTTCATTAAAGGAGGCCGATTTTTGTTTCGAGACAATATTGATTGATAAGTTGCTGCATTTATAGAGTTTATGGTGATATTTGTCGGAAAACTCTCCCTTTTTTCAAAAAACTTAAGGGTCTGAATTTATAAGGATCTCTTTTTCAGGTAGAAAAGGATTAGAGGCAAAGTTGTCTTTATTTAAAAGGTTATAAATATAAACAACATTTGTGATGCAAATGTATTAAAAAATCTTCTTGTGGACTAATCAGAGAAGCAAAGCAAACGACATGATTTTTTTTTATCAAAAATTGCTTCTTTAAAGCACTAGAATTAAAGTTCTTGTTTAAGCTTCTTTTTGTTTATACATTCTGCTTATTTCTAATTGGTTAAGTATCTGAAACGTTTTTGGACATAAAAACATTCGTACTCTTTGACAATATTGCATTATTTAGATTAAGGACCACTGACGAGGGTAAAGTATCCGAAACGTGTATGTTTGGTCCATGCTGCAAATTTATCTGTTCTTAAATGATGCTATTGAATTTGAAGATGTTTAACATTTGTAGTTACTTTGTGTGTGTCACTGCTGGTGGACCAGGAGTCTCTAAGGACACATGTAGCCAAGTTGGATCAACTTCGGTTGATCGTTTTTTGAACGCATTCGAAAATTTTGGTTATCAAAATATTTTGAAATTTCTAAAAACGTTAGTCCTGTTGCATCATATCCCAGGTACACTGCTACATCTTTCGGTACATTTTTGGACATAATAACTTTGGTGGAGGTTTTTCTTTGTTTGCTTTGGTTCCTGTTTTGTCTTGATTTTGTATGCCTTCGGTTTCTGATTTTCTGAATTATCGATTTTGTGCTGTAAACAGGGATATGGTCATTATCCATATTTGTCATTTCATATTCTTTGGCCATATTACATTAACATCATATCCCACCATTCTGCGACGTCTTTTGGTACATTTTTGGACATAATAATTTTCATACTTTTTGGCCATATTACATTATTTAGACTGAGGATCACTGACGAGGGTTTAGTACCCGAAACGTGCATGTCTGGTCCATGCTGTAAATTTACCAGGTTTTAAATGATGCTTTTGAATTTAAAGACGTTTAACACTTGAACTACTTGGTGAGTGTCACTGCTGGTGGACCAAGAGTCCCCGAGGGCACATGTAGCCAAGTTCGATCAACTTTGGTTGATCGTCTGTCTCTTCAACGCATTTGAAATTTTCTGTTACAAAATTTGTTGGAATTTCTTAAACATGGGTCCTGTAGCATCATATCCCACCCATTCTGCTACGTCTTTTGGTACATTTTTTGACATAATAATTTTCATACTTTTTGGCCATATTACATTATTTAGACTGAGGATCACTGACGAGGGTTTAGTAACCGAAACGTGCATGTCTGGTCCATGCTGTAAATTTACCAGGTTTTAAATGATGCTATTGAATTTAAAGACGTTTAACACTTGAACTACTTGGTGAGTGTCACTGCTGGTGGACCAAGAGTCCCCGAGGGCACATGTAGCCAAGTTCGATCAACTTTGGTTGATCGTCTGTCTCTTCAACGCATTTGAAATTTTCTGTTACAAAATTTGTTGGAATTTCTTAAACGTGGGTCCTGTAGCATCATATCCCACCCATTCTGCTACGTCTTTTGGTACATTTTTGGACATAATAATTTTCATACTTTTTGGCCATATTACATTATTTAGACTGAGGATCACTGACGAGGGTTTAGTAACCGAAACGTGCATGTCTGGTCCATGCTGTAAATTTACCAGGTTTTAAATGATGCTTTTGAATTTAAAGACGTTTAACACTTGAACTACTTGGTGAGTGTCACTGCTGGTGGACCAAGAGTCCCCGAGGGCACATGTAGCCAAGTTCGATCAACTTTGGTTGATCGTCTGTCTCTTCAACGCATTTGAAATTTTCTGTTACAAAATTTGTTGGAATTTCTTAAACGTGGGTCCTGTAGCATCATATCCCACCCATTCTGCTACGTCTTTTGGTACATTTTTGGACATAATAATTTTCATACTTTTTGGCCATATTACATTATTTAGACTGAGGATCACTGACGAGGGTTTAGTAACCGAAACGTGCATGTCTGGTCCATGCTGTAATTTACCAGGTTTTAAATTATGCTATTGAATTTAAAGACGTTTAACAATTGTTTATATTAAGGATCACTGACGATGGTTAAGTACCCAAAACGTGCATTTCAGGTCCATGCTGCTAATCTATCTGTTCTTTGATGATGTTATTGAATTTGAAGACATTTAACATTGATACTTGAGTTAAAGAAGATCCTGACGATAATCTCAACAGCATGATATACCTTATTTATAGAAACAAGGTTATTCTTCTTATCTTGTTATATAGGACATATATAAATATACTGTAACAGGACATATACAAATACTTGTACTCTATATGATGTCGATCTATTGTGATACGTCCACCTTTAAGAAAATACACGTGTTTTATAATTGATTTATTTACTATGTCATATATTTTCTGAAAATGATCGTCAAACGTATTCTAAAAGAAGATATTCGAAAAATGCATGTTTAACGCTTCATATGCTTGATAGCCTAATATTACATTGAAGACAGATCTTTGTCAATACATGCGTACTATAATGTCTAACCAAAATCTACCGAAATAAATTTTCTCTTTGGGAGGTTAGGCCATAAAAAACATTCGGGTAAAAATGCTGCTGATTGGGAAAGTGATAGTTCTAACGTTATTGTTGGTCCTACTGTTATAAAAAGCGTATTCTGTTTTGAATTTTTTTAACAATTTTAATAAATATAGTGTGCACCGCGTATGACAAATTCAACGCATTCGAAAAGTTCTGTAATCACAATTTCGTGAAATTTCTAAAACGTGGGGTCTGTAACATCAAATTCCACCCATCCTTCTACATCTTTCGGGGCAATTTTGGACATAAAAACCTTCAAACTCTTCGGTCATATTACATTGTTTAGATTTAGGATCACTGACAAGGGTTACATGTAAGCACCCGAAACGTTTATGTCTGGTCCATGCTGCTCATTTATCTGTTCTTAAATGATGCTATTGAACTTGAAGACGTCTAACATTTCATTTAATCAGTTGACTCTGGATATATGATGTCGTTCTCCGTGTCTCGATATGATTGTGATGTTATTTTCTCCGTCTGGTGTCCATTTCTGATTTTTGGCTTACTATTGTGGATTTTCCCTCTATCTTTTTCATGATTTGAATGCCTAATGAATATTCTGACTTAGGGCTTCATCTTTGGCTTTCATTCACAGAATGATGAATAATGCTCTATTCCAAGGACCGTTTGTTATACTATTATGGGTTTGTAAGTGTTAAGTGTCATTTTTTCTATTTCGATGTATCGAACTATTTGGATGGCTGGATTCGTTATTAATCAACCTGTTGTCTACACTTTTTATCAATTTATCTTCCTCTTTCTACTTCGATAGTTCCTTTGCTTCTCTCAATGAAAAGTATTTTTTCACTTCAATCAAAAAATTCATAGATACAAGTTTGAAGGACAATTATTCGATAACCGTATTGAAATGTATATGATGTATGTCATAGTTTTGATAAAGTATAAAAAGGGGTGAGAATGAGACTAAATTCCTCAGTTACGTCTTCGTAGATGGCTAGATTTATCTTCATTACTCATAAGGTTTCAACTTTGAAACACCAAACAATTGCACAAGAGTACAAATATAATATTCCATCGTTCTTTGAAGTTCTTCAGGTCTGTCTTTATATAGAATGCATATTTATAAAAGGAATTACCGCAGACATTAACGTATAAAGTGAGCATGTTCTGGATCTTAATTATTCAGGAATTTATCGCCCTATATTGAACATGTGGCAATGATAAGAACTCTAATGTGGGTGATAAAGTAAAGACCAAACGTGCGAGCCGACGTAACCCTGCAGTCAATATGCATACATGCATGGTCCCGTTTTAGTGACCATGTCAATGAAATAAGGGGACGACTGTTTGATCCTGAGGGAGGGGGTGGCAATTGTTTTTAGATCAGTTTATTTATTTTCAACTAAAAGTCGGCCGGATTATTCATTTTCCAATAACTCAAGGTCAGAATATTTATTTCCTACCTCTACATGTAATAATCCTGAGAAGCAAAATAATAATAATGATAATGAGAATAAAAACAAAACAACACCACGAAGAAGACAGACACACACTTAGAAAGTCACATTATATTATTTCCATTGATTATTTACGGAGTGGAAGAGTTTCTGGGCAGTACAATATATCTATATACATGTATCATCTGAATATTCTAAACTGAGATTTCACAGTACATGGGGCTGGGGTACACGTACATTGTATGCAAACAAAGGTTTTGTTATGTGTTTTGGAATTTGAACAAAGCTGGGCCAGAATATTTATTTTCTGCAACCACGATGGTCAGATTATTTGTTTTCAACATTTTCTTGTTCAGAATAATTATTTCCAAAAAGCTCCACACCCAATGAAATGATCGTCCCTAACAATAGGATTACTATACTAACAGTGAGGAGGTTGTTTAACACCAGAGTTGTACGTTCTTCGAGACCTCTGGGTAATCGAAGTGAGAGGATTGTGCGACGTAATCTAACAGTCATCTAACAGTAAGGAGGTTGTTTAACACCAGAATTGTACGTTCTTCGAGACCTCTGGGTAATCGAAGTGAGAGGATTTTGCGCACGTAATCCAGGATAACAACACCATTTGCCACTTGTGGCAAATGGCCTCCACAGTCCGCACCGGTTACTCATTGGTCTCGTCGGTTTATTTCTAGGCTTTTGTGTTTATATGTCGGATGTCTCTTTTTTGTTTCTTGGTGTGCTCGTCTTTGTGTTTTCGCATAGGGTGTTTTGGTGTGTTGTTGTTGTTGCTGGATCAGGAAATGGTTGGAGATCCCCTCCCTTCATGCACATATACAATATTTGATAAATACCCCTTGTACTGAAAAAAATGACATTTCTATCACTTCTACCGACATTTGTTCTTGCTACCGATAAAAAAGAAATGCTTCATATCTGCTGCCAGAAGCACCTTTTTAGACATGGGGAATTAAAATACACTGCGCAACAGATTACTTATTCTAACTGAAGTATTTCTATTGACAGTATACTCACCGTGGGGTATCACGTGATACACAAATGATATGCTCCATGGGAATCCCCTTTGATTTAAACAAGTAAATACTGTCTAAATCTACTTTATATGAATTTATTTTAGGCCTATCATATGGTCATTATCACAGATTATATGATGGTAATTTATTCTGGTCAAGAAAAGACGTATATTTGGAGAACACTTCAACAGAAAATGTTGTATCTGTCCGTGCACCATATCAGAACATGTGGTGAGCATGGAACAATTTCTGATTAAGTGTTCTCCGAATACACGTATATTCTTGACCAGAATAAATTACCATCATATAATTGATAATAATGACCATTTGATAGGCCTAAAATATATTCATATAAAGTAGATTAAGACAGTATTAACTTGGTTCAATCAAAGGAGATTCCCGTGGAACATATCATTTCTGTATCACGTGATACCCCACGGTGATACTGCCAAATGTAGTATAGAAATAGTTATTTGCGAAACGTCCACCATAGTGATCGTTTGTCTAGATAATGATATATCTTATGATTATTTTATTAGTCTCCTTATACACTGTAATCTTCAGATACTCATATAACCAAGGAAATAATTCTAAATTAGTTTATCCTAAATTCACATTCTGAACTTGAAAGATTATTAATAATTAGCTTCACATTATTCAAAACTATGAATCGTGATAACAAAAAAGTTAATAGAAAGCACTTTTTCTTTTCAATTATTGTCATTTATATTTTAAAAAGAATAAAAAATTCATAAAATGAAAAGATTTGGGTCAAGCTAGTTACTAATGATTTCTATAAAGTTCATCTTCAGAAATATACAGCTATGGATTGGAAACTATAATTCCTTAACAGAACCACCATAGTGATATTTTCGGTCACTGACTAAATCGTGTCATCTTGGTGAACAAAAGGTTTTATCGCATACCGCTAGACGCTATATAGCAAAGTATTGAGAGTGGAAAGTAATGGGAGGAACCTATGACGGTACAAGACGTAAAAAGCAAAACAAACGCTGTAAAGGAAAGGGAATTATCTACAGCCTGTTGGGGAATCAATTTCTCAGAAATAATTTTGTGAATGCAATCATGCCAGTTTTATTTCAAAAATGACCTTTACACATAATTTGTCAATTTCACGACCAAAAAAGAAACTTGTAAAAATGCAATATTTTCTTCAGGTGTACAAAGTTTGAAATATTATAGTATAATACTGATACGGATACACGGATAGCTTAATACGTCCCGTATGACGGGCACATAAACGTGTAGGAGTGATAATGCATGCGTGTATTTGTTTGAAATTTATCCGATATCTTTATTTAACTTAAAAGCGTGCCAATTCGAATACCAGAATCAATTGTCTACAACCCGTTGAAGCCCGTTTTCAATTAATAAATTGATAGTACATTGTAAATTCATCATTCTGAGGTTGAATTCGTTATGATTATCAGTGAAAATGAGACAAGTGCTCAGATGGTGCATCGTCATATAAGTATTTATTGAGTATAAGAACGTACTGATACAAATTGTTTATTCTTTCTTTACATGTATGTTTTCTAAAACTACAGTGTTTATGGCAAAATATCAAAATTAGTAAAAAGCTGAGAATTTAAGATGACGAATCAGTTAGTAGAGATAGGTAGAACGTTTTCCGACAGCAGCATTGCCTGGCATGTTCTGCAAATAGAAAACATATGTAAATAACAAGTACATGCAAGTCATTATTTCCATCAATGCTTTTAAAAACAATGTGGTTATCATAATGAAATATTATATGTATTAACTTGAAATAGCAAGTACATCCTATCAACAAATTATGATTATTAAATTATGTACCATCATTGATAATCGAAGTCGAAAAGCCGTTCAGAGAAATTTCATAAGTGAATATATGTAAGAAACTGAATCAGAATATAATTTTCATATATCAATCACAAGTACATTTTCCTATGTTTGTTATCAGAAGGACAAATTAATGAAACGAAACATACATCTGACAGTCATTCAAGAAGTCTAACAGACTAACCAAAGCACAAATCACATTAATTTCAGCACGTGATCAGAGGGAAACTATCCTGCAGCCGGCTAGAAAGCTTAACGTAAATGTCGTGCAAAAGAGAATTACAAATAACATTTCATTTTGCCTAAATCAGATGTTTATTTCTTATTCAGATTTCAACTTACAGGTTTTGATGCCATTTGTACATTGGCACAAGTGACAGGAACAGCAAACGCTGAGATGTCTTGTATACCAGCTGTAATAGCTCTAAATCCAGTACTTCCGATTACACTCTCTGCCAAAGGATATGAAGTTAAGAATGAAAAACAAGATAGATCCAAGTGAAGAATAAAATAATACATAACATAATAAATATTGTCACTAAAAGGAAAACAAAAATATTTTGTCGACTTTAGAAACATTTCAGGGTTCAATTTTGTAGATAGTATTACGTTCAATGTATTTATATGGGAATCATAATCCCTGTCTGTTAGGAAAATATTATTTAAAGGTCAAGAACTCAATTTTTGAACAAGAGAGTAATAAAAATTCCAAATTTGTACATAAAGTCTTAAAAATGCATGCAACAAACTTTGATTGTACATAAACTTTACAGCAAAGGTTATGTTGCTTCTTAAAAAAACAAACACTCAAGTGCACATGTTGTTCGGTCTTCATCAAGTCCAAAAAACGAGAATGTTTATGTTAAACGAGTAAAATTCATCTCAGCAAAGACTCGTTATGCAAAACAAAGGTTAAAAAATTATTTTATAATTGGCATATTCAAAGGGTAACCCGACATCCCCCCTACCCTATATAAATGTATTGTGCTATTTTAAGATACATGTAGCTATAAAAAGTTTTACCCCCTGTTTCTGCGGTTCCATAGTAACTGTCAGCGATAGGAATGCATCCTTGTCCGACCTCCAGATTGTATGTGTATCCCCCGACCTGCATTTGGTAGATGTCGATGTTCCTTGATAGGCTGGCTACACCTAAATGTGTGCTCTGAATCTTGGTAGCATTGGCTGAAAGAAGGAATGTTTTTTTTTTTTTCAAATTATGATATTGTCAAACTATAAACATACATGTTTTGATTTTATTAAACCAATACAATCAGAATGAATTAATCAAAATTATGTTAAAGATTAATCGAATATAAAAAATTAGAAAAAAAATTAGAAAAGAGATAAAACATGACATTGTATGACTTAAAATACAATTACAAAAGAGTGAAAAGAAATATGACAAAGCAATTAGAAAATAAATATGGCTTTAGATTTGGTTTGAAAAAAAAATCTTTATACGATTTCTTAACTAAAGATAAATAACGGAATTACATGGAACACATCGTCCACCAAAAGCCCCGGATGGTTCCTTTGTACATACACCATCGGTCTCTGTGTAGGTTATGCCCTGTCAGAAAACCACTAAATTGTCAATTATATTAACGTGGAATGTCGAACGATATAAGTTAATTTTTTCCTAAATCAATGTGGAAATTCATATACTCATATGCCCGTTGCTTTTCGCATTACCCTTTCATTACATATCTCTACTTCTTTTAAATATTCAATTTCTGTCGATGAATCTACATGCAGCAAACAAAAGTAAACAAATCACATCAGACAAATTCATAATTCGTATAATTTTTATTAATAAGATTTTCATATTCGTCATTTGTCAGGTAATAGTCAAAAATTGTTAAAATTGTTCATGTTTGCATTTGGGCTCGAAATATCGTTCGAAATCGATTGTATCGCTTTTTAATAATAATTTTATTATAATTTTAAAAATGTAGAATATTTTTTGATGAAATAGATCTAACATACCGCTCCGTAGTCCCTGATCTGTTTAACCTGGTATGACTGACCGTTCACGCTGAACGTTCCCACGGCGGCTACCTTGTTGTTAATTGTGTCCACGGAGATGTAATACTGTCCCTGTTATCACAATGAATTTATGTTAGAATAAATAGACAACTACAATTCGAAACATTTACAAAAATAATTTTGATGAAAGGAAAGGAATCGATTAAATGGATAGATTAACAACTAAATATATGAAATACTATATACAGGAAGGATTGAATTAGAATTGAGTTGTCTTCCTTAGCTCTATGTACAGCCCCATGTGATAAATTGTTGGATATATCGTCCGCCAGTCTGTTGGTTATCCTTTCCTTTACATTTACTTTGTACACAAGTCAAACAGCAATGGAGGCATCCTATACTTCACATACAGATTCCTTTTATTTTTAAATAATCTACTATTGACATAGTACATGCCGTTTCGTTGTTTGCAATTTCATATTGTTTGAATTTTTCTAAATTTATTCTCATACTTCAAGACTTCATTCTTCATACGTAAATTATCTAATTATCTTAATAAAACTCCTTATGAACTCCTTAAGAATTGATTCAAGAGAATACAAATTATTTATGTTTTGAGTGTTGTTATAGTATAAATTTCAAGACAATGTAGGTTTAGGATGCTTCATAAATATTCAAGCATTTTTATCCCGAAAAAGCTGGTTGATTTCTCGAATATTGCAAAAGAAAACTAGATCGAAAAATCTGATAAGATATATTTTATAAATTGATACTTAAATGCATATAAGGTTATGTTAAAAATTTGATTATAGCTTTATGTTGAAAATTGAATTCAACAATCATATGTCACAACTTACATACTATTAAGTACCCGAAACGTGCATGTCTGGTCCATGCTGCGAATTGATCTGTTCTTAAGTGATACTATTGAATTTAAAGACGTTTAACATACAAAACGTTTAGCTATCTTATACTGAAAAATGATTGTCCATGCCTCCTAACCATCCATTGGCTTGCAAGTATTTTTACCTCATACAGATGAGTGATTTATCAATAGTTTTAAAGTTTTTCCAAGCAATATTTACCTTTGTCAGTGTTAAATTTCGAGTCTGTAGATTCACCATTGTAGTTTGTGAGTACTGCATACCTTCCCATTGTTCTGGAGCGCAGCATTGCTGATATGAAAGATGAACGAGGGACAAAATCACAAAGAGGAGAAGCATCGTGAATGTTGTTCGTTTGAAAGCCGACCTGAGAATAAAGTTTGGTTAACAATAAGAAGTGGTATCTTAATTCTTGTCTCTTTTAGGGCGTTGATAAGGCATGGATCTTGATATTTACGAATGTGTTATCTCATTCTTTGTAAAAGTTTGTCAAAATTATTTCACTTTGACATACTAAATGCTATTTATAGGGTCCAATTGTGTACTACTCTATGAAAAGGTCCGTCGTGATACAATTAAGGAATATTACAGTAACACATATACATGTAGAACGAACATGATTATTTTAAAGAAAAAATATTGGAGAAGGATGAATATGATCAATTGTGTAAGAGGAAAGATAGACATAAAAGCATTGGGGTGTTTAAAAAAGTAAAAGTCATCTTGAACATGCTATGTAATATAGGATATTATTTATACATATAAACAAACATGTATCTAAAGATTCCTCAATAACGAAAGGTTGACATTCATGAATTTATCAAAACTTTGAAATATATCTGAAAAGTTAGACAGAAAAATGACATTTTCGGGATGGAAATTAAAAAAAAAACATTTTCATCACGTTGCTTTGCATAAAGATCATGATATCCTTGCATGCTTTTTGAAAATAAAATAAAAAAGATCAATGTTGATTTGAAATATGTAACAAATGGAGTTATGAGTAGTGAATGTGATAGTAGAATAACGGAAATTATCCTTTTTCAAAATGATAATGATATATACATCAATATATCAATATGTCACCGAGTTTCATACGTTTGCTTGAAACTTTTACAACGGATGGTGCATGAAAACAGGACATGATGACTCCCCGGGCACCTTTTTTTCACTTCGGAATGTATTTTATTTAAGAAATAACAACTAGCTAGCCGTGGTTTATTTTCCAGTAATTCCACGAGATGGATGAACCAATCAAATTATCTCTTAGCCGCGAAGCGGCGAGGTGATAATTTGATTGGTTCATGTGACGAGTGAAATTACTGGACAATGAATCATGGCTAGCTAGTTGTTATTTCTATGCTAATATAGCACGTCAATGGACGGAGCTTCGCGCACTGAAAGTTTGTTGGAGATTTTACACCAGGCGAGTTCTATGTTACATGTCGTCAGGATCTTCTTTAACTCATATAGGGAGAAAATTTCAAGTCATATTAGAATTTATGATTAGCAACTGTTCAAATTGATATTCTGATGATATTGCCTTATCTTCTAGACTTTGGTACTTCTTCGGTGTTTATTACACAATAACAACTACTGTTTTGAATAGAAAAAAATAGGAAAATATTTATGAACTGAATGCCTAACCATAAAATAATTTTGCAAATCAAATTTAGTTAGCCATAGATAAATTTTGGATGCTCATGCTTTTGAAACCTTTATATCCTCCGCTGTGTAGACAATATCCCAAATTTGGCCTCCAGAATTATTATCAATTCTTGTTGCATGTATATGTTGAATTGATTCCCAATGCCTACAGACTGTACAAAACATTGGACACTATGTATCATTTATCGCTTTTCATTGTGCACATAATGATACATTATCAGGTTCCTTCTCTGAATGAATGCATAACAAAATACGACTTCATTTCAAATTTCGTCTTTCTATGTACATAAAACATATCAAATGTAATTGTTCTTCTCTTCATTTAATTTTTTTTTTGGAATAACACAAAAACTTCTCATTGACACAATATCGGTCCCTCCCCTTATTCAGTCAATACTATTCAGCACCCTCAAGGACTCTATAAGATATATGTTTCCTAATGATATTTCAGTTCCTTTGCTCCAAGGAGAAATACTTGCACTACGATAATTAGTGCTAAAAATAAAAACAATGAAAACAGCATGCGTTGCCAAATGATGGCTGCGCCGATTGTTTGTAAACCTATTTATGCCATATTCTCAGAGGGGAAAATAGTATTAATAATTCTATCAAGTTGATCTTCTCTGAGATTACTGGTTATATTCAATTTGCCTGTACATCAAGAATTTCCTACATGTTTTTGTAATTAAATGTTTCCTTTAATCTGAGTATATAATAAATAAAGATGCTTCACTCCCACTTACACTCTTAATTTATCACAAACATTCATGTAGATCCTGATAGTAGAGTAGTTTGAACTTAACAAGTGATAAGATAATTCTGTAAAGAGCTTACTGATTAGATAGCGTCTGGAGTTGGTATTAAAGTTCTGTGAGGCTTTATGTGTGTACAACATTAAAATGATTTTTGTGTAAAAGTTAAGAGCTGAATAGATATCCACGACTTGTAGTGTCTATCTTCTCAAGACAAGCGTACGTAGCACCTTGTCGGATGTCATACACAAAACTGCGTCTCCGTTGAGCGTCGTAGCGGAGAGTATATACGACAAGATCAGGGGTCCCTGTAAAGTGCGAAACGAAGCAAAAACGAAACGAAACGAAACAAATCGAAACGAAACGAAACATAAAACTTAAAGAAAATGAGAAAAAGAGGAAAAATCGCCGAGAACGAATATTTCAAGACAAGATCAGCATGTAATATTGCCTTAATCCAAAGTTGACGAATAAAAAAAAGTGAATGTCAAATGCCATTCATGTATTTAAGAGGAAGAAAAGGGAGGGGATGGAAAACCACGCTATGACACCGTAATGTGATCATAAACGGGGTGGGGGCACATTTCAGGGAAAAATTTTATTCTTTTTCAAACGAAATGTGCCCCCCAGTTTTTAATTGTTCTCATTTTTCTGATGAAATTTTCAAATACATATAACGGAATATTTCCGTTTGCTCTGCGCTAGACTCCTCCCTGCTAAATAATATTTTTCCGTCTATGACGAGGTTATTCATCCCATTCACTCTCCTTTAGAATGCAATTGTGCATATACCGTATTTATTATGTTTTAATCGTCAAATTTGATTCTTAAAAAAAAACCCTTCCAGCCACAAGAACTAACGGTTGAAGACAATAATGAGGGGATGGGAAGGGACAAAGGGAGGTGAGAGAAAGGGACAGGAGGAGGGAAGAAGGGGATGAGAGGAGAGACAGATGATTGGGAGGGTAACAGTAACCCCCCCCCCCCCAAAAAAAAAATAGGAAATCACTTTTAATATAAGTAATCTTGCTCTTATGCGTTCATGTACATAATCTCAATTTTAAAAATTACCACGAAATTCATCCATATATACCTTAAAAAAAATTCCAGATCGCTTCGCTCGCCGCAATTTTGAATTCATTTTTCAAATACTTCAGGCTCGCTTCGCTCACCTTAGTTTTTCATCTAAACAGGTCTATTTCCTTTTTAAAGGTTTACAAAAGGAAATAACCCAAATAACTTCACTATTGCACCAATTTACACTTTAAAGTTTAAACATTTGTCTTGACCGCCCAAGACCCCCTCCCCCCCCACGGGGAGGGGGCGGCAGGAGGAGAGTGGTACCCCCTGACCCTTCAATAAGATCTTGTCTTGAAATATTCCTTCTGGGAGATTTTGCCTCTTTTTCTCATTTTCTTAAAGTGTTATTTCTTTGTTTCGTTTAGTTTCGATCTGTTTCGTTTCGTTTCGATATGTTTCGTTTCGCTTTGTTTCGTTTCGTTTCGACCTGTTTCGTTTCGTTTCAATTTGTTTCGTTTCGTTTCGATTTGTTTCGTTTCGTTTCGATTTGTTTCGATTCGTGTCGTTTTTGTTTCGTTTCGCACTTTACAGGTACCCCAAGATCAGAGTCTATATTATATTATACTTTATACAAGCAATTTTGGGAGTAAAGTCATTCAAACACATTAACAAACACTTAAATTGCTAGTAATGCATACGTTTTTTTGGCCTGAAAAGTCTCCGCTACGAGACTCACCGGAGACGCGGTTTTGTACAATTGTCTCGAGAAGATAGTAGTTTCGTACGTATGCTGAAACTACTGAATAAAACTGTAAGAGGCTTTTCTTCTTTTTTATACCCTGGCAACTCTTTTGCGGAGGGGATATAGCATCGCTTTCGTGTGTCAGTGAGGGTGGATGTGTCCGGATATTTTGTGAACAGCAAAGCAGCCAAACCAATCATCATAATAATTTCAAACATCCACAAATGTTCCCGATGGAGGGAGGATCAATCCTACTGATTTTCAAGGTCGAGAGTCAAAGGTCAAGATCTAAGTTGTCTTTTGAAGAAAACAACAAGTCAGAAATTCCGAACATATAAATGTTTTACGCTTTTAGAGGAAGGAATACAAAACAGAAAAATAGATATAATAATGCATGATTGTGTCTTCTCGGAAAGAGAGCTTATCGTTATTTTATCATATTTGCTTCGAAATTTTAAACATGAAAAGAAGATAAAACAAGACTAAGGGGGTTGCCTTATTGCTTGATTGTTCTTTTAAATTATTCTGTAAATTTGATTGATATACAGTTCAGAACATGTATCTTCTTTGATGAATTTAAGAATGGTTTATGTTCTCAAAAGATCTATGAAAATGTCTTATCCTTACGACGTGATTGTGTACTGTTTTTTTTTTCCTAATGTAATATTTAGATTTTAAGGATATATTGATTTTTCTGTCCGAGAAATATACAAAAAAGGAATTAGACATAAGAAAAGAGACAAATATTAAGATGACATGTGATTGGCTAGAAATTTTGATACATGCACACACGAATTAGCGCAGGGCTGATATAAGACAGACGATTTGCTTTTCATGTACCTTTTTTAAATGTTAGAAGTAAATTAATCTTCTTCTTCAATACCTTACTCCACTTTGTTGGTTGGCATACACAAAACAAAGTATCCTCGGAGAGTTTGAATACGACAACATCAGAGTCGATATTATGTCATATATTCACATATGCAAGCGATTTCGAGAGTACATGCATCATCATTGAAACCTATTATTTTACAAGCACTTTTGCAAAAAAGAAATCAATTCGAAGCTTTGGCCTGATAAGTCTCCGAACGTAATTCAATGAATACGCAGTTTTGTGTATAATGTCCGACAAAAGATAGTAAGGTATTAGGTATATGGTGTCGGATCCCTGTAAAAGAAAGGAGGGGATCTCCAACAACACCTAGTTGCAGCATCAACAGCAACCTCCCAAAACACCCACTGTAAAACACAAAAATGACACGCACAGAAAGAGACGCAGTAGTACAATGAACGTCAAATCACAGAAAAACATAAAACACAAATGACTACACATAAACCAACGAGACCAATGGGCAAACGGTGCCGACTTAGGACGGCCATCTTCCTCGTCAGTAGCAGACGGTGTGGTTATCCTGGATTACGTGCGCACAACCCTCCCACTATTCCGATTACCCAGAGGTCTCGAAGAACGTACAATTGTGGTGTAAAACAACCTCCTCACTGTCAGATGACCACACACAAACAAGACCGCAAGACGCAGGGGCCCAAGCAACACAGATGAATATGTAAATTGATTTAAAAAGAGGGCATGCGTGATACGACCTGTGCTCTGCCGGCTGTAGCGAGCTAATGTATGTTATCACCCGAGGAGTCCGACTGACATTCAGAGAGGACAGGTGGTCGGGGCCCTGTCTTCTCTAAAGAGGTTTGGACAGGGCCCGTCATGGAGTCCCGTCGTCACAGTCAGTCAGCGTGCAAGTATTAAGGATGCGCTGGTACAAGACTGTAGATTGGTCAAGTACCAAGCCTAGTGTCCGTCTGGTGACATTAGGATCATATCCACGGTATAAGAGGCGTTTGATGATTCTGACGCATTTTCGATAGTAATTCTGTCTACCTTTGATCCTTCTAATTTTGTTGATCATGTCACCATAAAATGCAGGTTGCGAAATACCCAAAGTAATATACTCTGTTGCTTGTATGGGTCCGAATTTCAAAAGTAGTTGACAATATTTTTTGTAAAATTTCCAGAATGTCTTGACAAGTTTGTGAAAGCGAAAACCTTGACCTAAAAGTTTCTTTGTTATTTGTAAATTTCTATCATGAAAATCCAAAACATCAGTACATGCTCTAGCATACCGGATGAGCTGCGAAATGTAGATACCATAAGACGGTAATCTAGGAACATCACCATCAAGCCAGGGAAAATTTACTATATTGAATCCAAAGTCATCTCTTTTGTCATACACCCTTGTATGAATCTCTCCATTAATAATTTTGATATTCAGGTCCAAAAATGGTGTTTCTGTGTTTGTGACGTTCGCCTTGTTTAGAGTCAGTTCCTGTGGAAAAATGACATTTTTATACTTTTCAAAAACAGGATTGTCGATAGTAAGGATATCATCCAGGTACCTAGAAGTACCATTGAAACATTTCACATCATCATGTTTTCTTTGTTTTTGAAGATTTTGGATAAATTCTTTTTCATATGTGAATAAAAATAAATCTGCAACAAGAGGCGCACAATTAGTACCCATAGGGATCCCTACAACCTGCTTGTAGAGATTCTCACCAAATCTTACATAAATGTTGTCCAAAAGAAAGGACAAGGCAATACAAAGGTCACTACATGTCCATGATTTATATGATTTGTATTCTGTATTGGAAAAGAAACCCTTTGATTCAGATGTACAAATATATGTTTTACCCTCTCGGTTAAAGCACCATTTAATGAGTTTGGACAATTGATCATTAATCTTATCGTGAGGAAGCGTGGTGTACATATTTGAAAAGTCGTAAGAAGAAATCGAATTGGCTTGAAAATTTCTCGATTTCATTTTGTCAATCACATCCCCTGAATTTTTAATAGACCAAAATAAGTTTGCATCATTCCTGTTTAGAACAGTTTCACAATATTTTGCAACGTGTTCCTTTATCACCGTGAGTGCTGACGTCAGATTTCTAGACAAAATTGTAGTTGAGCAGTTGCTAGAATTAGCAATGAATCGAAATTTGTAAGGAGACTTGTGCAATTTTGGTATGCAGTATAGTGTAGGGAGATCCAGTTTAGAAATAGGGATCTTGAATGAAGAAATTTCACTGTTGTGTTTGTTCAAAATGTTAGGAACACTTTCATTGCTTTTGATATAAGTGTTTGTAGACGAAGATTCCGAAACCAAAGTTGATATGTAGTAACGTTTTCAAATGATTATGGTGTTGTTGGCTGCTTTGTCTGCAGGAGCGAAGACATATTTTTCGTGTAAATTGCGTAATTTGGATTTGAAATATCTTTCAGATTTAGAACTTGGATTTTCGAAAAGATGAGGATTTTTTTTGGAAGTTATCTATTCGAATATCGGTAATATCCAATATGAGGTTCTTCCAGTCATTCAGAGAATGTAATTCGACCCCTTCCGATTTACACCATCTTTTTGTGTAGTTATCTAAGGCTTCCTTTAGTTCTTCGCGACATTTGATAAAATCTATCTTGGATGGAATTCTGTACTTAGGTCCTTTCTTGAGAAGATTGCGGAGCTGCCTGTCCTGGATAATTGAAAAGTCACCTGTTACAATATGGCCAGCTGGTTTATAAAGGTATTCAGAAGTTGCACATTCTCAAGAAGTAGGACTTGATTCAAGAATTTTAGGATCTGATGTTACTTTATTGTAGTTAAATACGAAATTTCGAATAGGTTTTTTATACTTGTAACAAATAAGAGGAGGTTCAAAATTCTCAAAATATTGAGGAATAGCACTTTGGACGCGATGATCCCGAAAAATATCAGAGATGTTAAGAAGATCGAAACCTTTGTTAATAAATGGAATTTTTATGAATCGTCTTCTAAGGGGAATGTTTTTAATGACAGGAAAAAGTTTATTCTGTGCGAATGCAACTATGATATTAAGTTTGAATCAATCAGTATTTCTTAAGAATGCAACCTCTGCTTCATCCAAGATAGATTTCAATTGAACTGCTGGTATTGATGAGAGAGCATGAAGCAGTTCATGTCTGCCGCCGTTTCGTGCAATTATAAGTAGATCTCTGAGGGTACGATGTATTCTAGCTCTGTTTCTAAGGTTTCTGTTTCGCCTTTTTCCGTGTGACCTAAACCTTCGTTTAGCGTCAGGGCGGATTGAAAAGACATTGATCTTTGTCGAGGTCGAGGAAATATTTCCTTGTCCGTAAATTTGATCGTTTAAACCAAGGGGGTGCGCAGTTTGTAATTTAGTGATCCAGGCAAGTTCAGCTTGTACTCGGCGTTTTTTAATTTCAGTTTTACTTAGATTTTTGAGTTTTGGGAAAGACTGAACTGGAGTAATACTTAAATCCGAAATTGAATGTTTATATTTAAAGAAGTGATGGTACAGGAAATTTCTGTGCTTTTTGTGACGCGAGTTTCTTATCTGATATGAATGATTTCGAAAACGAGATTTTAAGGACTGGCCTGTTTCCCCTACATATTGGGCGCCACATCCCCTGGCGTTTCATGTAATAACATAAATGACATTTTGATACGATCAATCAACGTCGCTATCAATCTCGATCTTAAACGTATGCCCATTAACACTAGATGTAATCGTGGAATTGCAATTGATGAGCGGACAAATGGAACATCTCTTTCCATTGCACTGGCGAATGGTTGAGAACCCTCTGTGTTTGTTGTTAAATGTAGAGCCTGCAGATGGAGTAGTAGGTGTAATACGTCTACGGGGTATAAATTTAAGAGGTGATAGATGTACTCTGGGTGAGGTAAAAAGTTGATTACTGTTAAATGTCGATGATGGTAACGTGACTGTAGTGACAGAGGGTAATCTCAAAGGTTTTAATTTAATACGAGGCGACCTTAGAAATGCCATAATGAAATAATCGAGGATAGAAAGGTGTAAAGTGCGAAAGCGAAACGAAACAAAACCGAAACGAAACGGCACGAAACAAATCGAAACGAAACGAAACAAATCGAAACGAAACGAAACAAATCGAAACGAAAGGAAACAGATCGAAACGAAACGAAACAAAACGAAACAAAACAGATCGAAACGAAACGACACAGATCGAAACGAAACGAAACAAAACATGAAACTTGAAGAAAATGAAAAAAAAGAGGAAAAATCGCCGAAAACGAATATTTCAAGACAAGATCAGCATGTAATATTGCCTTAATCCAAGAGTTCTACATTTGTAACTAGTGCCGAGAGGGTTTCTTGAAAGAGTCAAATTTGACAATTAAAAAAAGTAAATGTCAAATGCCATTCATGTATTTAAGAGGAATAAAAGGGAGGGGATAGAAACCACGCTATGACACCGTAATGAGATCATAAAACGGGGTTGGGGCACATTTCAGGAAAAAAAATCTTATCCTTTTCCAAACGAAATGTGCCCCCCAGTTTTTAATTGTTCTCATTTTTCTGATAAGATTTTCATAAATAATATATTAAATACACATAACGGAACAGTTCCGTTTGCTCTGCGCTAGACTCCTCCCTGCTAAATAATATTTTTCCGTCTGTGGCTAGGTTATTCATCCCAATCACTCTCCTTTAAAATGCAATTGTGCTATATACCGTATATATTATGTTTTAATCGTCAACTTTTATTCTTTAAAAACCCTCCAGCCACAAGAGCAAACGGTTGAAGGCAATAATGAGGGGGTGGTCGGGGACAAAGAGAGGGGAGAGAAAGATGGCAGGGGGGGGGGGGGAAGAAGGGGGCGGGAGGAGAGGAAAGGGGCGAGAGGAGGGACAGATGATTGGGAGAGTAACAGTAACCAAAAAAAAAGGAAATTACTTTTGATATATATATTCCTGCTCTTATGCGTTCATGTACATAATCTCAGTTTTAAAAATTACCACGAAATTCATCTATATATACCTTAATTTTTTTTCCCGATCGCTTCGCTCAACGCAATTTTCAATTCATTTTTTCAAACACTTCAGGCTCGCTTCGCTCACCTTAGTTTTTCATCTAAACAGGTCTATTTCTTTTTTCAAGGTTTAAAAAAGGAAATAACCCAAATAACTTCACTATTGCACCAATTTACACTTTAAAGTTAAAACATTTGTCTTGACCGCCCAAGACCCCCAGGAGGAGGGGGGAGGCGGCAGGAGGAGAGTGGTACCCCCTGACCCTTCAATAAGATCTTGTCTTGAAATATTCGTTTTCGGCGATTTTTCCTCTTTTTCTCATTTTCTTTAAGTTTTATGTTTAGTTTCGTTTTGATCTGTTTCGTTTCGATTTGTTTCGTTTCGTTTCGTTTCGTTTTTGTTTCGTTTCGCACTTTACAGGTACCCTATGGTGTCATATAGCCCCGGATCTTTGACTTCAGAACTTCCATTGTTACTTCTTCTGTGGTGTACAATAATGTAATATAGCCCCTGAATCGTTGACTCCTGAATTGCGATTTGTACTTCTTCTGTGGTATACAATGATGTCATATAGCCCCTGGATCTTTGACTCCTGAACTGCGATTTGTACTTCTTCTGTGGTGTACAATGATGTCAAATAGCCACTGGATCTTTGACTCCTGAACTGCGATTTGTACTTCTTCTGTGGTGTACAATGATGTCATATAGCCCCTGGATCTTTGACTCCTGAACTGCGATTTGTTCTTCTTCTGTGGTGTACAATGATGTCATATAGCCCCTGGATCATTGACTCCTGAACTACGATTGGTACTTCTTCTGTGGTATACAATGGTGTCATATAGCCCCTGAATCTTTGACTCCCGAACTACGATTGGTACTTCTTCTGCGGTGTACAATGGTGTCATATAGCCCCTGGATCTTTGACTCCTGAAGTACAATTTGTACTTTTTCTGTGGTGTAAAATGATGTCATATAGCCCCTGAATCTTTGACTCCTGAAGTACAATTTTTACTTTTTCTGTGGTGTAAAATGATGTCATATAGCCCCTGAATCTTTGACGCCTGAACTACGATTTGTACGTCTTCTGTGGTATACAATGGTGTCATATAGCCCCTGAATCTTTGACTCCTGAACTACAATTTGAACTTCTTCTGCGGTGTACAATGGTATCATATAGCCCCTAAATCTTTGACTCCTGATCTACGATTGGTACTTCTTCTGTGGTGTACAATGATGCCATAAAAGCCTCTTGATTTTTAACTCCTGAACTAAGATATGTATTTCCTCTGTGGTATACAATGATGTCATATAGCCCCTTGATCTTTGACTCCTGAACTACGATTTGTAATTCTTCTGTGGTATACAATGATGTCATATAGCCCTGGATCTTTGACTCCTGAACTACTATTGGTACTTCTTCTGTGGTGTACAATAATGTCATATAGCCCTGGATCTTTGACTCCTGAACTACAATTGGTACTTCTTATATGGTGTACAATGATGTCATATAGCCCTGAATCTTTGACTCCTGAACTACGATTGATACTTCTTCTGTGGTGTACAATGATGTCATATAGCCCTGGATCTTTGACTTCTGAACTACGATTGATACTTTTTCTGTGGTGTACAATGATGTCATATAGCCCTGAATCTTTGACTCCTGAACTACGATTGGTACTTCTTCTGTGGTATACAATGATGTCATAAAGCCCTGAATCTTTGACTCCTGAACTACGATTGGTACTTCTTTTGTGGTATACAATGATGTCATATAGCACCTGGATCTTTGACTCCTGAACTACGATTGGTACTTCTTCTGTGGTATACAATGATGTCATATAGCCCCTGGATCTTTGACTCCTGAACTACGATTGGTACTTCTTCTGTGGTGTACAATGATGTCACATAGCCCTGTATCTTTGACTCCTGAACTACGATTGATACTTCTTCTGTGGTGTACAATGATGTCATATAGCCCCTGGATCTTTGACTCCTGAACTACGATTGGTACTTCTTCTGTGGTGTACAATGATGTCATATAGCCCCTGAATCTTTGACTCCTGAATTATGATTGATACTTCTTCTTTGGTGTACAATGATGTCATATAGCCCCTCGATCTTTGACTCCTGAACTTCGATTGGTACTTCTTCTGTGATGTACAATGATGTCATATAGCCCCTGGATCTTTGACTCCTGAACTTCGATCGGTACTTCTTCTGTGGTGTACAATGATGTCATATAGCCCCTCGATCTTTGACTCCTGAACTACGATTGATACTTCTTCTGTGGTGTACAATGATGTCATATAGCCCCTGGATCTTTGACTCCTGAACTACGATTGTTACTTCTTCTGTGGTGTACAATGATGCCATATAGCCCCTTGATCTTTGACACCTTAGCTTTGATTGTTACTTCTTCTGTGGTGTACAACGATGTCATATAGCCCCTGGATCTTTGACTCCTGAACTACGATTGATACTTTTTCTGTGGTGTACAATGTAGTCATATAGCCCCTGGATCTTTGACTCCTGAACCACAATTGTTACTTCTTCTGTGGTGTACAATGATGTCATATAGCCCCTGGATCTTTGACTCCTGAACTACGATTGGTACTTCTACTGTGGTGTACAATGATGTCATATAGCCCCTGAGTCTTTGTTTCCTGAACTACGATTTGTTCTTCTGTGGTGTACAATGATGCCATATAGCCCCTTGATCTTTGACACCTTAGCTTTGATTGTTACTTCTTCTGTGGTGTACAATGATGTCATATAGCCCCTTGATCTTTGACACCTTCGCTTTGATTGTTACTTCTTCTGTGGTGTACAATGGTGTGATATAGCCCCTGGATCTTTGACTCCTGAACTACGATTGATACTTCTTCTGTGGTGTACAATGTAGTCATATAGCCCCTGGATCTTTGACTCCTGAACTGCGATTGATACTTCTTCTGTGGTGTACAATGGTGTCATATAGCCCCTCGATCTTTGACTCCTGACCTACGATTTGCACTTCTTCTGTGGTGTACAATGATGTCATATAGCCCCTGATCTTTGACTCCTGAACTACGATTGGTACTTCTTCTGTGGTATACAATGATGTCATATAGCCCCAGATCTTTGAATTCTGAACTACGATCGGTATTTTCCTCTGGAATACATTATGAAATCTAAGATTGCATCCCATATTGATAATAACATTATAATCTTCATTATGTCTGCTTAGTTGATAACGTATGGGATTCACTATCACTGCATATACAATGTACATGTGCCCATATTCATAGCGGAGATTTGTTGCGTTACTGCGTGTCTGGTGCTGATTCTGTGGTGTGTGTTCGACTCTAAATCTCTGATATTCTCTATGTACATGTACATTAGATCTCCATGCATTCGATATATCTAGAATCAGTCTGTATATTTCCATGTTTTAATTGTTAATGTATGCTAGTAGTGCCGATCTTCTTGAGACATTTTCTCATATTTATATTTTATAAATTCATTTTTAAAATACAGATTTATATTACAGCTTTCCCGCAACAATTGTCATTTGTTAAGCAGCAAATGTTTGAAACATCCATGTATCAAGTGAGTTAAAGAAGATCCTGACGATAATCTCAACAGCACTCACAATAGAGCACACAATTGAGCCTCAACGGACCCCTAGCGATATTTTTTACGCTAAGAAATTGTCTAAGTCGTTTTTTCTAAACAAGGGTCGAGTATATTAAATAAAACGGCAATACCTATTCATACAGGTAGATAATTGATATTTACTAATCATTTTGTACAACTATAATTATGGCTATTGCATAAATCAAACTTGACCAGTGTAGGTTTTAGTTACTTGGTGTATAGAAAAGATGATTTACCGTGCTATTTTCATGTCTGTAGAGGGGAAACGCAAAAATGATGACAAAATAAAATTTCGTTTTCAAACAGTGCTCTTATAGTTGATATATATTTTTCTCGATATTCATGTTTCTATCTCAAAGCTTTGTCATGTATACGTATCAAAATTTCTTTTTTCTTAACTGGCTGTTAGTACATTTGTTCATTTTAACCATAAAAAACTAGACGTATGCTTATCTGAAAGAATTTTGCTTAAACGTTTTTTTTTCTATTTTATACATTTTTTGACTGCAAGAAGGATGGGGGTGCTTATTTTCAACTTCTTCCCCGAAATTAATTACTTTAATTATTTATGTCTCTTATAACTCTTGGAACTCTTCGACATTATTATAAGAGCTTTGTCAAAATATCAATTTCTGGATTTTCAATGATTGTTTAAAATTGAATATACCTATGTTTTCCATGCTGAATGGACCCAAGGGTAGTGGGTTCAAATCCCGGCGGGACCAATTTTTTCCCCTACTTTCTGAGCATTTAATGAGATAAAGCATCCTGACGACAATTTCAACAGTATTCAAGGTAGAGAACCAAATTGAGCATCGACGGACCCCTAGCAAGGAGTAAGCTTCCCCTGTTTGGCTAGCTGCACCCACCGTCGATGTTCACACACAAAACTGAAAACAATAGCTACAAAACATGCACTTTCTGAGGTTATGTCTTTATAGAAAGTGCTATGACGACCATGTCAGGGAAAAGCATTTAAAACACTGTCAAACTCCTCGTAGAGTACTCTTTTACAAACTCCACACGGCAAAGGGCGTAAGTGTGCATCTTTATAATTTTGCACTTTAACATTTTTATTCAAGTTAGCTTTTTACCATGTTCTTTCCCCTAAGATAATATTGATATAATTGTAGTGGTACTGTAGTAGGATTCTATAAATGAAAAAAAATTATTAACTAATTTTTACAAAGAATTTGAATCTTTGAATATAGTATATCGTAATACTGGAAATTATGGAATCTAACCGTGAGGTATTGAACCGCGGTAAACTAACTCTAAACTTCATTATTACAGCCTTAATGGCGAGCTTTCTCATTTTTCATTTCCCTATGTTTTCATAAGTGTAATATTCCATTATTCTTGGGTGAGCGATGTAGCCCCTGGGCCTCTCGCTTATCAGATATATGCTACAAGTAAAATAATCAAATGTCTTTACGGAAAGATAGTTTATCGTTACTGTCATTTAATCTAATTTCGTTCAAGATTTGACAACTGGAAAGAAAATAAAACTATACCTTTGGGTGATCGTATTGGTTGATGTGTATGAATTGTTCTATAAATTCAATTAATTTGTAAAACATGTAGAAGCTGTGGTGAATCAAAAAGATAGGTATTATGGCACAAAAGAGCTATAAAATGTCTAATCCCTCGTTAGGCATTACAGTGTATACTATTGTTTTATCGCAATATATGTCTAGAAATTGTCTACTTTCCTGAAACTAATATGTCAATTCTCGAGATATTTACATTATATACATTAGCAATATATACTGTATACGTAGATCATTCGCCTTGTATTGAGTCTTTGCGGAATACAGAATTATTTCCCCTTATAGACGGTATCTGACGTAAAACCATTGTGACGTCATGAAAATGGTATGGTAACGTCGATTTTACACCGTCATTTCCCAGACTTTTAGGACTGTTTCCATAGAATTTGATGACATCACAATCAGTCTACGTCAGACACCGTTTCAAAGGGAAGTTACTCTGGTTTTCGAAAATAGCAATTTAACCGTCGCTACTTTCGCGATCAGCCCCATTCCGCAAAAGTTTGTATCAGTGAATAAAATACCAAATGCATAATGCAGTACCATCAGGAGGGGGTCAGCGAATCATAGCCCAAAACCGCGAAAAAGTACATGCGAATGATTCTACTGATAGTGCAATGTAAATCGAAGGCCATTAATGTTGATAAAGTATACACTGATTTAAGAAATAACACAGTGATTTAAGTTATGTAAATTTTATTTGATACTGATAATTTTTTCATTTTTAAGTCTTCTGCTTGGTATTGCAACAGAAATAATAATGTATGGGCCTCGATGGTAAAGTAGACTGATGCAATTACTGGACATCTCCTAATGCATATCGGCGATGAGCTGCAATTTTATGAATATAAATGAAGTTAACCCATTCTATTATCATCGAAATATAGACACTGGAAGATGAAATAATTGAATAAGAATGATGGCAGTTTTTTTTCTAGCATAAAAAGTTTGACCTCCAACATGCTGTTTCGTGTTCTTTCCAACCATGTCCAACCGCGAAAACAAATGTGGGTTGACATGACGTTATAAGTCACTGTAAACGTGAAGAGTTTATCTACGACAATAATAGCTGTACGGCATATATATCACACTTGAAGTATTTTCAATTTCTGCACGAGAACATTGACATTATTTTCTATCAAGCGAGATATATGTACTCTCCCGGGAACCCACTGGCAATTTCTCTTCGGTTTTACTACACCTGTTCAAATGGATATTCTAATGATTTTGCGTTACCATCTCGACATTGAAACTGAATAACAGATGGATACTTCTTTGATGTTTATTCTGTTAGCCCATTGAATATGATTTTTTTTTTGATTTGATATTTGGTATTATATATCTGATTTTCAATCAATGAAGTATTCATACGTACATACAAATATATACAAAATGTACAGCACTATTATATAGTATAGGCTTCAAATTACAACATTAGATGTTGATTTTAAGTAAGGATTGAATGTCATCCCTTTGAGAAAACTTAGTGTAGACAGCTGCAGCAAATGAGTTAAAGAAGATCCTGACGATAATCTCAACAGCACACACAATAGAGCACCATGTTGAACATCGACGGACCCCTAGCAAGCTAGAGGAGGGATCAGGTGCCCGGGAGGAGTAAGCATCCCCTGTTGGCTAGCCGCATCCGCCGTCGATGTAATTGCACGAAAATGAACAGAGTATATAAAATGCATGCACTGTCTGAGGTTATGTCTATACAGAAAGTGCTATGGCGACCATGTCAGTGAAATATATTCAAAACACTTACTGTCAAACCCCTCGTGGGGAACTTTTTTACGAGCTCCACACGGCAAAGGGCATAAGTGTGACACAAATGAGTTAAAGAAGATCCTGACGATAATCTCAACAGCACTCACAATAGAGCACCAAGAGACGCAGTAGGGACAAGGAACACCACGACTTCAAACACCAAAAAGAAAAGACTACCCTTAAACCATCAACACCAATGAACATTTGGTGCCGAATTTGTACGTACATCTACCACAAACGGTTTGGCTATCCGGATTGAAAAAAAAAACTTACTTTTCATCGCTGTATTGAAATAAATCTGCAACAAGAGGCGAACAGTTAGTACTCATATGATCATTACAACGTGCTAGCAGAGATCATCAAATCGAACATAAACGAGCATAAACATCCAGCTAAGTCATGGACTTTTTCGCCATTAAAATGATCAATTATCTCAAAAAGTACAATAATAATTACTCTTTCACAATGTCATATAATCATTTGATGATCTGGACGTATCGCATCTAAGGATACATTAATTGTTGCTTAAAATTGTGGTGATCGAATAACACGTCTTTTATCTGATACACGCCTGATGTATAGCTGGAAAAAGGATACCTTATTATTTTAAGAATTTAATCTTTAGTTAAGCATCTGGAAATACTTATTGTTTTTTATTTATGAACGTTGGTTTAATATAAACTAGGTTTAAATTTTCTGCTTAAACCTCGGTAGATATTACGAAATAATTACAATGTAGATCGGGGAACATGTAACTATTGATGCACTACCTAGATATTTTTAAAGTAAAGGTTGCGACTTTTAATAGACTTCAGGTGGAGGATGGATATGTCCACATGTAGAGGAACATATCCTCGAACATTTCAAGCAAAAACTCAATATTTGTCCGTCTCATTTAATGGCTGCAAACGTCCATTTTTTACCTATCTTAACGTTTCGGTTTTTAAGGAATCCTACATAGTAACTTTCTAAATTGTGTTAGAATCATCAAACGCCTTTCATAGCGTTGATATGATCCTTCTGTCACCAGACGGACACAATTTGCTTGGTACTTGACTAATCTACAGCCTTGTAGGACTCCATTACGAGCCCTGTCCAAACCTTTTTAGGGAAGACAGTGACCCTAAGCACCCGTCTCTCTTAATGTCAGTCGGACTCCTCGGGTGATCAGATGTATGAGCTCGCTTCCTTTATATCCCTTTACATATCCATCTGACGGTGTTCATTTCTTAGGCCTCTGCGTCAAGCTTTCTGTTTGTATTTTCACTTTACTGTGAGGAGGTTATATTACACCACAATAGTACGTTCTTCGAGACCTCTGGGTAATAGGAAAAGTGGGAGGGTGTGTGCACGTAATCCGGATAACTACACCGTCTGCTACTTGCGAGGCAGATTGTCGTCCTTAGTCGGCACCGGCTGCCAATTGGTCTCGTTGGTTTATGTGTGGTCTCTTGTGTTTATGTTGGTGGTAGTTGGCGTTCCTTGTTCCTTTTGCGTCTCTTTCTGTAAGTGTCTGCTGTGTTTTTGCATTTGGGTGTTTTTGGTTTTTGCTTTGGGTGCTGCAACCAAATGTTGTTGGAGATCTCCTCCTATCCTTTACATACCTCTGTCATGTAGGGAATTTCAAGAATTCATGTATATCTATATTTTTCGAGATTCTTACAGAATAATGTATGAATTAAACGATTTCGCAAAATTCTGAAAAACTAGATAGTTCTCTTATAAATATGATTTTGATGATTGCCATAGCAACAACTTTTAATTTTTATTAGCAGGTAGAAGATACATGAGGTATGCAGTTGCATATTTCTTTTCCTACGTACAGAGATATAGTATTGCTATATCCTTAGGCAGTCAAACCAATATGTCCTCGTATTAGTTTGAGAGCAAAATGACTTTTTTCTCTAAATACCGCAATAATTTAACTTACAAAAACCCAACATTTTGACCAAAAAATATTAAGTTTGACTCGAAGTTCAAATTTTGAACTATGATTAATCTCTTTTTTAAAGAGGATAACAAATAGTATGCATTCAGATGTTTGAATCTTTATTAGCAGAATTCAAACGAAAATGAAAAAAAATATATTGTCTGTGATTTCTCTTGAAAAAAAAAACATGAACTTTCCCCCAAGATACCCATTCAACAATGAAAATATCATTGAGTAACAATCAGAGGTAATATCATTTATCGTTATATGTTGGTTTCTTAGATATTTCTTTTATATTTTTTATATCTCTCTGTATTCGCATCCCTAACCGTAAATACTATTTTATTATTCCAGTATAACGGAAATGTCTGCTTGAAAATATTCAAATAACTTACACAGTATCATAGGAGAAGATAAATGTAATCAGATAATATATGATCGTGTTGCAGTGATGAAATGCCACAGAGTGATAAAGAAGAGAAAATGCGTTGGCGTAGTTACACAAACAATTATGTAATATTAATTTGATATTGATATATTTTCATCTTAATGTTTTCTGCTCCGCCATGCCACATAAATGAATAATGTATGGAATTCGATAATAAAACAGATCGTTGCAATAACTGGAAATTACCGTTTGCATATTGGAGACGTGCTGCAATGTTGAATTGTTATGAATATAAAACAAATTTATTATATGCATTGCATACAATGACATGCAATAAGAGCATTGATCTGAAATTGATATTGGAATCTAAAGGCGTGGAATAGGAACACTTTTATATTGTTTTCCTCGGACATTATTTCAAATGAGAAAATTTGCTAGGATAATACATGTACACATGTTTTATGTACAAACTACATATCAAGATTTGTAATACTACATAATAATCTTTTTGTACATTGACAGTACTCACTTTAAAACGTTGAAAGGAGAAGCTTTAGATTTTTGCGGTTGCACTGAATGATAAATGTCCAAAATAAGCTATGTGTAACTGTTACGACGAGATATGAATAAAATGTCGCTACAGTCATACATACAACGCAATCATTAAAGTCGTAATTTGAAAAAAAAGAAGAAAACGATTTCGGACAAAAACATACGCCAATTTTGACCGCATCTCGGTTCGTAGATTGAGATTTGCCATTTGAAAAAATAAGAAAATGCAAAATAAGAAAGAGATGTGCAGGATGATGATGCATCAGCGGAAACACTATCAAAAGACGATGAAAAAGGAACGAGACACACGGAGACAAGATCGTCATACAGTTGAAACATGATGGACAGCAATATGTGTTTTAACAATCCCCACAGAGTCAAATTTATTTTCACAATCCTTCCATTGGAAATTCTAATGATTTTGCCTTGCCTTCGCGATAAATACTTAATAACTGAATGGTACTTCTTTAATGTTTATTTAAAAAGAATCCACAATAGGTGGTGTCACTCAAATGATTAAATCGTCTTTATGTACAATCAAATACTGTCGTTCTCTGTTGGTCGGCAGCATAGGTATAACTGTTCCATGTTGTACTTACTTTTACCCTCATCTGACTATTTGTGGTTTCGGCTCTTTTTTCCTTTTGTTTTTCCTTTTTTGACATTCTTTGATCTATTGATTGTTGTTGCATTTGAGAATTTATACATTTGTATTAGTTTTTATATTTTTGTTTGTTTCGCCACGTTTTAGTGATTTCTATAAGATAAGAAATATAAAGTAGAATTTTAATTTCAAACCAACTTACATTATAGATCTGTAGCTATGGCAATTTCATATTATATAAAAAAAACAGAGAGAAAATCGGATAATATTTTATGACATCTTTTACTATGAGAAAGATAACCCAGACTCTAATCTATTACGTTTTGTAACATTGCAGATGTGATGAATAAAAAGTCGGTCATAAAAAGACAACTTGCTCCTAGGGGGATGCTCTCATTTCTTTATAATGACTGGCGAGGTTTTCTTGATCTAGTTATGGTTGAATGATCGATGTACTACTCTGTATGTAGACAATGACATGGAATTTAACAACCTGGATCTTCTTAACTCGCTTGTAAGGGTTCAATTAGTTTGCATGATATGATAGACTTTCTGAGACGACATTCGGAAAATTTGAATTGAAGTACATGTATAGTATGCTGTCTGATACACACTTCTATTGTCTTACACAGGAAATACATATCAATTTGAGAAGTATGAAAATATGCTCGATGTAGACTTAATATGAAATCAAACAGCTTTGTAACTAAACATAAACAACCTTAGCAAATCGATTGTCTCCATTTTAGGATATTTTATCAATATTAGAGATCTATTCTGACGACACAAATCAGAATGCGAAATATATAGATATACTTCATAATAATGATATTTTCGTAAAAGAATACCTGTCAAGAATAAAAAAAATCAAGTTCAAATGTCCTCATGTTCTAGCCTTCACTATCTAAATAAACAACATTGATCAAGGACGATGACATGATTTCTTTCTTTCAACAATGACGTCAAAGGAGATTTATCATGGATGTCGTGTTGGCAATAAAAGCTTATCTATAATCTCTAGAATCAGCGGTGGGTAAAGTACACTTTATCATCCAATATTCTTTTTTTTTTTTCGGGCACTATCAAAGATGGCACTTTGTGTTTCACTCTCATAGATATATCGTGTTTTCTTTTTTCGTCCTACATGGCCGCTTACTCTTAAAAAGAATTAATGCTTAGAATTGAGAACTTCTTTGGCACTACTGTTTCGGCTTAGCAAATAAGTTTTACATAATCAAAGATGAGGCTTAAAAGGTAAGGAAGATGTCAGAAATTGCTGTGATCTCATTTGGATTCTCATGGAAGTGATAAACAAAACTATATCATACGTTATTATGGATCCAGACAGGTAATATTGTCTGAAATACCACGACCAAAGCGAGGGAGTACAAATCTAGACAAGGTATATTTGACCATATTACCTGTCTGGATTCGTAATATTTAACATTTTATCATACCGCAAATCACTTATAGATTGTCATTTCAAAATGGCATCGACATTAAAATTTCTAACTTTTGTGGATTGGAAGGATTGTTCAATTTTCTTTACCATTAAAAAGATCGTACCCGTAAATGGTTTATTGAGATATTTCTCTTTATATGTATATATTCTATAGAACTCGTCCTGGTGTATAATCTCCAACAAACTTCCAGTTCGCTAAGCTCCGCCCATTCACGTGCTATAGAACTCGTGCAGAACAAATGAAATTAGAATAGAAATAACAACTAGCTAGCTGTGGTTTGTTGTCCAGTAATTCTCTTCGTCGTACGAACCAATCAAATTATCACCTCGGCGCTTCGCGGCTTGGTGATAATTTGATTGGTTCATGCAAATCGGGGAATAACTGGACAACAAACAACGCCTAGCTAGATGTTATTTCTTTTAACCACGAATGAAATTCATTTTCGCAGAAAAAAATTAAAGGATCTGAAGTAAGAGGAAAATTCAAAACGTTAAACATTTTTAGGGGAAATGCTTTCTATGACGTCAAGAAACAATAAGGTAAAGAAGTCTGGTAACAAGTCAGCAGATACGAGTAAAAGTGACTTGATTTCCTTAAACGACAAAGTAGGAGAAAATGGCTTGGTAACTTAGTAATGGAGGACATTCATATAACTTATTTTGTGTCGGTAAAGTAAGTGAAATACGTCGAATTGTTTGTTTGACAACAAGTAATCCAGCAGCAAATTATTCCGCTATGTTTATCTCTAATGACGACACGACGGTACGTAATTTTTCGTCTATTTGTGACGTAAAGGTAACAGTGCGTCTATTTCCACATGCTACAAACAAACAATGTCGATAGACTACCGCTTTGTCTGTTTGTTGGGTTAGTTGTTTGGAGGGTTTTTTTTTGTTTTTTTTAAATGGATTTCAAGGACAGTACTAAGAGAAAAAAGGAGACCCATACCCTCTCTTTATACATCTAGATCTGCGATATCAAGATCCTTGACATGGACGTTTTATTTTCCGGTGGGACTGGGAGGTAGGGTTCCGGCCCGTCGGGCAGAGGTTCCTTGAATTCCAAGGTTATGATTTTGAAATAGATGTAAAAAGAGGGGGTATGGATGGGTCCCCTTACTTTCCTATGTAAGTACTGTCATTGAAATCCATTTTTAAGAAATTCAAAAAAAATACCCCCAACAAACCAAATAAACAAACAAGTATAGTTACTTTCCAGAAGGTGACGGAATTCATTAATTTTGGGATCAATGGATAAAATGTTTTACAAATATTTCAAATAGGTCTTTAATTGGGGGGGGGGGGGGGTTCGGCTCCGCTCGCACATAAGTCTTTGCCAAGATTCATATTCCGGTCTGATATACCTTGTCTTGAATATTTATTTTTCCCAGCCGAAGGATCTGAAGCGAGGGGAAAATTCAAAATGTTTGAACGCTTTTATGGGAAATGCTCGCTATGAAATCAAGAAACAATAAGGTATCAGTAACGTTACAAAGTTCCACATTTAAGGATGCAGATGGGTAACATAGTCTCATAAATTACGGTTAACAACCCAATTGAATGAGATTCCAAGAAATTTATTTGGAGAGTGACTATCTTGTATATAGCTATTATTTCTGCTTCTTTTTAGAAAGTTTATGTTAATTTTCTTCTTTATTTGGGAATATTTTCTGTTTCATAATTTGTTGGTGTTGTGTTTGTGTTTATATATATGCTCTTTTTATATCCATGTACATATTCATCTTTGTTACTTGGGCCCCTGCGTTTTTGTGGTCTTGTTTGTGTGAGGTCATCTGACAGTGAGGAGGTTGTTTTACACCACAATTGTACGTTCTTCGAGACCTCTGGGTAATCGGAAAAGTGGGAGGGTTGTGCGCACGTAATGCAGGATAACCACACCTTCTGCTGTTTCAATGGCAGATGGCCGTCCTAAGTCGGCACCGGATGTCAATTGGTCTCGTTGGTTTATGTGTAGTCCTTTGTGTTTGATGTTTCTGTGTTGTGCGTTGACGTTCCTTGTCCCTTGTGCGTCTCTTTCTGTGCGTGTCTGCTTTGTGTTTTTGCATTGAGTGTTTTGGGATTTTGCTGTTGGTGCTGCAGTCTGGTGTTGTTGTAGATCCCCTCCTTTGAAATGTTTCTGTTTTGTGCGTTGGTTTTCCTTGTCCCTATGCGTCTCTTTCTGTGCTTGTCTGCTTTGTGTTTTTGCATTGAGTGTTTTGGGGTTCTCCAATCTGGTGTTGTTGGAGATCCCCTCCTTGGTTTTGTAGTCTTCAGTGTTTGCTGTGTTTCTATTTCTTAATAGCAGATTACAAAACGAACTATCATGTTTGGCAAGCTTTGAGATAAATTGAATTGTATTCTAAGACTTATACAAAAGTGATCTTTATATTTCTTCATCTTATTCATTCAAGATAGCGCAAGTATGAAACGGATTAATAAAAGTTTCACTTGTTTCCAGATCCTATTCAATATATATCTTGATTTATGCTTGTTCAATGTATATGTCACCAACGTCTGACATAAATACAATTTTAACTAAGATAGCGCCATAAAAACGAATTGTGGTATTTTTTTTTCATTCTTAATTCCGATTCTATACTCCGGAGCCAAAACGCCATCACTACTGTTTTTTTAATAATGCAGCGAAAGATTTTTGAATCTTAATTGGTTGGAAACTGTTGCATGTATTGAATATGAAGCATGATTCATGTAATGTTACTTGCATATTTTAAGACGTAACTTATTAATACAGCGACGTTAATCAACAACACTACCTACAATAGTAATGTAATCTTTATATTGTTCATCGTCGTGTTATTATGGAGCTGTGCTATTGTCTTCGTCTGTCCGGTTTTTTTTCTTTTCTCGCAGGAAAGTTTTGTTATATATCCAATGTTCAAAAATTTGTTAGTTTTTTTTTAATTCTGAGTTTTGTGATTGTCTTTAATTCACTGAACCACAGAGCGAAATTGTACAAAGGCATTTCATTATACATGAAGGTAGCTCAACTCAAATTAATAAATTCGGTGCAACACAAATTCGAAATGGTTTCCATCAATGCAAATCAATAAACAGATACTGACCACATTTCATATGGATGATTATAGAACTCCATATCGAAGCGAAGGATGTATATCTGCATACTGCTGTTTTGACACTTTTGCTCAGGCCGATACCTACTCTCTCGCAGCATATGAGACACTTATTTTTTTTCGAAAAATAGAGTTACTTCCCATTTGAGACAAAATCTAACGTGGACTAATTGTGACGTCATCACATTCTATGGAAACGATCCTTAGACTTTGGGAAATTACGGTATAAATTCGGCTTTATCATACCATTTTCATGACGTCATAATAGGTTTACGTCAAATATCGTCTCAAATGGGAGATAACCCTGTTTTCCACGAAGACTCAATAATGTATATGTTTAAGGACATTTTACTATAGTAATTATGTCGGTTTCCTATGGTTATCTCATGAAATAATTATAAATATAATTTTTTGTGCTCTTTGTGTCGTGTAGTAAAAAGTTTATCGGTTGGATGGTTGAGTTCACTCTTACATGAATTCTAAATGTAAATGCAAATAACAATTTCCAAAGTATACGACGATGTGTACCCGAGAAAAAACATAAACAAGCCAATAATTTGAGAGATGATTAAGGCAAGTAGTATTATATGTTCAAATGGTAGTATCTAAAACTTTTTTACATTAAAGCATCGCTATCAACAGATGAAATCATGTGAGACCATACGTAACTTAATTCTAGAGAAATAAAGTTACTATAAAAATATTTTGAGGTGATATTTTACTCGACATAATTATCAAAGCATCTGAAATAAAAAAAAAGCTGAATTCATAATGTAAGGTCGATGTATGAACTCTCTATCTTACAAAGCAGGGTTTCTGCAAAATATTGAAATTGTTTATAACAACGAAAAAAACTTGATTATTACGCAATGTCGAGTATATGTAGAATTCATCCAGCCTTCATTACAATAGAAACCTCTTGAAAAAAAGTTTCAGGATTTCATGTTCTTTGATAATAAAAAAGGATATAAAATCAAAATGTCTCTAACGGGTATTAAATGAAATACTCTTGAAATTGGATTCTAATGTATTTGCAAATAACAGGCGCTATTTAGGACTTTCACATTTATTAGAAATCAATGGTATAATTGATAAAACAGTCAATAATGCACTTTTTCATTATCTTGAATTAGGCCACTCTTCAGGTAGAACAAGTCGGAACAAAGTGATAAAAATCAATTTCTTCTCTTATCACGAAACGATATCAAAGTCCATGAGCTGAACTTCCGTTCCTTCCTCTTCATCAATAGATTGATGTTTTGATGGGAAACAATTTCTCAACTCAGCAAACCTCTTTCTGATATTCGAATCCCAAAGCCAGACAAAAGGTAATATGAACATAGAAGATGTACCAAGCCATGTGAATCCGATTATGACTTCGTAAGGTGGTACGCAAGACTGACAAATCGACAACAAAAGACTGACGAACTGATGGGGAAACCACATTACCATGAATACGGAATTTGAAACATATAACATGAATAAACACACTTTTTCGTATTCATCCTCGTTTTGAGGTATGTTAGCATTCGCGTCATGTGATCGCCATGTCAAAGATCTTGTGTGAGCCTCCATTTCATTTTCATTTTTCTTATAAGTCCCCATGAGCGTTACTATCATACTTGTTATCAGTAATATGGCTGGACTGAAAAAGGAAATAATTGGAATAGTATCGGTGCCAATCCGTCCATCACAAATATACAGTATCCAGGGATGTCTGTATTTTCTGAGTTTCCAGAATGGATAATTGGAAGCAAGATTAGGGAACTTAATATCCACGGTAACATCATCTGAGATAAATAACTTAGTCTCCCCATGGTTCTCATATAAACAGACGGAAAAAATACCAGCAGGAAACGGTCAATAGCTATTTCACAAAACACCATTATTCCTACGAAAGGGATCAGGAGATCTAAGGTTATCCATCCTTTGCAAATGAAATACCCTAACTCCCAAGTGTCGCTGAGTTCATAGTATACCGCTATTGGATTCACAAAACTGCAGGATAATGAGGTTGACAATACATATATTTGAGAATGATTGATATGTTACTTGGTTTCGGAGCTCCTTGCTGGACAGAATCGCGACTAGAAGAATGAAGTTCAATAAGGTGGAGAATATTGTCAGAATTATTCCGTAAACAGCAATCTTTGTTGAATATTGTTGGTGGACTTGAATAACATTGTCCAAAAACACTGAAAGGTTCGTTGAAGGAAATGGAGAGTAAAAATTCCATCATTTATGGAAACCACATCTGATTCACTGTCCACCAGTAACGTTCCGTTACCCATCGCCTGTAAAAGAAACAAATAAACGGAATTATTTTGATTGGCATTTCCTAGCGACAAATTGTCACATAGTTTGAAATCTCTATACATATATAATATAGGGATTAACGTGAAATGTCTTACTAGCAAGAAAGCAAAACAGCAAATGGATACAAAGTGTACTTGTATTTTGGTTGATTTACAAGCACACCTTTGCTTACGTAACATTTTTCTTCATATTTCCGGCTTTTGACATGTCCATGCTTTCTGGGCAATAACTACTCTTAACGTAAAGTCTGTTAGGTATATAGATGATTTTGATTAGTGAATGAAAGTCAAACACATCACCCAAAATAAGAATCCAAAGCACAACCAAAGGTATACCAAAAGAGAAAACCTTATTAACATATGCGTTATGTATCTGTCGTTAAAATAAATAGCGTTCGTAATTCAAACTTAGTTGGTCATACATCATCTTGTGAGACATCCCGTCCTGTGTTTTTGAATTGAAGATCTTATATGCATAACGTTACGCGCATAATAAGGATGAGTGAAATCATACTAGTGAAGATCTCAAATAGAGCGATGTGGTATTGGCGTAATGCATGTATATATAGTTCGATGTCTCTTTACCGAAAGAACTAAATGGTGTTTAGTAGGAGAAGAGGAATACTCCTACCGACATCGTGCTAGAGAACATCGTACCCTCAGAGCATGATCATAGCACGCAACGGCGGCAAACACGAACTGCTACATACTCTCTCATCAGTTCCATCAATTCAATTGAAATCTGTCTCGAATGAGCACAGGTTGTATTCTTAAAATAGACTGATTGATTCAGACTAAACATTAATGACGCATTTGCACAGAATAAACTATATCCTGTAAATAAAAACACAATTCCCCTATGAGACGATAAAAAAATCCATTTGTAAACAAGGGTTTTGATCTTCTGAGAATTTAATATTCGAAACACGTGTCTGGTGCAGAAAAATTGGTTTGGAATTTTCTTCGGGAAGGTATAGAGTTGGAACACCTCTGTATTATTCTGAACATATCTTATATTTTTCTTGATCATCGCGTACAAAGTACCATTCCTCAATATTTTGAGAACTTAGAACCTCTTCCTATTTGTTACAAATATAAGAGACATATTCGAAATTCCATTTTAGATAATACCGATATTCGAATTGATAACTTCCACTAAAATCTTCATCCAAGTTCAAAATCTGAAAGATAGTTGAAATCCAAGTTACGCAATTTTCATGAAAAAATATGTCTTCGCGCCTGCAGACAAGCAGCCAACAATATTTGAAAACGTTACTACACATCAACTTTAGTTTCGGAAATTTTGTCTACAAATACTTATATCAAAAGCAATGAAACTGTCCCCCACATTTTGAGCAAATATAACAGTGAAATGTCTTCAATTAACATCCCTTTTTCTAAATTGGATCTCCCTACAATACATGTATACTGCACACCAAAACTACACAAGTCTTCCTACAAATTTCGATACATTGCTAATTCTAGCAACTGCTCAGCTACAATTTTGTCTAGAAATTTGGCTATAAAGGAACACGTGACCAAATACTGTGGAACTGTTATGAACAGGAATGACATTAACTTCTTTTAGTCTTTTGAAAATTTAGGGGATGTGAGTGACAAAATGAAATCAAGAAATTTCGAAGCAAATACGATTTCTTCATACGACTTTTCTCATATGTACACCACAATTCCTCTCTACAAAATTAACGATAGATTGTCCAAACTCCGATCCTCTCTGAATATCAGTCGGAATCCTCGGATTATCACATGCATGAGGTCGCTGCATCCGGCAGGGCATGGACTGTATTTCGTATGTCTCCTGTTTTTTATATCCATTTACAAATCCATTTGTGTGTTTCTTGGGTCCCCTTCGTCATGCTTTCTGTTTGTATGTTCATCTTACAGTGATATTATTTACACCACAATTGTTCGTTTTTCGAGACCTCTGGTCATTCGGAAAAGTAGAAGGGTTGTGCTGTGCGCACGTAATCCGGATAACCACAGCATATTCTACTTGCGTGACAGACGGCAGTCTAAAGTCGGCACCGGTTGCCCATTGGTCTCGTTGGTTTATGTGTGGTCCTTTGTGTTTGATGTTTCTGTGTTGTGCGTTGATGTTCCTTGTCCCTTTTGAATCTCTTTCTGTGCGTGTATGCTCTGCGTTTTTTGTATTGGGTGTTGGAGTTTTGCTGTGGACGTCGTAGCCTAGTGTTGTTGGACATCCCCTCCTTTCTGTCTAATCATACACGATCAAAACAAATTCATGCATGTGCAGCTACGTATATTTCCATGTTAGAAACATATGTAGCAGCGTATGCATTAATTTGTATTGACATTTTCTCAATATGTTCATGATGAGAAACAAATAAAATTAGATCTTTCGGTCAAGAATTCACGGACTGGCATGCAAAAGAACTAATTATGTCTTTTGTTGGTATATTCAATGTATTGTACCTTAAACCATGCATTTTTGTAAGGAAGTTATTATCCACTGATATAATTTCATCAGAGCCACTTAAAGTCTATTCAACCATGAGCTTCTAACTTGACTATAACTCAATCACAGTTGTCTTTACGAGATTGTAAAATCAGATAACTAGATACCGAGGCTGAATACAATTAATAAAGTTAAACATATTTGATTAGTTGCTTGTCGACGATTACCATGATTACTGATCATTTTCAAGTAAATACATTGGAGAAAAAGAATGTTTATTAAGACTGCCTAGGAGAAATTCTAGGATAATTGCTAAAACTATCAAACATATTTGTGGTCTTATCCTTGTCAGTTGATTTTTAATGCTAGATAATCATTCCTCGGAATTCTACTATTTCGATTTGATCGATGAAATTAAGTAGGGTAATCTATAAAGCAATTCTGTGCTTGAGCAATTCCTACATGTATCATAGAACATTACGAAATTAGCACCGTTTACCATTGATTGGATTCCATCAATGAAAAAAAAACATTGTTAATTTGAATTTCTCTGCGGGAGTAATTTGAAAGCTCATTCTTGGAAAAAAAAGAAAAAAAAATTGATTATAATCTAATTTGTGTAACATCATTCATGCATTTGTGTTTTGTTTATCGACAATTATTCTCGCAAAGAATCTTATCACTGGGAAATGACGTCACAAGAGTTTGGTTAGAAGGTTTTTGATTCGAAGATAATTTTAAAGTGTTTATATCACACATACATCATAATGCAGCATTGTGCAACATATTTGTATGTCTTATCAAGGAGCAAACAACCCATGAGAAATAACTTTAATTCGACGCTGCATTGGAATGACATTATGTGTGTAAAGAATAGTCTTTATCAGAGTATTATTCATCTCTTGGCTTGATAGGAAGACTATTTTCACAGATTATTTATCAAAAAGAATATCATGCCATTCTGATAAGTTAATTGAATTTTTCAGTTGAAACAATTATTAGAATCTGCCAATCAAGTCAAACAAAAAAAAAATCGATAACAAATATTTTTTTTTGATCACTTGAAGAGTATATATTACATTTCATCAATAAAGATATCATACAAGACGTAAACTGATGTTTTTCTAATCAATGAATTAGGAATAGAATGACCATATGTACACATTTAAGCCAAATACATCGATTCTGCTGCAGGCCGTCTAAGGTCGACGAGAACACTTCAGTTATAAACTTTCTTCAATGACATATATGTTAGAATCGCATGGGATTCTATCAATCCAAGACTATAAACAACTAGCTTAATCTCTTTAAAGAAATTAAAACCGGCTGCTTTAGCAGAGCACGCATTTCAAATGACACAATTACCAGAAATGTCACACATCTAATTTTGCACATTTTCTCATGGTACGCTAGTATGTATGAATTTATTCCATCATGTAACCGAGACTTAAGTTCAAAAAATAAATCCAGAGGGCACTACTAAAATACAATACTGCGTCAGAAAATATTTTCTAAATTTAATAAGTATCACTGAAGAGGATTTACTATCCGAAAGGTGTCTAACGTGTCGGCGCCGGGTGCATATTGATCTCCTTTTATGTGTTGTCATCAATGTTTGATGTTTCTGTACGTCTTTTATGATTGTTTGTATGATGTTCTAGTGAATATTGTTGTGTCTTTTTGCGATTTGTAGTTTTGTAGTATTTCATGATGTCATTTATGTGTCACTTTCTTGTGCGTTTGTTTCGCTGGGTGAATTTCGATTTATTTTTCAAGAAGGTAAAGAGTTGGAGCACTTCTGTATTATTTGCTATTAACATCTTGTATCATGTAGAAAAGAGACAGCGTTCGTCATTCATTTCATGTCAATGAATCCAGACTTCACAGCTTCTTTATAATCACAGCAATATATATGTGCTTTGTAAAATATAAACAAACAATACGATTACGTGTTTTTGTGGTGATGATGGTTTTTTCCTATAAAAGTTACATTAGATGCACTTTTTAAATTGCTGTATTCTTTATAAAACATTATATGTTCATATTGCTTTGAATCATTATTTTAATGGTGTAAATGTGTTAAAGAAGAGCCTGACGATAATCTTAACATCACTCACAATATAGCACAAAATTGAGCATCGACGGACCCCTAGCAAGCTAAATGTTGGACCTGGTGCTGCCTGGGAGGAGTAAGCATCCCCTGTATGGCTAGCCGCACCCGCCGTCGATGTTCACGCATGAAAATGAAATCTGTAATGTATGTACTGTCTTAGGTTATGTCTATATAGAAAGTGCTATGGCAACCATGTCAGGGAAAAAATATTCAAAACACTTAATGTCAAACCCTCGCAGAGAACTTTTTTACGAGATCGGCAAAGGGCATAAATGTGACACAAATAAGGTAAAGAAGATCCTGACGGTAATCTCTTCAGCACTCACTATAATGCACAAACTTGAGCATCGACGGACACCTAGAAAGCTAGAGATTGGACCTACGAGTCGTTTTATGATATACCAAGTAAGGACTTAACCTCGGTTATTGTGTCATTATAAAGACCCGATAAGGTTTGTAATATCGACCTCTGTCATTGGCCTCGGTCGATATATGAATGTAAACGTCTTCAAATTGAATAGCATCATTTAAAAACAGATAAATTGGCAACGTGGACCAGACATGCACGTTTCGGGTACTAAACCCTCATCAGTGATCCTAAATCTAAACAATGAAATATGCCAAAAAGTATAAAAGTTACTATGTCGAAAAGTGTACCGAAAGACGTAGCAGGATGGGTGGGATACATGTATGATGCTACAGGACCCACTTTTTAGAAATTTCAAGAAATTTTGATAACAGAAATTTAGAATTAATGCGTTGAAGAAACGATCAACCGAAACTGATCGAACTTGGCAACATGTGCCCTCGGGGATTCCTGGTCCACCAGCAGTGACACTCACCAAGTGGTATAAATGTAAAAGTCTTCAAATTGAATAGCATTATTTAAAAACAAATAAATTGGCAACGTGGACCAGACATGTACGTTTCGGGTACTAAACCCTCATCAGTGATCCTAAATCTAAACAATGTAATATGCCAAAAAAGTATAAACGTTACTATGTCGAAAAGTGTACCGAAAGACGTAGCAGGATGGGTGGGATATGATGCTACAGGACCCACTTTTTAGAAATTTCAAGAAATTTCAAAAAATCTCATCGGGTCATTATAATGATATAATGACCTCAACCAAACTACCCAAAATAATTGCATGAAGCAATATCCTTAATGAATTCGTATAAATCTGTTTCGATAAAGAAATACATTTATACTACAATTCTTTAATGCAATTCCAATGATCCAAAAGCCCGCCAAACATGACATTTCATTATAGAATCCACCAATAGAAAACAGAAACTCAACGAACACAAAAATGATGCAACAATCAACTCAACCTTTCTATTAGACTAAGTTTAAAACTAATTTCAAACTATTTAGTAATACAAAATTTCAGACCATCCAGAAGAGAGTTAAATTTTTAGTAAATTACATGTGTGCGGCTCCGAGCAAATTGATTTTTACAGTGCAACGTACAAAACTTTTCAATTCTACAAACATTCTATTGAGATGCAAATAATACAATCAACTTAAAACATTCTGCAACGAAACATAAGTAAATCCTCAATTGAGATGAGATCAGGTGCCCCGAAGGAATAAATATCTCCTGTTTGCTAGCAACACGCGTAATTTAGGTCGTTCGGAAAAAAGGCTTATCCGCTAAATTGTTAAATTTGGTGTTTTAGATGGTTCTTATCTAAAATATCTTCCAACATTCCTGTATATGTACACAAATTGCATTGATAGAAGAAATTACGCAAAAAAATAAAAATCATGTTCTGTTTTGATTGATTGAAAAAATTACTATTTTGATTATGTTACTGATATATAATAGCCAATAACAAAACGCTTATATTTGCTAAAATTGAGGTACAAATAATAATCATTTGACGTATATAAAGAAAAAGAAAAGAGGCTATCTTCAACAGAACCCGGTTGCAGCACCAACAACCAAACACCGAACTACTTCTTATTGACTTTTACTCCCTGATACATCATGATTTTTATGAAGGTTTTTTGTTTTGCGTTTGTTTTTCACCTTTTTAATTAAAAAGCATTGATAACTTTGTTCCTCGAAATAAAAGTCACGTGTCTACACAACTTTAATTATCAATATAAGAAGTCACGATTTTACGATAAATCTAACATAATTGACGTCAGTAATAAAGGAATCTATGAGAATTCTATATGTTCTAATCAATTAAGCTGACGGTTGCGATTATATATTAGGTGAAATATTTCAACGGATAAGAGCTTAGTGTTCATCACTAAAATTTATCTCCGACAAACTGAAGTTAATATCCATTTTTCCAATTTGTTCCCTCGCCTATATTCTTCTTGTGTTATCTAAGTGCAATGAAACGCACATTTAATTTTGCTCATTGTGCTTATCTAAAGATATTACCACACAACTTGGTTTCCTTGAAAGAAATATCAATTTGAATCAATTAAAGGGTTATTAAAAAAAATTATCAATTAAAAGCGTTTAAAGTAAGATTTCTCAGTGCCGTTAGTTTTTCGTTATTATCTTATGTGGTTATGTGTATTTGGTTTTTTTTATTTGTTCTTATTTTCTATTGTTCTTCCATGCCTTTGTGCTCTCTCTCTCTCTCTCTCTAGGAATGTGTTTTCTTCAATAAGGGCTATACAATTACTTTGAAACTTAAATAAGACTTTATGCCAAGTAAATACTTTAGTGTGGCACTTTATCATACAATGTACAAGATATTTACAATCAGTAGACATATTCTATCACAGTTTCATCTTACATGAAATTTTTTATGAACTTCAAGGACTTTTTTATGCGTGTTGGAATTCAATGTTTTTCTGCGTATAGCACGCATATTTACGACATCATTTTCACAGACTTTGGCCATATTTCATTGTTTAGATTGAGGATCACTAACGAGGGTTATTTACCCGAAACGTGCATGTCTGGTCAATGTTGTATATTTATCTGCTCTGAAATGATGCTATAAACTGAATACTGGTCAGGAATGGTCCTTCCCTTCCACAGTCAAAATATATGTCAGTAAAAGGATTTGCTATCGCATGAACATTTCAGACTCCATTTTACAAAATGCAAAACTTATCTTAAGGCTTTGAGTCTATATATAACTGATATATACCTGATTCTTGGATATTTACTAGCCTAAGGCTTCTTTCATATGCTTTGAAGTGAACCTTAAACAAAGGATCACAATGTGTTGCCTTCATAAAAGAAGTACCCAACCTGTCATCTCACTTAATATATCAATGTAGTGATATGACATGTAAAGCGTTTGATCTCTTAATTCTAAAGGAAAACGTAGATCAAGTATTTCATCAATTAAGGAAAAAAATATATATATCCATTTTGATATTTCCTTTTTTGTGTTCTTGAATTAGAAATGTTTTTCGTCACAGCTTCATCGAACCCGATTTTAAAAGTAAAAAAAAAAAAACAAAGTGTCGGCGCCTTCAATACGCTAGTTGTTGATTCGTATTTCAATGTCATGTTTTTCTCAGTTCTATTTGTCGTGCACACTGTTGAAAGCACTTTTAAAGATGTTACCAAGAAAATAAATAAAACATGTCCATTCTAATTTCGAAATAGTTATCTTACTGTTCATTTTCTTCGTTGAGGCAAACGGAACATTCAATAAATAAAAGAGTAAGACCCTATTTGGTTTTTTTTTTTCTTGACAAATTTCAGTTTTGGTATTTATATGAACATTTAAATTTATTAATGAAAAAAAAAATTAAATTATAAGAAAATGGATCGAGTCGCCCCCCGTGTCAAGATAAAGACGTACGGAAAAAGAGAGCAAATGTTCCAAAGAGATACAAAACTCTTCCATGAAATTTTGATCATAATTTATAATTTTCTACTTAATTTAGATCATTAATTCTTATAGAATATTTTTTTCAATATGTACACAGAAAATCATCGTTATTCAGATATTCTGTTTTTCTACTTATGAAAACTTTAACAATCGTATTCCTGCATTTTGCACTCTCTTCAAAGTAAATACTAAAAATTAACTTATAGAAATAAAACTAGAGGGCACTACTGAAATACATTTGGCTGTATTAATCACTTATTGTGGAGAATATACTATCGGAAACACGTGTCTGGTGCATTAAAATTGGTTTGAAAATTTCTTCCAAGAAGGTAAAGATTTGGAATAACCGTATTATTTTTGAGAATTCTATATTTTTTCTTGTATATGTAAAATATTTCGTTGGTTACTTGTTTTTCTCCATTTGTTGATTTTTGTTCTCAATTTTCAAATCAGAAGCATTCGTAAAAATTCAATATTTAGTCTTTATTGTAATTTCAACGCTGTATCCTCCACAAAAATAACAACGCTGTATCCTCCACAACATGATCAACGCTTTTTGAGAGACTTAAACTTTTTGAGAGACTAAGTTTTCAACAGAAAATTGCCAGTTAAAACAAATACAATTAATTTTAATTGTAAAAAAGTTTCAAAAATAAAAATAAAAAAGTAAATAAATAGAAAAGGAAATGAAATCAAAATCTTAGGAAGAAATAACAATATATGAGTTTCAAGCTTGAATATGTATCTTCAATAAGAGAGAATAGCTGAGAAAAAAAATAACGTACTTGTATCGATAAACAAAACAAAAAAAGATATTGGGAGTCATGAATAGAAAACAAATAAAACCGAAAGTAGTGAAATGTGTGTTTCTGATAAATGAAATCATTGCTTACCGTTTGATACAACTCCATTGCTGAAAAACTCCCAAATTTTCTCAAATAACTCGCATTATTGAAACGTATAGCAGAAATATAAACTACTGCAAGAGATGAACCCTCGATCGTATACTTTAATATAAAGCACGATGATACATCAGGACTGATGAACTGCTTATATATATCCACAACATAAGGCTAAGTACATGAATAATACAACGATTATTATCTTATATAGCTCAGCTAGCATTAGAAACTTAGCCGCACTAGCGAATTCAAGAGAGCAATCAATATGGCTATTCCACATGATTGAATGATTTAATCACGGCTTGGATACTTCGTAGGGGTAATCTCCCATAGGAGTTTTACGGATTTTTTTTCATATCTAATCAGTTAAACGTTCCTTTGCATTTTTGTTATCCTTATAATGTCGTACGTATACATAATAAGATATTTTCAGAAAAAAAGTTGCCTTTTAATTCTAAGACTGCCAGTAAAAGTTTACTGGCAGTCTTTTTTCACAAAAATTATTGTCCACTTCTTTTCAAATTCGGATCAATACAGCCAACAGAGTAATACATATTACCTTGGGTATTTCACAACCTGCATTTTATGGTGGCATAAATAACAAGATAAGAAGAATCAAAGATAGACATCATAAATATCGAAACTGCGTCAGAATCATCAAACGCCTTTTATACCGTGGATATGATCCTAATGTCAACAGGTGGACATCACATCCTAGCCATCTTGCTACGTCTTTCGGTAATTTTAGGAAATAATTTTCACAGATTTTGGCCATATTACATTAATTAGATTGGGAACACTGACGAGGGTTTAATACCCGAATCGTGCATGTCTGGTCTATGCTGAAAATTTATCTACTCTAAAATTATGCTAATAAATTTGAAGACGTTAAACATTGGTTCTTAAGCAATCTAAAGTCTTGTACACGCGCATTCTTAAAACTTGCACTCTGACTGACTGTGACGACGGGACTCCATGAATGGCCCTGTCCAAACCTCTTTAGAGGAGACAGGGTCCCGACCACCTGTCCTCTCTGAATGTCAGTCGGACTCCTCGGGTGATAACATACATGAGCTCGCGGCGGCAGAGCACGGATTGTATTACGTACGCCCTCTTTTTATATCCATTTACATATTCATCTGTGTTGCTTGGGCCCCTGCGTTTTGCGGTCTTGTTTGTGTGTGGTCATCTGACAGTGAGGAGGTTGTTTTACACCACAATTGTACGTTCTTCGAGACTTCTGGGTAATCGGAAAAGTGGGAGGGTTGTGCGCACGTAATCCAGGATAGCCATACTTTCTGCTATTTCCATGGCCGTCCTAAGTCAGCACCGGTTGCCCATTGGTCTCGTTGGTTTATGTGTAGTCCTTTGTGTTTGATGTTTCTGTGTTGTGCGTTGACGTTCCTTGTCCCTTACGCGTCTCTTTCTGTGCTTGTCTGCTTTGTGTTTTTGCATTGGGTGTTTTGGGGTTTTGCTGTGGGTGCTACAACCTTGTGTTGTTGGAGATCCCCTCCTTTGTTTCTGATTGACTGGCGCGCGAGTCATTATTTTCCGATAATGACTGCTGACGGAAGATAATGACTCGCAGTTTTATTTTTCTTGAACTCGATGTTGTTTTAGCATAAACGATTAAAAAACGATAAACGAGTTAGAATATAAGAGTTACGTCCCGTTTCGAAAAAAAAAAATCTGACCTTGACCGCGCACTGTAAACAAAAATGGCAGACGGAAATGCAACCAAAGTTGCGCGTCGTCAATTTGCGTCACTTTCTGTGGATGATCTGAGAGAATTAATTGAAAATTCAGAAAACACAAGAAGATTGACGTAAATTGCAGTTAATGTTTTCGTGATTACTTAGGGGTCCGTCGATGTTTAATTTTCTGCTCTATTGTGAGTGCTGTTGAGATTATCGTCAGGATCTTCTTTAACTCATTAGGATCGAAGAATGAAAACACCGATTTCGAGGGGTTAGAATTGAAAGAACTTGATCGTCTGCTTGGGAAATTTTACGTTGAGCTGAGGAACAGTAAAAGGGAACTTTACAAGAAAACGACACTGCTATCGTGTAGACAAGTGAGTTTAAGAAGATCCTGACGATAATCTCAACAGCACTCACAATAGAGCACAAAATTAAGCATCGACGGAGCCCTAGCAAGCTAGAGGTGGGACCAGGTACCCGGGAGGAGTAAGCATTCAACGACATCTGCAATCTTTGAGAACCGATGTAGATATTATGAGATGACAACATTTCAAGGAATCCAACAAATATTTCAAAGATATTGAGATTTAATACATTAATTGTTCATATACTTTTAAATGCACTGTTGAAAATATTTGAAGCATTAATGTATTGGCCTATACACAATTTACAATGTTTTTTTTGTGTATTTTGCTCAGGAGGTACAATGGAAATGAAGAGACAGGGAAACGCCAGCATCTCCCATCATCTTCCTATTTCTGATCCTGACATGTTGAAGCTGTATGAATACCTGACAAGTTCAGACTGTGCAAAAGTTTTGCAAGAAAAGGTATGAGGTAACTATCAAAAGTGAATTAAATTTGTCAAGTAAGATGTATAAAACTTTACGTTTTTAGATGGAATTATCAAGTCAAATGACAATATTATATTTATTCTTTTCATCCCAAAGGTTTTTTTTTTGACATTATGATACACTTCGGTTGGAGGGGCCGTGAAAATCTGAAAAATCTGAAGAGGTCAGACTTTGCAGATAGGGAAGATGCCGAGGGTTTTTGAGAAAATTCGGGATGAACGAACTAAAAACCATTACTTACAACGTCAACTATGCACCCACATGCAATCAGTGAAATGCACCAAAATGCAATCAGTGAACTAGTTTAAATGTTGATACTATTGTAAAACTTGTTATTTTGTTAAATATAACATAATAGTTGAATTCTTTATTAAAAATCAAATGTTCTTATTGCTTCGAATAATTAATTTAATGACAAAGTCATACGAGTCGTTTTATAATATAACAAATAAGGACTTGGCCTCGGTCATTATGTCATAATAATGACCTCGACATAGTCCATATTTGTATAATAATTTATTTTGTATTGTAAACACGAATTTCATGTTCATATAATTAAAACGTATTCGGCGATATGAACGATATGTTTTTGAAAATTGAAGACGTGTAGGTCTAGGGGTTCATTTATTGAAAAACAAATCTTGAACCAGAATTTCATAAAATTAAAATGACAAGAAGGTACTCTTCATTGCTGATTTGTTGGTTGCAGGTGTGCAGAAAGGCAACTATTTTCTTATAATGTATCAATTCAACTAAAAATAAAGTCCAGTAATTCCTAAAGCAGACACACAAACACTCATTATATCAGTTTTATATATAAGAACACTAGCAACAACAAACAACAGAATGCTTTATTTTCATAAATATTGTCAAGTGCTATGTGGAGAAATATTTTCAACGCATAACATACATGTATATAAAAACCGTTTTGACTTTGAGTTCCAATGTTGTTGACAGTCACTTCGACAACCGGTTTACTGGTTTCATGCATGGACATTGACGGCGGGTGCCAAACAAGGGATGCTTACTCCTCCCGGGCACCTGATCCCACCTCCAGCTTGCTAGTGGTCCGTCGATGCTCCATTTGTGAATGCTGTTGAGATTGGTGTCAGGATCTTCTTTCACTCACCTACACATATAATACTTGATTGGTATCCTCCACACCGATATAGCCCTATGAACTTCATAAGCGGGGGCTTAAACTAGCATATTTATAACACCAAAAGTCTCCCTTTTATATCGTTTGAAATTAAGTGAAGGAATTGAACTTCTAAAGTATTCATCATATGAGTATCCTATCATTTAAGGTTAAGGCTGCGACTACAGGAAATAACATCATATCACATAATATTAATTTTGGAACCGACACAAACGATAAATGGTATAACCTCAGATTGTTACATTATTTTAGAAAAGAAAATAACAGTCCTTGAAATTTTCATTGCTGAATGGGTTTTTCTGCAAAAAATGTATATTTTAAATGGAAATTCACCGAAAATAGAAAAAAAAACCCAAAAAATCATTTTCGCATGAGATCTGCTACCAAATGAGTTAAAGAAGATCCTGACGATAATCTCAACAGCACTCACAATAGTGCACCAAATTGAGCATCGACGGACCCCTAGCAAGCTAGAGGTGGGATCAGGTGCCCGGGAGGAGTAAGCATCCCCTGTTGGCCAGCCGTACCCGCCGTCGATGTTCATGCACGAAAATGAAAATACATAAAATGCATGCGCTCTCTGAGGCCACATCTATATAGAAAGTGCTACGGCGACAATGTCAGGGAAAAATATTCAAAACACTTACTGTCAAACCCCTCGCGTGGAACTTTTTTTACGAGCTCCACACGGCAAAGGGCATAAGTGTGACACAAATGAGTTAAAGAAGATCCTGACGATAATCTCAACAATACTCACAATAGAGCACCAAATTGAGCATCGACGGCAAAGCAAAGATTCAAACATCTCATTATACACTTTAAAAGTTAGATAATTAGATATTTGAACTTCGAGTTAAATCAAAGGAGAGGATCTCCAACAACACCAGGTCGCAGCACCCAAAGAAAAACCCCAAAATACCCAATGCAAAACACAAACCAGACAAGCCCAGATAGAGACGCATAAGGGACAAGGAACGTCAACAGGACATAAACCAACGAGACCAATTGGCAACCGAAACCGACTTAGGACGGCCATCTGCCACGGAAATAGCAGAAGGTGTGGTTATCCTAGATGCCGTGCGCACAACCCTCCCATTTTCCGATTACCCAGAGGTCTCGAAGAACGTACAACCTTCTCACTGCCAGATGACCACACACAAACACGGCCGCAAAACGCAGGGGCCAAAGCAACACGGATGAATATGTAAATGGATATAAAAAGAGGGCGTACGTAATAGAAACCGTGCTCTGCCTCCGCGAGCTCATGTAAGTTATCACCAGAGGAGTCCGACTGACATTCAGAGAGGACAAGTGGTCGGGGCCCTGTCTTCTCTTAAGAGGTTTGGATAGGGCCCGTCATGGAGTCCCGTCGTCACAGTGAGTTAGAGTGCAAGTTTTAAGAATGCGCTGGTACAAGACTGTAGATTGGTCAAGTACCAAGCCTAGTGTCCGTCTTGTGACATTAGGATCATATCCACGGTATAAAAGGCGTTTGATGATTCTGACGCATTTTCGATAGTTATGCTGTCTATCTTTATGAACACCTCACTCTATGACAAACGTGACGACTTCAATTTCAGCATTACAAACTTTCCTTTTCTGAGTAGTAACATCCCTTCATCGCCTGCTTATGGCATGTTCATATCTCAGTTGATACGCTATGCCAGAGCAAGTACCAAATATACGGATTTTGTTCTGAGAGCTAGGCGTCTTTCAGATAAGCTTCTCAGTCAGGGATATGTTTGTGACCGACTAACATCGTCATTCAGGAAGTTCTACGGTCGATATGGGGAACTCGTCATACACTATGATGTTCCACTCTCAAGAATGGTGGATGATATTCTGTCATACACCATTTGAACCATCCAACCAAAGATTGTACTCTATATCTTCCAAAATGGAAGTAACCGTACGTGACAGTTCTACCGAATTGAAGCGACGGGTGTTGCATGCAAGCAGGAGATGCTTACTCTTCCTGGGCACCTGGTCTCACTCCCATATCGGGAGTTCGCTTCTTTTCATATGGTGGAGGTTTTTGTTTGTTTGCTTTGGTTCCTGTTTTGTCCTGATTTTGTATGCCTTCGGTTTCTGATTTTTGAATTGTCGATTTTGTGCTGTATACAGGGATATGGTCATTATCCATATTTTTCAATTTGATCTTTCGTATCTTGTTAAGTATTTCACCATAAAATACAGGTTTTGAAATACCAAAAGTAATATACTCTGTTGCCTGTATTGGTCCGAATATTAGAAGAAGTTGACACTAATTTTTTTTTAAATTTCCAAAAAGTCTTTAGTAGTTCGTGAATGCATAAACCTTGTCCTAACAGTTTCTTGGTAATTTGTCAATTTTTGCTATGAAAATCCGTAACATCAGTACATATTCTAGCATACCGGATGAGCTATGAAATATTGATACAAAAAAACACAAGGACGGTAATCTAGGAACATCACCGTCAAGCCAGGGGAATTTTACTATGTTAAATCCAAAATCAACTCTTTATGGATCTCTCCATTAACAATTTTGATATTTAGGCCTAAAAATGTTGTTTCTGTGTTTGTAGCGTTTGCCTTGTTTAGAGTCAATTCTTGTGGATAAATTACATTTTTTTTTTACTTTTCAAAAACAGGAATGTCGATAATAAGAATATTAGCCAGGTACCTAGAAGTGCCAATGAAACATTTCACATCATCATTTTTTCTTTGCTGTTGAAGATTTTGTTTTGAGATCAAAATGTTGATTTTTTGCATAAATTATTGTGTTATTTATGGAAAAAGTCTAAACATTAATTCGGGTACATATTGACCTGACTGCTTTAGGATAAAACAATAATATAGCTTTATACGTAGAACAAAATATGCAAATTTCAAGCTATTAATAAGACATCGACGGTGCGACTAGCGAACAGGGGATGCTTACTAATCCCGGGCACCTTGTCCCACCTCTAGCGTGCTTGGGATCCGTCGATGCTCAATTTTGTGTTTTATTGTCAGTGCTCTTAAGGTTATCGTCAGGGTCTACTTAATCGCATTTTTGTCATACCTAAACACTTTGCAGTAAAAAACATTCCCAGTGAGGGGTTAAATTGTTAACCCTGACATGGTCACAATGAAAAACCAAAGGAGGGGATCTCCAACAACACCAGGTTGTAGCATCCACAGCAAAACCCCAAAACACCCTATGCAAAAACACAAAGCAGACAAGCACAGAAAGAGACGCGCAAAGGACAAGGAACGTCAACGCACAACACAGAAACACCAAACACAAAGGACTACACATAAACCAACGAGACCAACGGGCAACCGGTGCCGACTTAGGACGATCATCTGCCACGGAAATAGCAGAAGGTATGGCTATCCTGGATTAAGTGCGCACAACCCTCCCACTTTTCCGATTACCCAGATGTCTCGAAGAACGTACAATTGTGGTGTAAAACAACCTCCTCACTGTCAGATGACCACACACAAACAAGACCGCAAAACACAGGGGCCCAAGCAACACAGATGAATATGTAAATGGATATAAAAAGAGGGCGTACGTAATACAATCCGTGCTCTGCCATCGCGAGCTCATGTATGTTATGAGCATGTACTGATATTTTGGATTTTCACAGTAGAAATTTACAAATTACCAAAAAACTTTTAGGTCAAGGTTTCCGCTTTCATAAACTACAGTTTACTCTCGTTTACTCAAACTCGGATAACTCGAATTTCCGCTTAACTCGAACTGTTTTTAAAAGTCCCGATTCTCTTCCATTGATTTCTTTGCATTTCTACTCCTGATAAGTCGAATTCCGATAACTCGAACTTTTCGTTAAGTCGAACTAATTTTTAGGTCCCTTTAGTCATTTTACGCTGAAAATTTTTCTTAATAAGTCAGACAACAAATTTATTTCAATTTTTAAACAAAACCAGTTATCATAAGGAGATTGATGGACGGATTATTGAGACTTTCTTGCTATGGAGTCTTAAATATAAGCATTAAAGGTAGCTTGGTCATTAAAAATCGACAACACAAACGTTTGTGAACGATCTTAGAGAAAGGAAAATAATTCTTTTGGAAAATCGATTGCTGATCATGTAATCAATAAGTCTAACTCCTGATAAGTCGAACTATTTCTGATGGTCCCTTGAAGTTCGGCTTATCGAGAGTAATCTGTAGTTAAGACTTTCTGGATATTTTACAAAAATTACAGTCAACTTCTTTTAAAATTCGGATCTATACATGCAACAGAGTACATTAATATGGGTATGACACAACCTGTCTTTTATGGTGATATGATAAACAAAATATAAAGGATCAAAGGTAGGCAGCATAACCATCGAAAATGCGTCAGAATCATCTAAGTTAACGCCTTTTATACCGTGGGTATGATCCTACTGTCACCAGACGGACACTAGGCTTGGTACTTGACCAATCTACAGTCTTGTACAAGCGCATTCTTGAGACTTGCACTCTGACTGACTGTGACGACGGGACTCCATGACGGGCCCTGTCCAAACCTCTTTAGAGAAGACAGGGCCCCGACCACCTGTCCTCTCTGAATGTCAGTCGGACTCCTCGGGTGATTACATACATGAGCTCGCGGAGGCAGAGCACGGACTGAATTACGCATGTCCTCTTTTTATATCCATTTACATATTCATCTGTGTCTATGGGGCCTCTGCGTTTCGCGGTCTTGTTTGTGTGATGTCATCTTACAGTGAGGAGGTTGTTTTACACCACAATTGTACGTTCTTCGAGACATCTGGGTAATTGGAGAAGTGAGAGGGTTGTGCGCACGTAATCCAGGATAACCACACCATTTGCTACTTGCGTGACAGATGGCCGTCCAAAGTCGGCACCGGTTACCCATTGGTCTCGTCGGTTGATGTGTAGTCTTTTGTGTTTGATGTTTACATGTCGTGTGTCTCTTTTCCGTCTCGTGCTGTACTCGTCTTTTGTGTTTTTGCATCGGGTGTTCTGGTGTTTTACTATTGATGCTGCAACGGGGTTTTGTTGGAGATTTCCTCCCTTCTTTTTATCAACCGAGGAGTCCGACTGACATTCAGAGAGTACAGGTGGTCGGGGCCCTGACTTCTCTAAAGAGATTTGGACAGGGCCCGTCATGGAGTCCCGACGTCACAGTCAGTCAGATTGCAAGTTTTAAGAATGCGCCTGTACAAGACTGTAGATTGGTCAAGTACCAAGCCTAGTGTCCGTCTGGTGACATTAGGACCCACGGTATAAAAGGCGTTTGATGATTCTGACGTATTTTCGAAAGTGATGTTGTCTATCTTTGATCCTTCTTATCTTGTTAATAATGTCACCATAAAATGCAGGTTGTGAAATACCCAAAGTAATATACTCTGTTGCCTGTATTGGTCCGAATTTCAGAAGAAGTTGACAATAATTTTTGTAAAATTTCCAGAAAGTCTTTACTAATTTGTGAAAGCGAAAACCTTGTCCTAAAAGTTTCTTGGTAATTTGTAAATTTCTACTATGAAAATCCAAAACATCAGTACATGCTCTAGCATACCGGATGAGCTGTGAAATAAAGATACCATAGGACGGTAATCTAGGAACATCACCGTCAAACCAGGGGGAATTTACTATGTTAAATCCAAAATCATCTCTTTTGTCATACATACTTGTATGGATCTCTCCATTAACAATTTTGATATTCAGGTCCAAAAATGGTGTTTCTGTGTTTGAAACGTTTGCCTTGTTTAGAATCAATTCTTGTGGATAAATAACATTTTTTTTTATATTTCTCAAAAACAGGATTGTCGATAGTAAGAATATCATCCAGGTACCTAGAAGTACCAATGAAACATTTCACATCATCATTTTTTCTTTGTTTTTGAAGATTTTGGATAAATTCCTTTTCATACGTGTATAAAAATAAATCTGCAACAAGAGGCGCACAATAAGTACCCATTGGAATCCCTACAATCTGCTTGTAGAGTTTCGCACAAAATCTTATATAAATATTGTCCAACAATACACAGGTCACCACATGTCCATGATTTGTATGATTTGTAATCTGTGGCGGAAAAGAAACCCTTCGATTCAGAAGTACAAATATAAGTTTTCCCCTCTCGATCAAAGCACCATTTAATGAGTTTGGACAGTCGATCATTTATTTTGTCCTGAGGAAGAGTGGTGTACATATTAGAAAAGTCATATGAAAATATCGTATTTGCTTCAAAATTTCTTGATTTCATTTTGTCAATCACATCCCCTGAATTTTTAATAGACAAAAAGAAGTTTACGCCATTCCTGTTCATGACAGTTTCACAGTATTTTGCCACATGTTCCTTTATAGCCGTGAGTGCTGACGTCAGATTTCTAGACAAAATTGTTATTGAGCAGTTGCTAGAATTAGCAATGTTTCGAAACTTGTAAGGAGACTTGTGAAGTTTTGGTATACAGTATATTGTAGGGAGATCCAATTTAGAAATAGGGATGTTAAAAGAAGAAATTTCACTGTGATGTTTGTTCAAAATATAGGGAACACTTTCGTTGCTTTCGATATAAGTATTAGTAGAGGAAAGTTCCGAAACTAAAGTTGATATGTAGTAGCGTTTTCAAATAATTATGGTGTAGTTGGCTGCTTTGTCTGCAGGCGTGAAGACATATTTTTCATGTAAATTACGTAACTTGGATTTGAAATATTTTTCAGATTTAGAAATTGGATTTTCAAAAAGTTGAGGATTTTTGTGGTAGTTATCTATTCGAATATCGGTAATATCCAAAATGAAGTTTTTTCCAGTCATTCAGAGCATGCGATTCGACTCCTTCCGATTTACACCATCGTTTGGTATAGTTATCTAAAGCTTCCTTTAGCACTTCTCGACATTTAATAAAATCTATCTTGGATGGGATTCTATACTTAGGTCCTTTCTTAAGAAGACCACGGAGCTGCCTGTTTTTGATAATTGAAAAGTCACCTGTTATAATATGACCAGCTGGTTTATATAGATATGCAGACGTTGCACATTCTCAAGAAGCAGGACATGATTCAAGTATTTTAGGATCTTGTGTAACTTTGTTGTAGTTAAAGCGAAATTTCGAATTCGAATTTCTGGTAAGACATAACCTCAGTCAGTTCATGTTTGATATTGCTTTCAGTTTCGTGCGTGGACATCGACGGCGGGTGCGGCTAGCCAAACAGGGGATGTTTACTCCCCCCGGGCACCTGGTCCCTCCTTTAGCTTACTATGGGTCCGTCGATGCTCAATTTCGCGCTTTAAAGTGTTGTCGTCAGGAACTTTTTTATTGCATTTGTTGCATGATGGTTTAAGTGAAATGTGAATATAGAACACCCATTTTTTATGCCATGAAACCAATTTCATCGAACGATAGACAATGTATATCTCATATGAAAACTCTTAATTGCGTGTGTGCAAAATGTTAGTCAAGTTTTGCTGAGATTATATTTATGTTTTCCGTAACAAGAGGACGTCTTACCAAGGGAGACGAGTTTGAAATCATCCATCATTGAACATAATGGTTGTCTTATCCCTGGAAGTAATTGATTATCTTGCTTTTTCCGCTTCCGTAACTAATTCTTTGTCACATATTTTGATGCTTAACTGCATTTGACATTTGCTGCCTCGTAAAAAAGATTTCAGGATATTTTTAATATTAGATTTCAAAATTGAACAATGTATTGTTGATAAAAAGAATTTTGAAAAGAATTCTACTTGTTCTAACAGGTTATAACAATAATCAATTTCATGCACGGTAACCAAAAATTCAAGTTTTAAACGAAAGAAATTGTACCAAGAGACAATACCGTGTAAGAAAACAAATAATATTTAAAGTAATTACACAATGTATTAATACAGTTGTAATACGTTCTGGATAGATGTAAGGAAGTTCCAAAAGTTATTGGAATTCAAATATTTTGATTATATGAGACAATATCAAGAAGATCTCAAGCGGGAAATTTGTGTCTTCAGACCACAACAAAATTGTCATTACTTAAACATCAGCGGGCAGCTAAGGTTTTCAAGGTATGGATATCGATTGCAAAAAAACAAACAGTTAATTTCAATATTTTCCAATCTCCATTCGCTTTTCTCAAGGCAGACTAAGTCTTAACAATTTACAGTGATTAGGTAACCTGAAAATAAACTATAAATGACACAAAAGTAAGAAGTATCATTTTTTGCCACTTTGTTTGTTTTTTTCTATCATTAAATCCTTTTCTCTGAGATATTTCTTACATTTTCTCTATATAATTATGTATCCCTTTCGTTTGTTTTAACAGATAGGTATGAAGGTTTCGATCGATTGCTTGACCTGAAGATCAAGATAAAAAAAAAGAAACAGGTCTGGCGGCTAATTATATAGCTAATTTTAATGCTAATTTGCTAAAACAACTTCAACAAATAACAGGAATAAATTAGACACTCAACAACACAGTAACTATGCTTAGTTCAATACAAATGAAAGCTAACGAATTTTAATGAAGAACACCGACATTTAATGCATTGACAAATCGGTCAATGAAGATCCTAACGATAATCTCAACAGCACTCACAATAAAGCACAGAATTGAGCATCGAAGGACCCCTAGCAAGCTATAGGTGTTACAAGGTGCCCGGGAGGAGTAATCATCCCTTGTTTGGCCAGCCGCACCAGCCGTCGATGTTTATGTGCGACAATAAAAACATCTAAAATACATGAACTGTCTGAACAAATCAAAACATAATAAGAGGATACGCAATGTGTACCTTGTGTCCTTAGATTAACTCTGAGATTGTATGGCATTGTCAATACTCTAAATGAATCGTGTTGATGTGATTTTTGCTTCTGGAATGTTTTTCATTATATGTAATCTAATAATTTTCAACACATTAAAATAGCAAAATATATAAGCATGATCAGTAATAATTAAAACTGCTATTTCTTAATTCATAAACAAAAAAGTTTGCCAAGTCTGCCAATGAGGGATAATACTTATAATAATTAACATGAAAATTGTCTAACAGTTATTCATTCTCAAAGTCGAGATGGCAAGGCGAGAAAATTCGAACAACATTCGAAAGTGAGATCAGGTCCCCGGGGAAAGTCAGCGTCTTCTGATTGCATGCAACACCCGTCGCAACAGCTCGATGGAAACTTGTCAAATTCTGTGATTGTCTCGATGTACATTGTGATGTACATATCAGGAAAGTATGCCTTGTCTGGTGATATTGACATACCTGAAGTTGTATACATGTAACGTGTGAATAGAGATTAACGTCAACATGTTGGAGATCTCTTCTGTATCCTCCAAAATAAGGTGAGAGATGAGATGCCAAGGATGTCAGTGTGTCCTTGCAGCATGCACCACCTGTTCTATTAGGGTATAGAATGTGACAAATAAAATTACTTGTTGAAAAAAAAATATATATATAATATATAATGAGACCAATCTACCTATTGATCTAATTAGTTGATGTGTAGTCCTTTATGTTAAGGGAGTTCGAGTATCGTTATTTTGACACTGTTTGGATGGTCAAACTAACTTTTTCTCTAAATTAAAAATCAATCTTCAGATATTCTAAAATGTATGAAATATATGCATCGTGCAGAGCATCTTTAGGGTCTAATACTTGAACAAAGTCAGGCACTCTTAGTGGAAAATCATCTTTTGCCCAAATTTTGAGTATATCAAAGGAAAACTGAATGAAAATAAATATAAGGTATCTAAAGTCAAATTTTCTAATGGAAAAGACTTGTTTAAGAACTGCAGGTACTTATTATTACCAGTAGAAGACAAGACAATTGTAATGTTTTGAGAAATAGCAATGAAATGGTAAAAATGTCACAATTTGCGGGCTAATATTTGAAGTCAAAATATGCCAGAGACTATATTCATATGCGCTTTAAGTAAAGGAAACCCCCTGTAAGATTCCTTTTTCGTCATTAACATGATTTAAGGGTGAAACAATTTATAAGTATACCAAATTCTAAGAACATTTAAATACAAAAATACTATATATTAAGCCAAAAATGCGTGAAAAACCTGTATGACAAACAAAACAGGTTATAAAAATTGAAGGATTTATTGATTCAAATTTGATTAAATACATTCGCAGGGTGTGCGTTTTTGGTTTTGCTTTGGGTACTACAAACGAGTCCGTTTTAGGAATGTTCCTGTATGTGTTTTATTTTACATTTTTTAATTCACTTACGACGTCTTTTAAAGTTGCTTAATTGCAACGTTTCAACAGTTTTGTATGATTTCACCATTATTAACACAACAATGTTTTCCAAAAAAAAAAAAAAAAAAGTTATACCTTTTTTCACAAATTTAATTAATTAATGATAAATGGAGAAAATTAACAATCTGCGATCGTAAACAACAGAACAACATTGTTGTTGTTTGGTTTATTGATTACATCAAAACATATAATTCCATACGACAGCAAACCTATTTCATAAGTGAGCTTTGCATTCTTTTTTTTTCTTAATTCGGAGCCTATTTTTTCTATAAGTGCACGATGAATCTCAATCTGGTTTTATATTTCCGTTTCTAGAGTGCTGTTGAAGATCATTAATCATAGCTTGAGGCGGAAAATTTCTGTTCTTAGAAGTTCTTAAATGAGATAAATGGGATGTAGAATCAAATCTGAATGCCAATACCATAACGTGACGTGAATGCACTTGTTTACAGGAGTGAGATTTTAAAGGAAAATCAGGGTGTTGGGTATTTGTATATCTGACATGCTTTAAATATATGTTTGTTTTGATTCAATGCCATGATTCAGAATATATATCGTCAAATCAGATACTTATATAACAATTTTACCTCTTGAGATAAAATTGATATGAAAACTCTTTTTAATTGGTTTTTATTAAAGGTTTTGCGGAAAACATAATTATTTCCGATTTGAGACGTTGTATGACGTAAAACTATTATGACGCCAATAACATGGTATTGCAACGCCAATGTATATCGTCATTTCAATGTCTTTAGGGGATATTTCAATAAAACTTAATAATGTCAAAAGAAGGAAGTTCGGTTAATTGGAAAACTGGCCCTAAATTTCAAGTAGTTTAAATTTCGATTACATTCGATATCAAAGATGTACTGTAAATTGGTTTTTATTCGTCAGATACCAATTTTCGTCATTTTCGTCAGTCCCTTCCTTGACGAAATTACGTGCCGACGAATATATATACTCTTAACAAAAAATAAATTGTAGTAAGGAAAAATTGAATCAGTCTCTTGGTAAACTTAAATATAAAAGGGAGCACTGCGGAAGTTTAAGTTTAAGAGTTTTAAGACATTCTTGATTAGTGTTATTACGACACACAAATGGCAAATCAATGAAAACTGAATATGAACACAAGGTCGCATATAATGTACTTCTAATTACTAAATAATATGTTTTCACAGCAAGGTAGGTGATATACATGTCTAATTGTATGTTTACCGATAATTGTTAAACAAACAATGAAAACAAACACATACAACGGATTTAACTATTTGACGGCGGATCAAACTGTTAAGTTGGCATTTGAGCAGACAAATTTATATTTTAGGAACCCTTGGATGACGAATTTACGAACTGACGAAATGGTCATTTTTAATGAAATGACGAAAATTGGTACTGACGAAAATAAAGCAATTTACAGTAACATTGTTGTTTGAAATACCACATGAACATTTTGATCTTAAAGTATTGCACTAAAATTTACGGCTGCAGAAATTCGTAAACACAGGAGGGGATCTCCAACAACACCAGGTTGTAGCACCCACAGCAAAACCCCAAAACATCCAATGCAAAAACACAAAGCAGACAAGCACAGAAAGAGACGCGTAAGGGACAAGGAACGTCAACGCATAACACGGAAACATCAAACACAAAGGACTACACATAAACCAACGAGACTAATGGGCAACCGGTGCCGGCTTAGGACGGCCATCTGCCGCGGAAATAGCAGAAGGTATGGTTATCCTGGGTTACGTGCGCACAACCCTCCCACTTTTCCGATTACCCAGAGGTCTCGAAGAACGTACAATTGTGGTGTAAAACAACCTCCTCACTGTCAGATGACCACACACAAACAAGACCGCAAAACGCAGGGGCCCAAGCAACACAGATGAATATGTAAATGGATATAAAAAGAGGGCGTACGTAAAACAATCCGTGCTCTGCCGCCGCGAGCTCATGTATGTTATCACCCGAGGAGTCCGACTGACATTCAGAGAGGACAGGTGGTCGGGGCCCTGTCTTCTCTAAAAGGGTTTGGACAGGGTCCGTCATGGAGTCCCGTCGTCACAGTCAGTCAGAGTGCAAGTTTTAAGAATGCGCTTGTACAAGACTGTAGATTGGTCAAGTGTCAAGCCTAGTGTCCGTCTCAAATCAATGAAAAAAGTAACCAAAATGATTTGATGACGTTTCGAGGGATATGGATATATACGGGGATATGGTCATTATCCATGTTTGTCATTCTACACTAAAAGATAGCTATGTTATTTATCTTTCTATCTATATAAAATCTATTTTGGTTGAGGGTTCGCGCCAATGTTTTATCTAAAAGAATTTGCCTAACATATGGTGGTTTTCCTTTATTTCCCGTTCATCAGATGAAATAACCCGTCCGTTTTAGTCTATCTTATGCACGTGAAATATGAATCGTATATATTCGCTCATATTCTAATGAAATAATAGAGAAAGAAAATCATGATTTTCATGAAAAATACAAGGCCAAGGGACAAGTGGACCTTATCGTTTGTCTACATTTTGATGCTATTGAATTTGAAGACATTTAACGTTGAAATTGAAAATTAAAAACATTTAACATTGTTTTCAAAAAAAAAAAATAATAATACCCCTTTCCCCTCTCCCATTAATGTATCCAGAAAAAAATGCAATCGGGGTTTCATTCGTCCCTCCAGGGCAGTTCTAGTATTTGTTTCTGTACTGTCTGAAAATAGTAAAACAATGATGCTTCGAAATTCGATGATTCTATGCTTCACTTGGTTCTTGTACTGCCAAAATTATGTGCATCCTAGAAGCAGAAACTAAGGTAATTTGGACATTTTCTCAATATAAAAACCTAGTTTCTGACTTCTGTGTTTTCGGACTTGTGATTAATCGACAAAATGCCCTAACGAAAAAGTACTATAGTATACTATAGTATACTATAGTATACTATAGTATACTATAGTATACTTTACTACACAAAACTTTACTATACTATACTATACAAAACTTTACTATACTACACAAAACTTTACTATACTACACTATACTACACAAAACTTTACTATACTACACGAAACTTTACTATACTACACAAAACTTTACTATACTACACAAAACTTTACTATACTACACGAAACTTTACTATACTACACGAAACTTTACTATACTACATGAAACTTTACTATACTACACAAAACTTTACTATACTACACAAAACTTTACTACACAAAACTTTACTACACTATACTACACAAAACTTTACTACACAAAACTTTACTACACAAAACTTTACTACACAAAACTTTACTACACTATACTACATGAAACTTTACTATACTACACGAAACTCTACTATACTGCATGAAACTCTACTATATTATACGAAACTTTATGAAACTTAACTATACTACACAAAACTTTATGAAACTTAATTACACTACGGGAAACTTTATAACATAAAATGTAACGGCATGGACAATCAGGATGTTTTTTTTATAATGCCTTGTTCACATGAATGCGCATTAGATTTTCGTACATTTGCACTGATAGTCATATATAGTTATAACAGAAATAAAGCTTACGCTCACGCAGAAAGATTTTTTTCACACCACCAAAATATCTAAGTCCCATAACTCCATAAGGACAAATTGGATGAACCTGAAAATCGAAAGGCGGCTTCCTCTTTAAAGTCTGATCACAATGAACAAATATCATGAAAATCTGTTGACGCATATTCAAGTTATTGTGTTCCATGCACCTACATTTTGCCCTTAGCTTAACATGAATGTGCATATAACCCCCCCCCCCCCCCCCCCCAATTACACATATTTCTGGATAATGTGACAAAACATTTAAGAACCCGTTATATATGTGAAAGAACATCCTTTATACTTGAAGTATACCAAATTTCAAAACATTTCTACCAGAAATAGATTTTTTAAGAATTTTGAACTATTTTAGTATATTTTCATTGTATTTAAAATATCTAAGTCCCATAACTCTGTAACGACAAATCGGATGAACCTGAAAATCGAAAGGCAGCTTCTTCTTCAAAGTCTGATCACAATGTAGAAATATCCTGTAAATCTGTTGACGCATATACAAGTTATTGCGTTCCATGCGCCTATATTTTGCCCCTTAGCTTAACATGTATGTGCATATAACCCCCCCCCCTCCCATTACACATAATATCTCGGTTATGTGACCAAAAAATTAAAAACCAGTTACATATGTCAAAGAGAATCCTTTCTACATTAAGTATACAAAATTTCAAAACATTTCGACCAGAAATAGATTTTTGAAATAATTTTTAACTATTTTAGTATATTTTCACTGTATTTTAAAATATCTAAGTCCCATAACTCTGTAACAACATATCAGATGAACCTGAAAATCGAAAGGCGGCTTCCTCTCCACAGTCCAATCATAATGTATGAATATCATGAAAATCTCTTGACGCATATTGAAGTTATTGCGTTCCATGCGCCTATGTTTTGCCCTTGGCTTAACATGTATGTGCATATAACCCCCCCCCCCTTCCCATTACACACAATATCTCGGTTATGCGACAAAAAAATTAAAAACCCGTTACATATATCAAAGAAGATCCTTTCTACTTGAAGTATACAAAATTTCAAACATTCCGACCAAAAATTCATTTTTAAATATTTTTAAACTATTTTAGTATATTTTCACTGTATTTTAAAAATCTAAGTCCCATAACTCTGTAACGACAAATCGGATGAACATGAAAATCGAAAGGCGGCTTCCTCTCTACAGTCCAATCATAATGTATGAATTTCATGAAAATCTGTTGACGCATACTCAAGTTATTGTGTTCCATAGGCGGACGGACAGACGGACGGACTTCGCCATACATTGTACCATAATACGACCCGTCAACTGACGAGCGTATAAAAAGTAGAATTTATGCCCAATTATTGTATTTCTAATAAGTTTCGTCTAGGCTTTTAGAATTTTCAGAAAGGCTGATACAAAGCTTGGCATGACATCATTACGAGATAAAAATGATGTCATAGTACAACACGAACTTACTTAAGTCAAGAGGTACTGTGCAATGCACATTAAATAAGATAGCGTATTTGGCTTTGTATTCTATGATTTGAGGTCCAAGGGTTTTTAATAATATCAAAGTATGGTATATACTGTTGAATCATTATATATCATATATGCATGTGCCAGATTTAATGCAAAATAGTTTCGCTTTGCATTCGCTCGACAAAATCTAATGTGTAGTTGATCTGCACAAAACTTCACAGAAATGTGTCTTAAAGCTGTACCATCATTCCAAATCTACAGTGTATGGGGGATTATTACATGATCAATATTTTTTATTACACAACTTCTTTGTAGTACATTTTTTAATGTGCACAGTGTCTGAAATTAGACAATGATCAATTGAACTGATGCAAGCCCCCCCCCCCCCCCAAGTTTCTGAGAATAAATTACTTTCAAACAAATCTGCTTAAGTTTCTAAGATTGAATATGAATTCAGTAAGTGGAATACATTTGAATTATGTAAAACAAAATATAGTCAGAGGCAATTCGAGGTACAAAACGTTAACACTACCACGAGAATATCTTAAACGAAGCTGTCTCCCATCAATCATATTCCATATCAAATTCTTGTAAAATATGATTGTGAGTACTCAGTTTACCTTGCTTTTTTCTCACTTTTATCCAATTTCTCGTCGATGTCCTTCTCAAGTTTGGGACGTCTATATATAGAAGTCCAAGACACTCCATATCTATGTTAGGAGTACTGGGTGGGCAAGACCAGAGCATATTTTCAAGAGTCCCGGGGAAGAGGGGTTGCAGCGAAAGCGATGAAAAGGAGCGGGTCCAGGGTAACAAGCATATAGGAGGTATCCCCAAAGCCGGATCCCTAAAGAATTATTGAGTATCGAGCGGGAGGGGAGGGGGGGGAGTAACGCCTGATTCTGTAGGTAGGGATTCGGGGGCCTTTCACAGCGGTGGTTCAAATGAAATCATGATATTATGTCTGATTTAAAATTAGAAAAAATGTGTACTAGTACATTCAAAGCATTCATGTATACATGTAAATCTAATTTTTTCAAAGTAACATTCACTTGTCGATCATCAACTGCTTAGAGGAGGTTGTATTGATCTACTAATTATATACGTTAGAGAGAGAGAAAGAGAGAGAGAGAGAGAGAGAGAGAGAGAGAGAGAGAGAGGTAACTTAGATGCGAAGCGAATAAAGATTAAAAAAAATAAAGAATAAAAACAAGACTATACAAGGACTTTGAAGTATACACATGTAGTCCACAGAGTCCGGAGTGGGAGTTCATTATATAATTTTAGAAAATATATATATGCAAAAATAAGCTTCAATGATATTTTCAAATCCAAGGGATATTGGGGGTGTCCAACATACCACCTCTAGATCCGCGCTTACATTCGGTGAATGGGGTCTTACATACCCCCTCTAGATCCGCGCTTACATTCGCGATGAATGGTACATGTATCGATCTCTTTTACTTACCCCGTTGTATATTCGAAAGGTATTCCGTACATGTACGATTAATGCTTTCGAATTATCGGTATCTTCAATGTCACATAAACCGTTTAATCTTTCACCGCATATACACAATAAGTATTTTAATAAAATCAATTATTCATCTATTTAAGATTTTTCGAAGGATAAGTTGGTGACAACAATACATGGGCGGATATGTACGTCCCTAGATTTTGTTTCAAGGGGGGTGCAACCCGGGTCAGGGGATCCAGAGTATAGTATCTTCATGTACATTATAAAATAAAACGGGTATGGTATGGTATGGTTTATTTGCAAACAGTCATTAAGGCCCATAAGGCTAAAGCATACAAACAGTTACAATGTAATAAAGCGTATTTGAAACACTGTGAGTAGCCACAATAATAAATATGTATGAGAAAAAAATGGAGGGAAAAAGTTATTTCTTATGAATGAAGAAAACAGTAAAAGGAAAATAATTCTTATAAATGTTCTTGTACAAGTGGTGGAGGAAGAATGACATTGGCCATATTGTGTATATGCAAACAAGCATCACAAGATATATACAACAATAAATGACGATATCTTTATAAAGATAAATTAAGAATTATAAAAATTTAAGAAAATAAAACGGGTAAACATGAGGATTTTTGCGGGCAATTCCTGGTCCCGGTAACTGAGCTGCGTTTGTAGGTGTAGAGAATGTCAAAGAATTATATTGTACATCGTTTGCTAAAACTGAATCATGTTCGAATACTCTCAAGAGGAATCTATTTGTCAATTTTTTTTTCAATTTCTCGGAAGGCCCGGACTCCCATCGATAGGAGGAACATCCTCCCATATCCTCCGGCCTCACAATTTTCAATAGCAAAGTATATGTACCTAACCCAAATAAACATTTTATCTGAAATTCTATTTTCATCTATCTTGAACTCCCTCCGCTTACTCGATACATGTATTTCCCTGATCTCCCACAGCACGAAAATTCGAGTTTCCATATTTTGGAAACCACCTAGAAACTGCATAGAAACCGGAGTTGACAGTTTCCCAGTGGTTTCCAAGGCATGGAAATCCGGATCACGTAGTTTAATTCCACCAAGATTCCATTTTTGAAACTTGGTTGAGTGGTTTCCATTAGGTTCCATTTTGTAAACTACTAATCAAACTTTAACACAGAGTGAAGAAAACTTTATTTATTTCTACTTCGATTTGGAGGAGGTGGAATTTTGTCGACTAGCGGACGCCATTCCGTACGGCGACTTTGCCTCACATTCATACCATAGCGGCAGTGTGATTTATTTATTTATTTATTTATTTATTTATTTATTTATTTATTTATTTATTTATTTATTCATTTATTTATTTATTTATTTATTTATTTATTTATTTATTTATTATTTATTTATTCATTTATTTTTTAATTTATTTAGTTTCTTGTTTCTCTTATACGTATATTTTAAAACAAACAAGTAGATAACTGAAATATGCAACAATATACGTTTTGTCAATACCAATTAAAACAGAATTTTAGTTGGGAAACGGATTGAGAAATTAAAAAGATGTAGTTCCTACCTCAATTTGTGCATAAATGTCATATTTTTCCTATTCCTTTTCTATATCAGAGACAAAATATATTTTCGCAGGTATTTATTTTAGTTTTCTAGTCAAATTCCTGAAAATTTGACTATGAATCGTCTTGTACATCAGTGGCAAATTTAGGGGTGTGGAGGGGGCTGCCCGTCCCCCTCTTTTCTCCCCAAGCCCTATATTGTAGGAATAGCAAATTTTCCTCTTGAACCTTCTCCTCCTCCTTAAAGCTAGATGACTCTGGATCTGCATATATAACTACGGTATCATTCTAATTTATGTATAAAATTTTACTAATAACAAGGACTTATAAACACTTTTAAAGTCAACACGATTCAGCATTAATGTTTATTAAGACATTTCTAGAAAAAAAAATCTGTAAAAATCAATACATGTACGCAAAAACTAATTCAATAGAGCTATAGCATTAGGGCTATGTATACCTTTTGAAAAGGTCACAAATACCAGTTACGTAACGATTGACCCCATGTAAATTGCATGTCAATTGGAGTCGGGGGAGGTGCGGGGGAGGTGTGGGGGAGGTGCGGCCGCGTACTTAGTTTGTTTTGACAAGTACACAATCACTGATGCATGCAACTTCGGCATGTCAATTATGCAACGCTATGCAGGTTCTATCACACAGAGAGAGATAGAGAAAGAGAGGGGGTCAAGCCTGAGTTTTTTTTATATTCAGCGCCAAACCGATAGAAAATGACTCGGCAAGTAAAGAAAAAGTCCAATTAAAACATCCCATCTCAGAAAATAAATGTCTCTAAATTCTTGCAGTACCTAATGAATCGAATGAGACTGAGCTTATGAATAAATAAAACGAAATAAAACAACTAGTTATCCCTTTCCTTAATCGGAAATCTTCATAAACATCATTCAAATCTTGATGGCGGATCTAGAAAATAGGTTGAAAGAGGATTCCGGACTTTGTGAAGAGGAATATAAAAACAAAACCATAAACTATGAATAAAAAAAAAAAAAAAAAAAAAAAAAAAAAAAAAACCTGTTGAAGCCCTTTTATGATTTATATATATGTACAAATGGCAAGTGAGAGCACAGGTCACCGAAAATTGGAAAACTGTAAGGAGATACTATTTCTATGCTCCATATATATATATATACCGTCCTTCAGTGACCCCTACATTATGTTCAATGGCGGGGGTGGGTGGGGGGGACTGTATGATGTCAGTCATAAAAGGTGGCGAATAAAATAGAAAGCGTGAAATTTTACTTCAAAAATATTGTCAAACAAACAAAAAAGAAGAAGGAAAGAAAAAAAGGAATATATGGTAAATTAAAGAAAGAAATCGGACAAATTCAAGTTTTGAAGTAAAAGGTGACCGCATCCCCCCCCCCCCCCCCACACACACACACAAACACAAACAAGCACTAGAGTCCATTCCCTACATTCATTTGTGATCTTATAGTTCCTAAGGTCAAAATCCTAGAGATGAAAAAAAAAGCTCTCCAGAAGTCTTTTTTTTTTAATTTACCATATATACGTCATCTAAATCTTCCAAAGTCGATAAAACCAATCAGATTCAGAATATATAAAAGGCTAGTTTTATAAATAGCAATTTTTTCATTATCATGGTTATTTTCAAGTATCTCATTCAAATATAGAAAGTAACCCCCCCCCCCCCAATTTACCTTATTTATCAATTTTGTACTGAGAATCAGATAAAATACGTAAAATAATAATAATAATAATAATAATATCAGAGAAACTCGGGATTCACCACACTCGGTCCCGGCCAGCATATTTTCTAAGGCCAAAAGACAGAGATCATATTTTGGAAATATTATATATACATGTACATAAATTCGTAAATTATGAGTAACCGGCGATCTCTGGTAGCGGGTTGGACACTGTCACAGCCTGTCGGAAAGAGGAGATGGGATGGTAGGTGGGATTTGATTCCAGCCTGTTTAAGAAAAAAAAAAAACAAAAACAGAAACAAAACAAAAAAAACAAAAACAAAAACAAAAAAAAAAAAAAAGGAACAAAACGTAACGGGATTTACTTTTGGGAAAATTCAAAATATGTCTCCCACTTTTAGAAAATCTGCCCAGAGTAGAAAACAGTGGCGGATCCAGCGCCCCCTTTGCCGGAGGGGTCAAATGGCGAATTTTGCCGATTTATACTGAAAATGGGCAAAAATATACCTGTTTTTGGAAAATTTGGGGTTAGTGCCAGGGGGAGGGCGGGCGCCCCCTCCGCTCCTCCCTGAATCAACCACTGGAAAATGATAATGGTACATGATACCTAGAGTTGATACAGTCTTTTTGTGTTGAACCCCCCCCCCCCCCCCCCCCCCCCTTCGCATTTATTTATACGTTGTACAGGTCTAGGATTCTCACGTTCTCTCTCTTATCCATGCGGACCTTGAGTCCCGAGGTGGGGATGGGGTCGATACAAAGGATTGGGTATCGAGGTGGATTTCTCTTAATTTTGACATATCAGTTCTCATTGTACTCCAAATAGCAGAGGGAAATACTAGAAATAAATAGAAGAGTGAGAAGACATTTTGGAACGAATTGTACGATGACGAAGTCGAATAATATTAGAAGAAAGAAGATTAGCCAAGCCTGCTGGTATGCTTGATCTGAAATTATACTAACTGACCATCGTATTTTTAATAAACCCAATTATGAATACGATTGCCGAGTAATTGCTGCGATTTTTTACAGTTGCATAGACAACATAGGTAGCTCGAATTTCCTTTTACATATGACACATAACACAGTACAGTTGTTTCACATGTTATGTGTGTGCATTTAGATGTCACATTTTTTTTTCACATTTGACAACCATGTAGCAAATTATGAAAGAATGGGTATTCATACTGTTACCTTGAAGTTCATTACTTATTTAGTCCTTGCATAAAAAAGCTGCGAGCCTACTTGCAGGCTACAAAATTCTCTTGTTCCACTCTCGACATATTAGGGCTGTAACGAATTAACTCACGGTACGATGTGAATCACTCTATTTGCTTTCGATGTGATTCGTATCTCAAGTCTTTGATTTCTGACTATAAAGGTGAAATCACACTTAAAAATGGGTTTTGAGCACTCTTACATTGAATTTTCTACAGTTATAAAAGAATAATCCCAATAAGAGAGCAATACTACGACGTGTCAATCACCTTAATATATCTTGAATTACTTTAATATCTTTAATGTACATGTTTTTCAAATGAATCGAAAAAGCTCAATATGGAGACGGTGGGGTGCTGTGAATCAAACCGTTAACATTAGAACTGTGGTTAATTGAAAACCGTGGTGAATATTTGCAGCACTAACATATACATGATACTTTTATAATATCACAGTACAGTTATTACTATGTTGTAGACAAACAGGATATATTTTGGTGTACAGATCAGTTTGTATATAGAATCTATATACAAATTTTAGATCTACAAGCATTGTGTCTTCCCATTTTGATGTCATACTTCTATTTCAACTAAATCTTGCCTCTCAATAGTTGAAATGTCTTTTTCATAAAAATTCAGTCTTAAAAAACTATTTTGCTTTATAATCAATTATCATGAATATTGAGAGTCATATCATGATTATTGAGAGTCATAATCTATTATCAGAATCGAAAGCAATGATTGAGCAATAATCGATTATTAGCGATGATTCTAGTAGTACACCAATAATAAATACCAAATAGTACTATTGTTGATACAGAAAAACAAATGTATTCATATCTTTGTTTCATGGACCATTTTCTTTAAATAGTGTCATTTTGAAATTTTCACTTTAAATTTTATGTGAAATAAAACAAAATACTAAATGATACTGTACTAATATACTTTTAAGGAGGGATTCAACACCAAGATGGCGGCGGCATTATTTGTTTTTCTCACTTCCTAGGAAAAGTACACTCCTTACTTCCTTAAAACATTTGTTACCCTGATTTATATACATATTTGAGTATCCTGATGAAGTTTGCACAATTTCCGACGTAATTTGAAGAAATTATAGCGTTTTTCAAAATTGTGGATTTTGGGAGTTTTATCCATGAGTCAACCACGACGTCATTTCGACGTTATCGGGGGAAAATGGCGTCACAAACGATCGCATTCAAAATGCGATTAAAACATGAATATAAAACGTATTGCATTGAAACTTTACATGTATAAAATAGTAAATTCAATTTTTATTTTAGTGTATTCGTTGACAAATTTACATAACAAGGAAGCGGATGTCACTTCATTGAAAATGGACGAATTTGGAAGAAAAAAATGGAAAATAAAAAGCTTCGTAAAATTTTTATCCCAAATTTAATTTTTCTCATTTAATCATGAAATCATTTCTGTACATTGTTGATCATTCTTTAAGTTTTTGACAAGGATTGATCCACAGGATTTCTAATAATCACCTATCAACTAGAGTCAATTGGCTCGAAATTGCAATTTTTTGAGCGACTGTGTCATCTATTATTCCAGTATCCTGCCTTTGTTTATAACACAATTCATTTAACCTTTTCCTTATGTAAGAGCAATACATTTATGAATATTTTGGAAGTTAAATCAAAATTAATTTCCATTAGCATTAAGAGAACCGGAATGACACTTTTAATATTATGACGTCATCAAGAAATTCACGGATACGTTGAAAAATGCATATTTCAAAGTCTCATAGAAATTTTTCCTGTGGATAGAATCAAATGTAAGTTTGTATGATGATGGACAGACAAGAAATGAATAATTTCAGAAATTTTGAGAAAAATTGAATTTGGCGTGAAAGTGTTCAATACCTCCTTAAATGACTACATGATACTTTATGATACTTAACTACACTATACTACACAATACTTTACTATACTACACTATACTACATTATACTACACAAAACTTTACTACACAAAACTTTACTATACTACACTATACTACACAAAACTTTACTTTACTACACAAAACTTTACTATACTACACTATACTACACAAAACTTTACTATACTACACGAAACTTTACTATACTACACAAAACTTTACTATACTACACAAAACTTTACTATACTACACTTTACTACACAAAACTTTACTATACTACACAAAACTTTACTTTACTACACATGTAGTATAGTGTAGTAAAGTATACTATAGTATACTATAGTTTACTATAGTATACTATAGTATACTATAGTACTTTTTCGTTAGGGTGAAGTCCATGTGAAATAAAGCATGTCAGTGGCTTTGGATAATTATGGCAACACGAAATATGGCAAAATATGCCTATGTTTATTTTTGTTACACTCTTACAGACATCTCGATGACATCAAGAAGGGAATGTGGAATTATCACTACCAAAGACTAAATTTTGAAATTATTGCATTGAAATTACTAAACAGAAAGATTGGACTCATTTCTTATAGACATAGAAAATAGACATACGTACGATAAACGTCTATGTGTTTATGTTTGTCAAGCTCAAGAATTACGTTGGTATCCCTCTAGATATATCGATTGCAAAATTCATTTATCATTTAGTCTAAATAGTCGTCTTTAAAATAAAATCTAATTTGCTAAGTCTGAGTTCGCTTTACAGGAACAATGAGGTGTCAATCTCTGCTTTTAGAGAGAGCAGGCTTCGAGAGAGAAATATGCAAACGCCGCGCACCAGATACGCACGCCTTGGACAACTTACCCCTACACGTGGTACCCCTAGCAAAAACGATTTTAAATGCACACCTTTGTCTAATCAAGGCCCCCTAGTTTGATTTCAAAATTTTATATATCGATTATGCAAGGATTGAGCGTGTCCGAATCCTGTGAATTTTCTATATGTATGTGGTGAAATTAATTCATTCAATATAAATTACTGAAAGGGCTTTGATTTATTGATTTATGTGTTGTCTTTTGCGTTTTATGTTTCTATATTATATGTTTGTGTTGCTTGTCCCTTTTGTGTTCCTTCCTGCGCGTGCATGTCGTGTTTTTGGTGTTTTTCAGAGCACACATGCGTGGGAGAAAAAAGTGAAAAAAATAGGTCATAAACAGAGAATGATTTATGTGTAGTCTTTTGTGTTTAATGTTTACATGTCGTGTGTCTCTTTTCCGTCTCGTGCTGTACTCGTCTTTTGTGTTTTTGCATCGGGTGTTTTGGTGTTTTACTGTTGATGCTGCAACGGGGTCTTGTTGGAGATCTCCTCCCTTCTTCTTTAGATAAATAAACATCAAAACGACAACCAAACAAATATGAACACTATGGAAACAAGAACGAAAACCAAAGCGAGCATTCTTCCACCTGCGAGTAGATATTTTTGGAACCAATGGTCGGTCACTCTTAAAATCTCGATGAAGAGTAGCATTAAGGACAGATATTAAGAAATGCAGTGCACCAGACATGATTGTTAGGATAAAAGATTGAACAACATAATGTTCAATTTCTCGCCACACCATATCATGTCAAATTAAACACTTCGATATATCACATTTCTGTTAATATGAGAGTAATAAAATTCTGTTCTAATGATTCCATCCGATATTTGCAACAACATCAGACATCTCCTGATTGATCCTTACGTGAAAAAAAGATTTTTCTGCTGCAGTAGGTTTTGTTTAGTAATAAGATGATGTCATTGCAAGCACACTATGTTAGATATCATATCCACCACTGAACATGTAAGAAGCCTTGTCCTTGGGGTGATTGATCGTTTTGCTATTTACAAAATCGATGTTCCTTTTCTTATAAGACATTTGAAACCTTACATTCTTACGTCATTGAATTCATAAAGGGTTTTATCAGATTCGTTGAATTCTGCGAAAAACCCCGAAGATGACTTATTTGCAGTAATCACAGCAATGTACACATGAATGAGACGTAAAATCGGACTGCATGCAGTTCTGGGAAAAAAATCCAGAAACATTGATGTTAGTATCCGTAAAATTCTAATGTAAAAACAAAAAAAAATGTTGTAGGTATCGGTGCTTAAATTAGTCCTTTGGCGTCGTACAAATTTTAATATCATACTAAGGTTGTGACAAATAAAGTAAAACATGCTGACTAGATATGATCCGCGTATCCCATCTATCTTTCTACGTCCTTCACTATTCCTTTTTATGGTATTTACAGTCCTTTTGTAATATATTTCATTTTTTGGATTGAGCATCTCTAATATTTCATTGTTTGGAATGCGTAAAAGAAGTTCCTGACGATAATCTCAACAGCTCTCACAATAGAGCACAAAATTAAGCATCGACGGACCCCCAGCAAGCTAGAGGTGGGACCAGGTACCCGGGAGGAGTAAGCATCAACTGTTGGCTAGCCGCATCCGCCGTCGATGGTTAAGCACGAAAATGAAAACAATATATATAAACTTCATGAACTGTCTGACGTTATGTCTATATAGAAAGTGCTATGGCGACAATGTCAGGTGAATATATTCAAAACACTTACTGTCAAACCCCTCGCGGGGAACTTTTTTACGAGCTCCACACGGCAAAGGGCATAAGTGTGACACAAATGAGTAAAAGAAGTTCCTGACGATAATCTCAACAGCACTCACAATAGAGCACAAAATTAAGCATCGACGGACCCCCAGCAACCTAGAGGTGGGACCAGGTGCCCGGGAGGAGTAAGCATCACCTGTTGGCTAGCCGCACCCGCCGTCGATGGTTAAGCACGAAAATGAAAACAATATATATATAAACTTCATGAACTGTCTGACGTTATGTCTATATAGAAAGTGCTATGGCGACAATGCCAGGTGAATATATTCAAAACAAGGATCACTGACGAGGGTTGAGTACCTGAAACCTGCATGTCTGGTCCATGCTCCAAATTCATCTCTTCTTAAATGATGCTATGAATATGAAGACTTCTAACATTCGAAGATGTGAATGTTTTTAGAAGAAAGAAGAAGGAAGTTTTTAAATCCTTGTTACATACTGGGATAAATTAAGAATCCCCCTCTCAAAGAATGCTTGAATTTTTACTCTTTAGTAAACAAATTTCTCTTCGAATTTGATCATTTAAAATGATTTATTGTCGAAAATTTGAGGACTCCACTAAATGTTAAACGTCTTCAAATTCCATAGCATCATTTAAGGCCAGATAAAGTTACATCATGGACCAGACATGCACGTTTCGGGTACGTAACCCTCATCAGTGATCCTCAGTCTAAAATGCAATATGGTCAAAAAGTTTGAAAATTATTATGTTAAAAAAAAGTATTGAAAGAAGATGTAGCAGAATGGTTAGGATATGATGCTACAGGACCCAGGTTTTAGGAATTTCAAGAAATTTGTAACAGAAAATTTCAAATGCATTGAAGATGTTAGTTTCACGTTTTCTTCTTCTAGAAACTTCATTAGTAATTATTGATCTTTAAAGTATAATTTCATTTTAAGTCTTATATTTTAAGTTGAAACTCAGTTGATAGACCTTAATTATAGAAATCAAGGTCTTTTTGTGTATTGCTGAAATTGTTTTTGGTGGCTCCGCTGAAAGCATCACTGATGATAATTTGATATTCAAAACACGTGTCTGGTGCATGTAAATTGGTTTCTTCAAGAAGGTAGAGAGTTGGAACCCTTCGACATTATTAATTTAGACACTTATTTCACGTTGCAGTATGGAGCAGTTAAAATCGTTCCCCGTGGCCTGATGTTTGTCAAAGCAGCTCTGTCACCTGAAAGAAGATTTGTGTTCGTCTTTTATTAATGTGACAACATATAGCCATTTCACCGATAAATATCATCGAAATTAAAGGAGTTTAACATCTTAGCACCATCCCTCCAATGCTATTTTGAACACAGATTTTATTTCGAAATGCTACTGAATCGACCCTACCTGGAATTTGAAGCCGCGCACTCTCTGTAATGTAAATGTAAAAATCTAACTTCAAAAAATTAAAGAGGGCGCTACTGAAATTATTTTTGGTGGCTCCGCTGAAAGCGGATGAGAATTTAAAATGTATTTAAACACGTGTCTGGTGCATGTAAATTGGTTTGGAATTTTCTTCAAGAAGGTATGGAGTTGGAACCCTTCGACACTATTGCTATGTCAGTATATATGGACACAATCTCTTACTAATGAGCGAAGAACTTGTGTGTTTTGAATCTTACTACATGTATTCCAAAACAACCTCGATACTATCTTATTAAGGTATTTGATAGGTAGTTAGATGTAGTTGGGATACCCATTTATGGAATCTGGAGCTCTAAAATTTCAAAATAGTTAAGATGTAAAGAATATATAATTTTTGTTGACTAATTAGTTAATGAATTTTCATTGAAAACCGAAACTTCACAAAATTGTTCTCTTCCAATCGAATACTTCTATTTTCATCATTAAGGGGTAATAACTCAAAAACATTTTCCATTTCAAATTATGTCTTACATTGTATTTCAATATCTATAAGCCTGGTATATATATAGTTCTTCAAATTATTATAAGACACAAGCAGAATATATTATTTAATTTATTTCTTATTTCAATATTTCATTACATAAGCATGCAAATTTCTATCATTACCCATTGAATATTTGAAACGGTGAATGATATTTTCTTCTACAAAATCCTTTGTTTTTCTCTTTTAAGAGCACGATAAATCACGTGATATATATCCGTTTCAGATGTAATTCCGTAGATCATTAATCATACCTTAAGGCGTTAGATAACAATTCTAGGAATGTCTCTTAAAATGAGATTAATGAGATGTAGAAACAAATCCAAGCATCAATCGAACTTAAAAAATCTTACGAAAATGCCCTTGTTTACCGAAGAGAATAAACGAATTTAATTTTGTCTAGAAATACTTGTACACGGATTTTTTCCGATTACATACCATTGTTATTCATCATGAATACTTGTAGTTTGATGTCAGTTGTTTTTGTGTTGATTTCACATTTTGATACTATTTGTTGTACGGAAAGTATATTCATCTGTGTCAATGCGTCGTCTACAATAAATTATATTTCAAATTCAATAGAAAGGTAGTTTCAAATTCATGATGTAACCAAGGTATAGTGAGAACTTCATACTTGAATGGCCATAAACCGTATAACCAGAATTTTTAGCGAGTATCAAATTTTTGCGATTTTTATGGTAAAATAGGATGACTTTAGTTTTGCGAGTACAACTTTTCGCGGTTCCTAAGTTACGAACAAATATGTTCATATGATGTTACTGTTTTGTACTTTTAATTATTGAAGTTGTAATTAGTTCTATCATATGAATACATTCAAATCAATCCTCATTACAATTAAGGTGCGTCATTGGTCACGATTTTGGACTATTCTTGCGCTTCTCCTGTTTTAGCACTCATTGAGCTTGACTTTTATAGATATTTCAATTTATTAGGACCAATGTATCATTTCTTACTCTTTTTAAGACTTTAATTCATAGACACATTAAAGCGGCTAAGTTTGAATAATTGATCTAAAATGAATGGAGAATGCGTAAGAAAATGCTTCGCGGTAATTTCTGTAAAAAAAATCACGTGGATGTACTTTTTAACTGTTCGGATTTCTTTTACATAAGTAATTACCCATGAATTTTGTTTTACGTATGGAATATTATTGAACTTAAACTTTTTTCATAAGTTATGGCTGATGAATACCGACAAAGTATAAATTGTTTAAATTATACCCAAAGTAAGGCAATTTTCAGCTCTGACACTTTTTTTCAAGAAAACTACAAAATGGCACTATTTGTGAGCGTCTGTTCTCTCTTATTTGAACACGGACATATACTTTTTCTTCAATATTTTGAAAAGTCTTCCTTAGGAGCACGTTTTATTGTGTGTTTGGAAAAATTGTTGAAATTCGGTATCTCTGAAATATTGACCTTAACTTGGATGATTTTTGTTAATTTTGTGAAAAATCTAGAAAATTTTAAATTATTGGTGAAGTTGGTACCTAAGGTAGCACTCTATCAAATTCTACTTTTACACTAAGTTTCTAAGCTGTTTTATTGTATAATAACGAAGAAAAGTAAAACAAAAATCAAATGAGTGCATTTCAACACTTTTTGTATTTTCTTTACAAAGCTATTTTAAGCAACACATTTCCGGCATTATTACCCAGTTTTCAAATAAGAATAAAGCTTGATTTTCATCACGGACCTATTAATGTTCCTTTATAAAATGATTAAGTGACATGAATACTATATTTTCATATGGTTGTCATAAAGTCGTTGAAATTCCTTCATTTAAAGCTTAAAGCTTTCAAAATGTTGGCATCTCAGTAGCTTAAAAACAGATGACGAATAGATAAAGGAACATCGCATTAAGCTTTCTAAATTTCGTCAGCTCGGCGTTTAACCTTTCGACTCGTTGAGGCTGTATATTCATTACCTCCATCACGACTTTGAGACTGTATAACTGTTACTGTACTTCTTTGATGCTTATTGCATAGTGTGTTGTTTACCTAATACTACTACTAATTTTTATGTAGTCATTTGTGTTTGATGTTTCTCTGGATTTTACGTTCCTTGTACCATTACGTCTCTTTCTGTGCATGTCTTCTGTGTGTTTTAACAGTGGGTGTTTTGGGGGTTTGCTGTTGGTGCTGCAACTAGGTGTTGTTGGAGATCCCCTCCTTTCTATGACATATGGGGTTAGTTAATTTCATATGGGAGGAGGACGAAGCTCAGGTAAGCTACACACTATGTACTAATATTATTACATGTGAACGCTCATTTCTGAAGAGTAAGTCAAACGAAAAAGGTAAATTAACGGGATATTTCTTGAAATTTCGTTATCTTAGGTTTATGTTCTTGACATACATAAGTTTAATTTCATTTGAGACCTTTTCCCCCTTTGTCAAATTATACGACATTTCGATGGAACAAAAGGCTTTAACTCTGCAGTGTCAGTCAATAAAATTGTATTCGATAGAACTTATCAGATCGACTGAAAACTAGAACAAACAGGTTGAGAAATCAAGCAAGCAAGTGATTCAGTTCTGTAGAGACAAAGATGATCTTTTAATTTTCTTTAAGTCAGCAACTTATATCTTTCATTGTAATATCCTTTCATGTGTTGCAGTCAGAGAATGAAAGTCAAACACACACACACAAATATAAAAAAACCCCACCGAAATGAGACTTATTGTTATGTTTTGGAGCTGTCAGTGCGTCCGTCCTTTTGTCCGTTCGGTCGTCCATCCGTCCGAGATCATGTTTTCCGGATGTTGAAGCCTTTCAAGATAATGGATTGAAAATTGTCATATAACTTAATGTCAAGTGAAATAAGATCTAGTTTTAGCAGAGACATGGCCCTTGAACATAGAAATATTCAATAAGTTTACTGTTTTTCGGACTTTTTTCGCAGTTTTTGCAGCTATTTAATTATTGAATTCCCCGCGAGTAAGTGTTTTAAATGCTTTTAAACGACAAAGCTCTTTCTATATAGACATAACCTCAGACAGTGCATGTTTTGTTTTCATTTTCGTGCGTGAACATCGACAGCGGGTGAGGTTAACCAAACAGGGGATGCGTACTCCTCCCGGGCACATGGTCCCACCTCTAGCTTGCTAGAGGTTCGTCGATGCTCGATTTGGTACTCTATTGTGAGTGTTGTTGAAATCGTCGTCAGGATATTCTTTATCTCATTAATGTAAACCTTCATAATAAGTAATTACAGATCAAGTTCGAGTTTTGGAAAAAAAGGTATAAGTAAGAGTTATTTCCCTTGATAAAAGACATTTTCAACAATTTTCCAGTTATCAGGACCTTTTTTATGGCAGCCTTTGTAGCTATTGAATTGAAAGATGGTATACATATTCATAATAATGAAGGGGACATAAATTGTCAACAAAAAATAGCATAACTAGCTTTGATCAATTCATTTCAAAACGACACGATTTCCCCCATTGTTTGTACACCTTTTGCTTAGTTGCACAAAAACTGAACATCAATAAGAAAGAACAAACTCTTTTGATTTTTGCCTACTGTGTTTCAATTACTTGTATAGGAAGATCTAATATTAACATTTAGATAATGGTGAGGTAAAAACAGTGAAGGACCATCTAGTACGTATTTACGAGCCTAGAGTATCTTCCGTAATGATGAGAACTGAAAAGAAAGAATCAAAAGTGCAACGAAGACTCTTAGAGTAATGAAGATCTTTAAAAGGATGAAAGATGTCGATGAAGTATATTTCATATACTCGATTTTATTGGAGATGTACGTATATCGTATTTACGAAGCTAGAGTTTCTTCCGTATTGATCAGGTTTGAAAGGAACGAATCAAAAGTATGAATCTGGGTATCTAAGTTAAAGATCGATATCGGAATCCCTTAGTGGATAAAGGACTCTTAGACTAGTGTAAAGCTGTAAAAAAAAGAACGATGTCGACGAAGTATATTTCATTTTAAACCTTTTAAATACTCGATTTTGATTAAGGCACGGTCCATTTGATATTCGGGGGGGGGGGCTTGGGTTTTTTTCGAAAAAAATAATTTTGCTCTCAATTTTGATGAAAACAATTATTATAATTTGCTTAAGGTGTGATAATCTGAATTTGAAGAATTACCATAAAATTTCGCTAAAATTATTGAAAATTTTCCGGTTCGCTTCGCTCTACGCAGTTTTCAAATTGTATCAAAAAATTTTGTTTCGCTCGCCATAGTTTTCCATGAATACATTATTTACTAATAGCATTTTAAGTTCAGATATTTGAAGATATTAAAAGTTATACGTGTATGTGAATGAAAAACGGCTTCCTTAAAAGCTTAGATATATTATCAATATTTATGTATTGCTGTCAATACATGTTGCATGTATCCCATAGAGCCATGCAGTTCTTGTAAGCTTGGAAGGAGAACTTCAGTTATTCACCAATTTACAATTCTTAGTAACATTTGAAATAATGTCTAGGAGACCTTCCCCTCAGACCCTTTATACATGTTATATACATATACCTTACATAAAATATTGAAAATTGTATTGTAAAAATCTTTTATCTCTCTGTTTAAAAGTGAATTGAATACTTGAACTAATATATTAATATTTAGTGTTTTGAGTAAAAATATAAATATTTTCTATTGATAAAACACAACATTCTTAATATGCGCATCACTTTGTTAAAAAAAAAAAATCCTAGCTCCAACTTTGCCAGAAAAAAATAATTTTGCCCCGGTCCGGGGCGAAAAAAATAATCTTGCTCCGACAAAAAACCCAAGCCCCCCCCCCCCCCCGAATATCAAATGGACCATGCCTAAGATGTACCTGTACCTGGCATGCAGGAAGAGGGGGCTTACTATTCAAGTCCCCATATTAATTTTATCTTTTTGGAGAGGTGACAGGTGTTCCTGTTCACAATAAAAGATGCTTCAATTGCTCGTTACCTCTAGTAGTTTTAGATTCTTATTCGTTCCTCTATCTTTTTTGAAATATTGTCCTATAATTGCATTAAAATACATTTGCATTCCGAAACTTGTTTATTAACATCAAGCAAATTTCCTCTTAATAGGTACATGCATGGGCTCTCTCTCTCTGTTCGAAGAGTTTATCAATTTCAAGAATAAACATTTACGAACTATTATACCAAAGAGCAGCACAACCATGGACATGAATAACAAGATCCTTATGGATTTTAATTAATACATATCGTTGAAGAAAAGACGACATCATCCTGATTTTGCATGCAGTTTAATATGTCAATGACATCAGGTCAGATTGTCTGACTTTTTATTTTGTTTAAATTTCTTAACGATGTTTAACTTGTCCCAGTTATCTAGGAGATAAGTACCTTGTGAGAATAGAAACAGACATCGATATTTTATGAATTGCTTCCTCTCACGAAATTGTGTGTCTTGAAATTACAGTTTAAGAGGATGTATAGAAGCTGTATCATTAGAGTTAAAACAGATCCTGACGATAATCTCAACATCAATTAGAGTACAATGTAAAATGCCTACGAATATGGGGGTCCCTGTTAAGTGCTAAACGAAACAAAAACGAAACGAAACGGAACGAAACAAACAAATCGAAACGAAACGAAACTTGTTGTTTCGTTTCGTTTTGTTTCGTTTCGTTTCGATTTGTTTCGTTTCGTTTCGTTTTGTTTCGTTTCGCACTTTACAGGGACCCCGAATTTGGTACGGTTTTTACTTAGATATCGAGGTTCAAATAGAAAACCATAAATACATACTTCATCAAATTTGTGTCAAGGAAGGGTATGATGATAGTTTTAAAAATATTTATGTTGCCCGTTGTAAGAGAATGGACGGTAATCAAGCTCGTTACATGTACCTTCGTAAACAAAATTGGAAATCAATTCTAATGTACCAATGTTTCGGATAAAAACAATCCTTATCTATGGTACCTTACCGATCTACAACCTTGTACCAGCACATTCTTCAGACTTGCATCCTACTGACTATGACGACGGGACTCCAGGAGGCCATGTCTAAATCTCTTTTGAGAAGACAGGGCTTCGACCACCTGTCCTCTCTGAATGACAGTCGGACTCTCGCTTGAGCTCGCTACAGCCGACGTAGCACAGACTGTATTTCGTACGCCTCCTTTTTATATCTATTACATATTAATCAGAGTTACTTTGGATTCTGCGTTTTGCGGTCTTGTTTGTGTGCTCATCTATCGGAGTGGAGTGCTTTTTATACTACAATTGGGCTTTTTCAGAGACCATTGGGTAACCGGAAATGTTGGAGGGTTGTGCACACTTAATCCTAATACATGTAACTACACCATATTCTATTTGCGTGACAGATGGCCGTTCTAAGACGGCACCGATAACCGATTTGTTTGTTTATGTGTAGTCTTTTGTGTTTTGCCGTGGATGCTGCAACCGATTTTGGTTGGATATCCCCTCCTTTCTTTGATGAAGATTCAACACAACAAAGAACAATATACCTAAAAACTAATATCAAGCAATGCACTCAATCGAGACCATGAATATGCCCACCAAAAATACCTTACAGAACATGAAAACTATGTTCTACAACACTCATGATTTCTAATTTAGTATTAAGGAGAGAATTCAATTAAAACAACACATGTACATTGCAGAACAATATCACTAGCACATTATATACATGCACCATGACGAGAAGACAACAGAATTATTGCAGACGGCGCAATTATATGTAACCAACAATAAGAGAAAGATTTAGAAGTTATAGTAAACAATGATCAAATGAGTTTTGGTGTGCTGAAGATATTGCAAAAAAGAACAACAGTTACGAACGACAGTTCGAGGAATCAAAAGTACCGCGTGAAGCTCGTAAAAAAGTTCCCCGCGAGGTGTTGGACAGAAGTGTTTTGAATATTTTCCCTGAAATGGTCGCCTTAACACTTTCTTTATAGACTTAACCACAGACTGTGCATACATTTTATATATTGTTTTCAATTTAATGCATGATGATCGACGGCGGGTGCAGCTAGCCAACAGAGGATGCTTACTCCTTCCGGACACCTGATCCCACCTCTAGCTTGCCAGGGGTCCGTCGAAGCATAATTTTGTGCTCTATTGTGAGTGTTGTTGAGATTATTGTCAGGGTCTTTTTTAACTCATTGATGAACCAGCCCAGAAAGGCAATGATTCGAGAAATAGGGAATAACTAGCTTCTGACGTTAAGTTTGCGGACGGTAAATGCTGATTGTGTGCGATGCGTTAGCGGAGCCAGTTAAACAACGGATGTTTGCACCGTAAAATCAGCATTTACCGTAAGTAAACACAACGTCAGTATCTAGTTATTCTCATTGTAATGCAATCTATATTTTGTTGTAAAAATAAGGGAAGATATGACGTAAGGAACACCTAAGCCTAGTATGTTCTTGTTTTACAGCCTTAACTATGAAGCAAACAACCAATGAAATTCGACATTATCATAATTATAGCGATGCTGCATTAGAATGTGTTGTTTATGGTTTATGGATATTTTCTTTTCTCTAACCAACTGACTGCATTTTTATTTTTTCGTTTCGCTTTTGTAGACCTTCGATCATTGTTTTAAGAAAAGCTGAAATTGGTCCGACGTTTTTGGTTTCGATTAATTCGGATATCTAATCGATATGATACCTTCCAATTTCTATGAAATTTATTTTGCAGCAAGTACGCTGTATAAATGATAAATATTTGTAAATGCAGGATAAAAAAAGACCTGTCTACCGTAAGTGACATTATGAATGCCTTATATGACGTTGGTTTATCTGAACGTTTTCCATTTGACGGCGGCTTAAACTCCTTTCAAACCCTTGCAAAGATCCCGAAAAATGTGAATTACAAGTGCTCTTTCTTTTCATGAAGTGATTTGCATAAACATTAAAGAAGTACCTATCAGTTGTTGGTCTATTTGTTATGGTACGAAAGAATGGGATATCCAATGAAACTCGGTTGCATCACTCACAGCAAACAAAAAAAAAAAACACCTGATGCATTGGTGCATTGGGAGATCCACTTTTTTAACAAGAATTTACAATACGCAAGTGTTTCAGCTCTATACCGTCTTTAGGAAAATTTCATACCGATGTACAAATATATTTCAAGTCAGTGTAGGAACACTGAGATACAAGGAAAACGATATCATTGGCGACTTATGTAAATAAGAAAAATATCAATCTACTGATGCTAGATAATAAAATCATTGATAATACAGTATAATGGTTGCTAATTTGATTAGTGCACCATATTAACCAATACAATAAGATTAGATACACTCGATGTCAAAATGGGAAATCCGCATTATGAACATCCGAAGATGGAAATTCTGAACATGACTTCACTTTAAGCCAGATATCGTAGCGTTTCAAAGGTACTAAATATTGTTTCTAACAATGTGCGCAGCTGTCTGAAAATATCACATTCTTCAGGACGAAATCATACGCAGTGCGCAATCCATAACCTATCGTACAGAATGAGATATGATTGAATAATTGATAATAACCCCTCCCACCGTCTGGATTAAGCGTATTTCAGTATATCTGCTATGTATATTATGATTTTTGTTATACTTCAATATTACATAAACCAAACATCTTGAGGCAATCTATTTGAAACAATTAAAACAAATTATACATTCTTAACGACAAGTTTTTTTTATCTTGAAAGTTTTCAAACAACAATTGTTTTCTTTCTGAACTGAACGAATTTTACAGACCGCTTCACAAATGCTTTCAATCAAAAACCCTTTTAGACGCTCCTTCAACGCAAAACATGTCAAAAAAGATAAATCATAATACTGAATTCGCAGCTTCAACAATGCCGTTACCAAAGATAAGCTAAGTTGGTCGAGTTATAAAAAGATACATTATGTACATTTTGTTTATCGAAGGAGAAAATTAGGCTCAGTAGATGGTTATTTGCCTTCATAATTTGTCTGCACGGATATTTTCTTGCGAGATACAGCAGAGATAACTGTCATTTGACTAAAATTTTATGTATTATTATCTGATGATCGAGATAAATGAGCAAGGATGATTTGTGCATTTCATTCTCGACGATTCTCGCATATTAGGACATATTGTAGTGTGAGTTGGATCACTTTCATATTATGAATATAAACACTCGTTTCCTGTTGCAGTGTGGAGTAGTTAAAATCGTTCCCTGTTACTTGATTCAAGATGGTATAGAGCTGAAACACTTCCGCATTATTTAGAAAATTGGTTTCGGTTTCCGAAAAGATTTTCGTTCGGACGATCGAACCATATTTAATATGATATTTCAACAATCCGGCTGTTATTTAGAATGATTATTGCATGTTTGATAAAAAATGTAAGTTATACTAAATCCGAATAAAATCCGTATTTTATAACGAAATATCGGATGGACATATTAAACGTCTTCAAATTCAATAGAATAATTTAAGAACAGATAAATTTGCAGCATCGACAAGACATACACATTTTGGGAAATTAACCATCTTCAGTATTCCTCAGTCTAAACTGTGATATGACCAAAGAGTGTTAAAGTAATTATGTCCAAAATGTACTGAAAGACGTAGCAGGATGGGTAGGATGTGATGCTTAAGGACCCACTTTTAGAAATTTCAAAAAAAAAAAGATAACAGAAAACATGTGACCTCGGGGACTCCTGCTTCACCAGCCGTGACACTCACCAAGTGGTACAAATGTTAAACGTCTTCAAATGAAATAGCATCATTTATATCTGTGTCTTTTCAATAACTTTAAATATCGAGAAGTGTTTATATATGTATTAGTTTAGGTAGGATTCCGATGTGATGAATTTTCTGTCGAGAAGGCCTCTCTCTGTCATTAGATATAAAGAAGATCCTGACGACAATCCCAACAGCACCCACAAAAGAACACCAATATGAGCATCGACGAGCCCCTAGCAAGCTAGAAGTGGGACCAAGTGCCTGGGATGAGCAAGCAAGTAGAGCCCGACACTTTGTTTTTCTGGAATCTATTCACTATGTCAGTTTCAAGCTCTTCTATATGTAGTGTGTAATTAGGGGCTGTGTTATCGACAGTTGAATGAGTCAAACAAGATCCTGACGATAATCTCAACAGCACTCACAATAGAGCAGCAAATTGAGCATCGACGGACCCCTAGCAAGCTAGAGGTTGGACCAGGTGCCCAGGAGGAGTAATCATCCCCTGTTGGCTAGCCGCACCCGCCGTCGATGTTCATGCAAGAAAATGAAAACAATATCTGAAACACATGCACTGTTTGCGGTAAGTCTATATAGAAAGTGCTATGGCGACCATGTCAGGGAACAAGATTCAAAACACTTACTGTCAAACAAAATGTTGAAGTCATATAAACCTTTCAAAGAAATGAGGGTTTATTGATTACATCTTGGTCTTGGAAAACAAACCTCAACCTTGTGTTCCGAGAGGGTCGTTCGTACCTTATCTGAGGAAAACAGCAATTACTTTCATTAAATTAAATTCAAAATGATCACCATATGTTTTTTTTTTCTTTTTTAACCCATCTTTCCTTGGATTATCAATATGTTGTAAATTTTAGGACATGTTTTCGGCAGCCTTGGCAGCAATCAAATATAGTTTCTTAGTACAATATGAAGGTCAACCATGACAACATAGTCACATGCCGATCCAGGTACTCATATGAAAAAAATGACATGGTTAAAAGAAGGGAAGGGATGTCCAACCAGCACCAAGAGCAAAACACCTTATGCGAAAACACGGAGAAGGCGGGCACAGCAAAAGGCAAGAAAGAGACATACAACATAGAAACATTAAAGTTTACACATAAGTCTATATACAAACCAACGAGACCAATGTGTAACTGGTGTCAGTGACCACACATACATAAGTTTTTACAGCATAACGCAGGGGCCCAAAGAACACATTTGAAAAATGCAAATGGATATAAAAAGGGGGATGGGCGTACGCAGTACAGCTCATGCTCTGACGATAGTAGCGAACTCATGTATTCACCCGAAAAGTCCGACTGACATTCAGAGTGGACATGTGGTTGAGGACCTGTTGTCTCTAAAGAGGTTTTGACAGGGCCCGTCATCGAGTCATACATGTAAAAGATCGATATCGGACACATAGAAATGGATCTAATATATTCCTAAGAAAGTAGGACAGCATTTTAAATGGACATACATGTAGTAATTAACACCTTTTTAATAACTTTTTATCCTGTTCAAACTTGTTAATACCAAATTGGAGTACAAACTGTATAACAAGAAGGTGCGCTTATGGTGCACTAAATTTTTATAGTAGAACATTTATTTCAATATTGACAATTTTAACTCGTTTCGAATTATACAACACCCAACATCCATGCAAATCAATGATTATCTGGACCCGACACTGTAATTGATTCGAGTGTCTTATTCATTTGATAATTCAATTAGCAATCGTGATATTGTTATAGTCTCGACGTGATAATAATACAGTGATTCGACGGTTTGCAGCAGGAGATGCTCACTCTTCCTGGGCACTTGACCTCACTCCTTCGCAGGGAATTCACCTTTCTTCATTTAGTAGATATTTTTATTTCTGTTCCTTTGCCTTATTTCTGGTTTTAAACTGAATTTGTATGCCCTTGGTTAGATGATTTTTCGATTAACGATTTTGTATTTCTTAATATGGGTGTGTTTTTTTTTTTTCATATTTGTCATTAAAGCCCGTATCATCAGTGGTCTATCTTAATTATCGATTAATGTCTCACGTTGGCTCAGATGTTGGCGTGAGGGGGTCCAAAGAGCAAGTGGAAACCGGAGTACCCGGAGAAAAAACCCCTGCAGAGGACTGGGTGGGGTACCACCTACCCTCCCACATAAGACCCTTTGCCGAATCTGATATTCGATCCCGGGACCTTCGAGGTGAGAAGCGAGTGCGCTACCACTGCGCTAACCCGGGCATTGATGTTAAAAAATATTTTTAAAAAAGATGTAAAAATAAAGTTTAGAATTATCTATTCGTGAGCGTATGTCATGTTCAGTGCATGTAATGGATTTTGGAATTTCTTTTCGGAACAAAATTTCAAACCTATCTTAAGTCACCAGACTCCTGCTGAAGATTGTAGATCTTTATCAGTGGTACTTAAAACCAGTGACTTTCAGATAAAGTCAAATCTATTTTAGTAACACCTTCTAAATATCATAAAGGCCTTGTTACACGACACGATTAATCGTTTGCAATTAGTTGCAAGCGACAAATCGTGTCGAGTAACATAGCTTAAAACTAATCGCATGCAACTTTCAAAAGTCGCATGCAATTTTTTTCAGATTAGAACATGTTCTATTCCTAGCGATTAATCGCATGCAACTTTTAGCGTCAACCAATCAAAATGCCGGGTATTCCTTATAATTTCAACCCTTATTTTGGTCATATCAATTACATGGACATTAAAACGGTGACTTTTCTCACAAAGGACAACAGTACACTTACTGCGAGATTTTTTAGTTCCAAAATTTTATTTTCAGTCCTCGACTTCGTCGAGAAAGTTATGTGAATGTAATTGTAATGAAAATTGTAAATAAATGCTGTATTGTCTGTTGAAAACATAATTTATTCGTAAACTTTAGGCGGAAAAGGTATGAATTTAGCACAAAATATTTGCAATTAGTTGCAACGTGTAACAGCGCAAGTCGCTGCAACTCGCTCGGACCAAGAAATCTCTGCAATTAGTTGCATGCAACTAATCGCGGTGTGTAACAAGGCCTTAAGGCAGACAACTACCTTTTTTGAGACATCATTACTAGTACATTGTATAGATATATAATATTACTGTCTGTTATAAGTGTCTTTCATGTACTCGTGGTTTCATGGCTACGCTAAAAGCATCACTGATGAGAATTTAATATTCGAAACACGTGTCTGGTGCAGAAAAAATTGGTTTCAAATTTTCATCATGAAGGTATAGAGTTTGAACACTTCTGTATTATATCAACTTAACTATTGTATCTGAAAAGAACTTATTGCACATTTCGACATTTGCCTATTAAGGATGATTAAAGGCATTCTTGAGTATAACCTTTGTAAGCAACCATTTTTTATCAACTTTGACATTACCAGATTTGACACGTTTTCATCTGGCATTCGCAGCGAGTCATTCGGGAGTTCGCGATTGCCTTATAAATTGTGACTTACACAATTATACCATATTTCCATAGATATATCACTGTGAACTACGATTGGTACTTATTCTTGGGTATACTTAATGTAACTCTAAAAGTATTGAAGGATGTTAGATGGTTTATATTCAAGTAAGGGAGGTATTTGCGTTCAATATTTATTTGAAAATATCGATGAATAAGTTGATAACATTTTTATATATATATTATAAATTCAAAGAACGGCATTCACACCATTCTCTAACTCTTATTTTCTTTTATAGACATGAGAAGGTCAATAAGGAGGCAATGACGGCTTTGAGGACATGCAATTTGCTCGTCACGTTCACCTAAGAATGATTGATGCTAAAAAGTAGTAATCATAACATTAATCTATGATCACATTCAAATGTGGCACCTTTTTTCTGTAATGATATTAATAATATTGATTTTCTTATTCCGTTCATGTTGCGACATTTGACGTCACTGGATGTATACAATGTCATGTATAAAAATAGAGATAATCCAATGTGCACGTGAAAGGATGTAAACTGTCGCCAAGGAAGGATAAAAAATGTTCCCTTTAAATCGTATCTAAAGAGAAATACATGTAACTTCTTATGACCTTGGACAGGACAGGAAATTCTTTTAGAAAAAACGAATATATTTGAATGACTTAAGGTAGAGTATCCCTCAGGTCAGAATTTTGAAAAAAAAATATGCCTAGATATCCCATTTTGTCTCTTCAGAATATTGTTCAGAGTGTCAAACTAACATAGTTTTGGGAAAAGAAAATTTCATAGTTACATTTTATCACCTCTAAAATTGGTATTTTCTTACTTTTCCAATAGAGTCCAATGTTAAAGTTCAGACTCCCTACGTTCTCATGATAATCATGAAACCACATATCTTGTTTGGTTTGTATATCAGGTCTAGCACAAATTTCGAATATATGAAAAAGAAAATATTGTAAAAGTTGAAATTTTGGAAATATTAGCATCTGAGACCTGAGGGATGCTCTACCTTAAGTAAGAATAATGCCGGGTATATTAACAGAAAGGCGAGACGGAGTATGCTTTTGATACGCGGATTTATGCATTGTTGAAATAAGTTCGCGAGTTTAGCATTTCAAACCTAAATAAATTGTGAGGGATCACTTCTGTTAATAGCATCTCTATCTTTTATTTGTAAATGAGATGAAATAAAAGTAAAAAAAAAAACCCAGTCATATGGAAAGCGACACTAAGCATCTTTATGGATTGTTGCATATCATAAATAAACATTAAAGAAGTGCGAAAGATACAGGGAACTTTTCCTTTTATGCACAAAGGTTTAGAACCCCTCACACGAAAAAGTTTTGTTACAACTAATCTATTGTCAGTTTGATCAGTGTTGGATTCAACAAAAGATGATAAAAAGATAAGATGAAATGTAGATTTATTTATTTATTCTGTTGCAATAAATTCAATGCATCATTTACGCAATGCAACAAGTAATGTATTATCAGTGATGCTTTGGGCCTTAATAGAGAAAAACTAAATAAGAAAGATATGTAGAGCAAAATGATGAAAATGACACAAAAAATATGCAAAAGAGCCATATAAGAAAAACGAAAAAGAAATTCTCCAATAAAGGAAATATAAAGCACATGTAACCAAGTTCCATCAAGTTTGGTTGATCTTGTCTTCAAAGTATTCGAAATTTTGTCGGAATTTTGTCGGAAAATTTGTCGGAATTTTGTCGAAATTTTGTCGAAATTTGTCGAAATTTTGTCGGAAAATTGTCGGAATTCCAATGGGTACCAATTGTGCCCCACTCCTTGCCGACATTTTCCTTTACTCGTACGAAGCTGAATTCATTCAATCTTTGGTCTCTGAAGGGAAAAGATACTTAGCTTCTGATTTCAATTTCACTTACAGATACATAGACGATGTGTTGTCCATCAATAATCCAAAATTCGCGGATTACCTGAGCAGTATCTATCCTTCGGAGCTTGAAGTCAAAGAAACTACAGAGACAAATAATTCAGCATCCTATTTGGACATAATGTTGTCCTACGACACTGATGGTCACATGAACACCTCACTCTATGACAAACGTGACGACTTCAATTTCAGCATTACGAACTTTCCTTTTCTGAGTAGCAACATCCCTTCATCGCCTGCTTATGGCGTGTTCATATCTCAGTTGATACGCTATGCCAGAGCAAGTACCAAATATACGGATTTTGTTCTGAGAGCAAGGCGTCTTTCAGATAAGCTTCTCAGTCAGGGATATGTTTGTGACCGACTAACATCGTCACTGAGGAAGTTCTACGGTCGATATGGGGAACTCGTCATACACTATGATGTCCCACTATCCAGAATGGTGGATGATATTCTGTCATAGACCATTTGAACCATCCAACCAAAGATTGTACTCTATATCTTCCAAAATGGAAGTAACCGGATGTGACAGTTCTACCGAATTGAAGCGACGGGTGTTGCATGCAAGCAGGAGATGCTTACTCTTCCTGGGCACCTGGTCTCACTCTCATATCGGGAGTTCGCTTCTTTTCATATGGTGGAGGTTTTTGTTTTTGTTTGCTTTGGTTCCTGTTTTGTCCTGATTTTGTATGCCTTCGGTTTCTGATTTTCTGAATTATCGATTTTGTACTGTAGACAGGGATATGGTCATTATCCATATTTGTCATTTCTGTAATCAAAATGCCATGAAATTTCTAAACCAGGGGTCCTGTAGCATCATATCCAACCAATCTTGCTTCCTCTATCGGTATATTTTTGAGCAAAATAACTTACACACTCTTTTGTCATATTACATTGTTTAGATTGAGTATCACTGACGAGGGTTAAACGACTGAAACGTACATGTTCAGTCCCTGCGGCATATTTCCTTGTTCTTAAATGATGCTATTGAATTTGAAGACGTATAACATTTAGTAGCACTTGGTGAGTGTCACGGTTGGTGGACCTGGAGTTAACTAGGGCACATGTAGTCAAATTCGATCAACTTTGGTTGATCGCTTCTTCAACACATTCGAAATTTTCTGTTATCAAAATGTTATGTGATTTCTAAAACATGGGTCCTCTAGCATCTTATCCCACGCATCCTGCTACGTCTTTCGTTACTTTTTATCATAATAACTTTCACACTCTTTGGTCATATTACTTTGTTTAGATTGAGGGTCACTGACGAGGGTTAAGTATTTACCCGAAACAAGCATGTCTGGTCCATGTTGCAAATATTTTTGTACTTAGATAATGCTATTGCATTTGAGGACGTTAAACATTTAGTAACACTTGGTGAGTGTCACTGCTGGTGGACCAGAAGTCACTTAAGGCACATTCAGCCATGTTCGATCAACTTCGATTGGTCGTTTCTTCAACACATTCGAAATTTTCTGTCATCGAAATTTCATGAAATTTCTAAAACATGGGTCCTGTATAATCATATTCCACCGATCATGCTACTTATTTCGGTATATTTTTACGCATTGTAATTTTCACACTCTTTGGTAAATGTGTAGTCATTTGTGTTTGATAATTCTGTGTGATTGGTTGTTCCTTGTACCATTTTCGTCTCTTTCTGTGCATGTCTGCTTTGTGTTTTTACAGTTTTTACAGATTTTACTGTTGGCGCTGCAAGTAGGTGTTATCGGAGATTCCCTCCTTTCTTTTCTAAGCATATAAGAGAATAATAAAAGAAATATTTAAAATGTGTCAAATGGTTGCCTGCTATATATGATATGATTCAATAAAGACAACCGAAGTCATTAAAAAAGAAAAACAAATTTATTGTGTAATTCAGAATCCAAAAAGCAATGTCATGCCATGAATGTACAAAACAGAAATATAAAGGGGGAAACCTAACAGCCAGACGTACATAAACAAAACAATAAGAAACAATGATGATATACGCATTTAGTATATTAATTACGGAAGTGTTCAAACGTTATACCTTCCCGAAGTAATTTTCAAACCAATAAACCAGTTTATTATGCACCATGCACGTCTTTCGGATAAAAATCCTCATCAATTATGCTTCCATCCAAAGTGTTTTTTAGACACAGCCAAATTCCTTTTAGTAGCGCCTTCTGGTTAATATATTATTTGTTCAATTTGCAGAGAGTGCCACGCAAAACAGACAAACGAAACAAAACCGCATTGACACATTATTTAAACGTCAAGCAAGAGTCAATCCAAAATGGAGTTCGGATCAGGACCCTGGAGGAGTGGGAATGTCCTGTTTCCCACTAACACGCATAACTTTTACCGAGTATCATAACCGGTTGATGTGTCAAATTAAAATAGGTGGCTCTAACATAAAATACCTTTCATGTCATGTACATCGATACAATAATTATGTGTCAAATTAAAATAGGTGGCTCTAACATAAAATACCTTTCATGTCATGTACATCGATACAATAACCTAATTTGGCAAGTTTCCATGGAGCTGGCAAACTGGTCTTACTTCGGAATGTAAATCATCTGGGGTTTGCAACTCTTCTAGTTGGGAACTATATTGATGTTGCCTTACCTTCTCGACTTTGAGAATGAAATATTTGATGGACACTTCTTTGATTTTTATTTTAATATTTAGAAAACGTTATAATGTTTTATATTGCTTTTTTCCAATATTTCTGTAGTTATTGCACCGAAACCTTGTATAACTAAACATGCTAAAGTATTTGACATACGACTTCTATGAATTAAATTAATTCAAGATAGATATAAAGGCTAGATATATAGTATGACAGTACCTGCTTAAAAATTAAAAAGACCTAGATATGCAATAAATGTTTAAGATTTATTCTACTTTATTTGTTCTTCTCTAATTATAATAAATCTATTTGAATTTATACATATTTATTATGTGGCATGTTGTATAAAGGAAATCTTAAGATTTAAATACTAGAAAAATCGGTTGACAAAATAAGCTAGCCTACATTAAAGTTGAATAATCCTAGGGGGCATCTCATTAGGCTTTCATTCAATCCGTCATAAGCTGTGTTTTTGCTATAATTGGGAGGCCTCGGGAAATAAAAGCACTAAAGCTGATATGCATCCAGAGTTCATATCTTAAGACGAATTTTAAAGAGAAAAATCCGAATCAAAACGGATGCGATCTTTGTAAAATTAAATTCAAAATGACATTACGCCCTGAAACTCAACATTTGGAAAGATACATCAAAAATGGGTATCGTCAAATTCATTAGAGAAAACGACATATATTTGATTATGTTCATATTGTTAACTTCAATCAATTGAGTGGATGATAATGGTGTTCTCATAAGAACACTGAAGTGTTCCAGCTTCTTGAACAACAATTTAGACCAATGGTAATGTACTAGACACGTGTTTCGGCTAGCAAACCCTCATCAGTGGCAATTCAAGGACGGGTGTATAAACAAACCATTTTTTTAAGAAGCGCTAACTGATTATTACTTATATGCATTTATACTGTAAGAAGTGCACAGCTCTTAATTTCCAATAAGGCCAATTTAGCAGCTTGAGGTAATAAAATAAGACCTACGTATACCAGAAGGTAAAGGACCACAAATGTAACCCTTTCAAAACGTATTAGGTTACCGACAATTTTCTGCTGGACCTTAAAATATTAATAAATTATAAGGATGGATAAATAGAATATGAAAAAAGCCTTTTGTCAAAGTTATATATCTTTCATGTATGCACCTTCTACATGTACTATAAGTTTCTGTTCATGTTCAAACATTTGACGTCATTAGTGTAAAAGAAAGGAGTGAATCCCCAACAACTCTTGGTCGCAGCACCATTCAACCATGAAACAAAAAGACCACACGAGACCAATGAGCAAATAATGTATGGAAGAGTTACAATATTTATGTAAAAGCTACAGGCACGTGAGATGTTGCTCAATGTCTGCCTGGTGTTGACGGCAGTTGAATAACAAGGAAATTGGAAATGACATATAAAGAGGAAATGTGCCTTACGACCTTGAATATATTGAGGATCGTTGAGTTAGGCCAAGGTTTTGTATTTTTTTCTGTTTTGCGTCCGCATGATGTAGGTTTTGTACCACTTTCTCGGAAATGAAAGGGCGTTTCGTCTCCTTTCAAGAATCAGAATGGTTAACCATTGCTACAATTGACGATATTTATCGTCACTCCAATCATAAGTAAACATAAGGAGTTCAAAATCTACAGTCAAAGAGGTGCATGGTGCATATTTCTAGTCATAGTTAAATATTTCCAACGAAAACTAATTAGTTGTCATGCAGATCTGATTTTTTTAAGGGGGGGATCCCATGGATGAAGTGTTGCAAAAAATAAAACTGTTTAAGATTGGATACTGTGAGTGTTTTAATTTTAGCTGGAATGGGCACTTATACAAAACAAGGCTAAGGATGTGCACTTTTTTCATCATTTGAAAATTCACTTTTCTGTCACTTTGCTTCCTGTTGCCTGTGGTGCAAATATAACATATGGTTGCGCTAAAATAAGTACACGTACATTGTGTTGCCTATTCTGATTCATGTCTGACCCTAAACATGTGACCTTAACCTTGAAAGTGACCTTGATCTACACTTCATTGATTGACCAAGCCTGCATGTCCGATTAATGTTATTATAATGCACATCAATCAAATTAAATTCGTTTTTATGAAAGTATATGACTTCCAGACAAAATGACAGATAAAAAGACGGGTGCAGGACAAATTTATTCCTATATCGTCACTCTTGTGTTGCAGACAACATCATAAAAAAGTTGTCATGAATCTATTGTCATTAAAACACAAGAGGCGTTCCAACTATAAATGTCAGAGAGTACTATATTTTAGCCCATTTGCCTATACACATTTCACATTGAAAATACATGCTATTCACTGATCGAGAACAGAGCTTATACCATTTATCATCCATGTCGGTTTCAAATATTACGTGATATGAAAATAGAGTTATCTCCCTGTAGTTGCAACCTAAACTTTAATGCAGCAGGGTTATTTTCGCGTGGTGGAAATTTTCACAAAGTGTATTGATTTGTGAAATACACGAAACTATTTCCAACGCAGCATTTTTCACGTTTACTAATATGTCACTGTCCAGACGTACATGTACTGTTAGGCATGTGAAATGTTGTGAAATGTCAACCTGGTATTGAAGGCAGTTAAGTAAACAGGAAATTCCAAATGACATCTATAGAGGAATTTGGGTCATTCTTAATATTTTCTGTCACAAACATGTGAATAGATGACGTACATATTTCTTCCTAAGTTCCTTTCCTTATAAAGTACATTGCATTATTGACAAATATCTCATTCATACGAGGGACATTACCGATAGGTAGGGATGGTACATTCACAGTGTATGAACGCTCATTTTCACGACCAGTAACATATTTGATTGGTACCATACATGTGCGATAAATACCTTGGAATTTGAAATTTAATGACAAGAATTACTGAACCCGCACAGTTCGTGTTTATTAATTTTCATTATTTTAGCTTTAATTCTATAAATACACAATAATAATCAAGTTTGTGTTCACGGAGTACAAGGACGGAGTACAAGGTCACATAAGCTTTCTTTGAATATGGAACTTGTCACAGTGAACATACCTAGGTACTCAAAAATCCCAATTCAACGATAGAATTTTCCCGAATTCCATTGATTATACTCTTTAAGTTGCAATTTCACTGCAATCTAATTCATTTAGATTACTGTCTATTAAGTATCAGTTTTAAGGATATGTTCTATACTGAATCTACAGCAGCATGTCTTCTAGTGTTTACGCGATAGATGGATATTAAATTGACAGATGTAAACCTCTCGCTTCGGAAATCGCAAAAAATTTATCTCGTACAAAAGTGTTCCTACACTTTGACATTAAAAGTTTGTACAAACATACCCCAAACACTCGGTTTGGATTCCGTCGTCATTGATAGATATATTTCAATTGTCATAACAGCAGGAGATACACATAAAGTACATATGAAGCATTGTGTATGGTCGACAAAAATACTGTAAACGTAGAAATTTTCACGTGGGTGTAAGTTTAACTTTTTTTTTGGGCGAATAGAGGAGTTTCGCGAAAATTTCCCCCACGCGAAAATATCCCCGTTGAATTGTTACAGGTGAAAAAATATTTATCCCGAATATATCCCCAACGCGAAAAGCCTTGATGTTATAATCGCGAAATTTTCCCCGCCAAAAGAACTACGTTTTCAGTACATGTTGCAATGCCATAGAATTGTTGTGCTCTAACTAACGAATTTATCCCTGGCAGAATAGAGGTGTCCTAAGCTGGCTCTTCTGCATTAAACTTTGATTATGTATACAAGAATATAGAAGATCTCCAACAACACTCGATCGCAGCACCCATAGCAAATTCTAAAAACAGCCATGCAAAAAACACAGAGCAGAAACAGAAAGAGACGAAAAGAAACCACAACCCTCACTATAGAAACATGAAACACAAAAGACCACACGTAAACCAACGAGACGAATTGGCAATCGGTGCCGACTTAGGACGGCCATATGTCATGCAAGTATCGGACGGTGTGGTTATCCGGATTACGTGCGAGCAACCCTTCAGCTTTTTCGATTACCCAGAACGCACAATTGTAGTGTAAAATCACCATCTTACTGTAATGAGATAAATACGATTCTGACGACAATCTCAACAGCACTCACAAAAGAGCACAAAATTGAACATCGACGGACCACCTTCAAGCTAGAGTTGGAACCAGATGTCCGGGAGGAGTAAGCATCACCTGTTTGTCTAGTCGCACCCGCCGTCGATGCCCACGTACGAAAATAAAAACAACATCTACAAAACATGTACCTACTAATGTTATATCTATATAGAAAGTGCTATGGCGACTATGTCAGGGAAATACATTTAAAACACTAACTGTCAAACCCCTCGCGAGGAACATTTTTACAAGCTCCACACAGCAAAGGGAATAAGTGTGACATAAATGAGATAAAGAGGATCCTGACGACGATCTCAACAGCACTCACAAAAGAGCACAAAGTTAAACATCGACGGACCCCTATCACGCTAGAGGAGGGATAAGGTGCCCAGGATGAGTAAGCATCCCCTGTCTGGGATAAACATGTCTGGTCCATGCTGTAAATTTGTCTGTTCTTAATGAGTTAAAGAAGATCCTGACGAGAATCTCAACAGCACTCACAATAGAGCACAAGATTAAGCATCGACGGACCCCTAGCAAGCTAGAGGTGGGATCAGGTGCCCGGGAGGAGTAAGCATCCCCTGTTGGCTAGCCGCACCCGCCGTCGATGTTTCAGCACGAAAATGAAAACAATATATAAAATTTATGCACTGTCTGACGTAATGTCTATATAGAAAGTGCCATGGCGACAATGTCTTAAATGATGCTATTGAATTTGAAGACGTGCATCGTCTGTCTATTCAACGCATTCGAAAATTTCTGTTATCAAAAAATCTAGAAATTTCTAAAACGTGGGTCCTGTAGCATCATATCCCTACCATCCATGCTGCAAGTTTGTCTTTTCTTAAATGATGCTATTGAATTGGAAGACTTAACACATCCCCTAATTTGATCTTCTGAACATCTTTAATATATTTCGGGATCATCAAACTAGATCAACGTGAGTGTCACTGCTGGTGGACCAGAAGTCCCCGAGGGCACATGTAGCCAAGTTAGATCAATTTCGGTTGATCGGTTCTTCAACGCATTCTAAAAGTTCTGTTATTAATATTTCTTGAAATGTCTGAGAAGTCAAGTGAGTCCTGTAGCATCATATCCCACCCATCCTGTTACATCTCTCGGTACGCTTTTTCGACATAGTAACTTTAATACTTTTTTTGGCATATCACATTGTTTAGATTCGAGGATCACTGACAAGGGTTTCTGTTACAAAATTTCTTGAATTTTTTAAAACGTGGGTCCTGTAGCATCATATCCCACCCATCCTGCTACAACTTTTGGACATATTAATTTTCATACTTTTAAGCCATATTACATTGCTTAGACTGAGGATCACTGACGAGGGTTTAGTACCAGAAACGCGCATGTCTGATCCATGCTGTAAATTTATCAGGGTTTGAATGATGCTGTTTAATTTAAAGACGTTTAACATCAAAATTCATTAATTGGTGTTTTGATCGAGAGAGGAAAACTTATTTTTGTACATCTGAATCGTAAATCGCAAATTATACAAATCATGGACATGAAGTGACCTGTGTATTGCCTTGTCCTTTCTTTTCTACCAATTTATGTAAGATTTGGTGAGAAAATGTACACGCACATTGTAGGGATCCCTATGGGTACTAATTGTGCGCTTCTTGTTGCAGATTCATTATGATACACATATGAAAAGGAATATATCAAAACACTTCAAAAGCAAAGAAAAAATGATTATTTGAACCGTTTCATTTGTACTTCTACGTACCTAGATGATATTCTTACAATCGGCAATCCTGTTTTTTGAAAAGTATAAAAATTTTATTTATCCACAAGAATTGATTCTAAACAAGGCAAATGCTATAAACACATAAACACCATTTTTGGACCTAAATATCAAAATTGTGAATGGAGAGATTCATACAGGTGTATGACAAAAGAGATGATTTTGGATTTAATAGTAGTAGATTTCCCCTGGATTGACTGTGATGGAATGTACAATTCACAGCTCATGTGGTATGCTAGAGCATGTACTGATGCTTTGGATTTTCATAGTAGGAATTTACAAAGTACCTTGAAACTTTTAGGACATGGTTTTCGCTTTCACAAACTAGTAAGAGTTTTCTGGAAATTTTGCATAAAATATTGTAAACTTCTTTTGAAATTCGGACCAATAAAGCCAATTATTGTATATTACTTTAGGTATTTCACAACCTGTATTTTATGGTGACATAATTAACAAGATAAAGAAGGATCGAAGATGGGCAATATAACGATCGAAAATGCGTCAGAATCATCAAACGCCTTTTATACCATCGATATGATCCTTATGTCACCAGACGGACACTAGGTTTGGTAATCGACCAATCTACAGTCTTGTACCAAGAGAGGACAAGTGGTCGGTACCCTGACTTCTCTAAATAGGTTTGGACAGGGCCTGTCATGGAGTATTATCGTCACACTCAGTCAGAGTGTAATTTATTCTAAGATATGGGCTTAATTTCAAAGGAAGTTGACAATAATTTTTGTAAAGTTTTTGCTTAGAATTTAGCTTTTCATAATCTCATTAATTCACTATTGTCCTCTTTTTCGGGCCCAATTATCACTGATGAGACATTTACCATTTAAACGCACATATAGCGTATTGAAAATCATACAATAGAAAACATATATTATTATTGATAATTGTTATTTTGTTGTTGCTACGATATGGCAATGTGACTTGATCAACATCCGTTATTTTTCGCGATCAGAACATAATTGCATAAGGAAAATCAGTCTCAAACCCTTTTCACTTTAATGAAATCATTGAAAGATATGTCTCATTAGGCTTCCTTTCATTCTGCCACAAGCTGTGTATTGGATATAATTGGAAAGATTCAGGAAATTGAATCACAAGTACGTCTCCTTTAAGTTCACATATTATGAGGGATATTCTGGAGGGAAACGTGTTGTTAATAAGAAAGAGTCCTTCGTCCAAGTAAACTAACAATGAGTTCAGCTCTTCAGCTATACTTTTATTATAATACGAATGCATACATTACAATGCATTTAAAAAAAAATATTGCTTGTGATTTTCGAAAGTATAAGAAATCAAATTTTAGAAATAATTGTTTATCGATATTTATATATTGTTTATTTGACAATATCTCTTTACATCTATAGATGGAAGATTACCGCGTTTGCAAGATGATGCAAAACGATTTTTACTATATGTACAAGGGCTGTCCGTAAATATCGAGGACAAGTCTTAAATTAAATTATTATCATATTTTGATTTTACTATTACAACTATGACTTCGTAATTAGACAAAGGATGGTGACCTGGAGCACGGTAAATTTTGACAGAAATATGTTGTTTATCATTTTACTCATTTCATTTGCATTTTGTAAAATTCCGCGGATAAAACGATAATTTTTTTACATTGTGATGTTGACAATAGTTATGACATCACACATGCAAAATTTGAACGTTCACATTTTCAAGGTGACAGAGAAAACCGGATTTGAATGAAATAGGATGTGATCGTCATTGTTCGAAAAAAATGACGTTTTCACGAGAGGCGGAGCAGAGAGAAGTGATAAAAGTTTGCATAGGCTTCAGAAAAACACCGACAGAGACTTATAGATTCCTTAAAGAGTCGGAAAAAATGATAAAACTAGTTGTTTGCAAGTCTTCAAGTGGCAAAGAGGATTTTTGGACGTTAGGGACAGTTTGCAGGACGGTATGCGCTAGAGAAGACTTTCTACAAAAAAAAGAAGTGCTTTTGAATGAAGAACATGACGTGATTCATAGTTATCGGCGACTAACATTTCGGGAAATTGCAATTAACTTTGAAAGTAAAAATAAAATCGAGCATAAGATCATATTCCATGATTCTACAACGAGTCATGTCTGTGCTTGATGGGTTCCGAAACTTTTTTTTGGAAATCTAAATGTAGCGAGGAGAGTAGAATTGTCAAAACAGTTAGTAACGGATAACGTCAAGGATTCTGATGCTAGTGCTCCGGGTATAAGGAAGTGTCATTTTTATATTGTAGAGAAATATAACTATTCATGCTTTGTTTGTGATGAAATTTTGCATATTATTGATATGAAACTTGAATTTACATGAGAAAAAGACAAATCATTAAAACAGTGAACGTGACAGATTACACTACATCGAGTATCTCGCTCTTCATATATTCCCTTTTTGATCTGTTATTTTTGCATCAAGCATCACTGATGAGACATTATTTCTTAAACAAAAATATAACAGTATCAAATATACGTCAACTCGATAATTCTGCCTAAAGCTATCTTTTCTTCTTCATTTCTGTTTTTGTACATATGACTTTAAACCCTGAAGCTTTGAGTCTCCAACCATTATCATCCGCAATCGTGACAAAGTTCGTAAATATAAGGATACCCGAAGAGTATGCACATATACCCATTCATTTGTATAGCATTAACAATGTATTTTTAGGCCATATACCGAAACGTAGAAGCGGAGCCTTAGCAACGGGTTTTAAACGTATCTAAACGTCATTTTAAGCGTAACAATGAAATGTAAATATCCATAATTACTGTGTTATGATATGTGATTAAATACTGTAATAACCAGTAATGGATCCAGGACTTCTATTTCTCATAATGCACTAACGCGCATTCTGAAACATGATTCCTAGATCCATTGTAGGCTATAACAGTACATTCTATGAGACAGTTATTGTATGAATAAAGCATTGTACTTATAACAGCAGAACACACACACATATGCGATTGGGGAAAAATGACAAATAACGAGATCAATCACGTCATTAAATCATGTTGTAATGCACAATATATTTGAATACTCTACACATTGTAAAAATGAAAAGAAGAATAACCTTTCTACAAACTAGTTTAGCTTCTTTTATGCTACAATAATCTCAATAGAGATGCAATTGCTATGAAACGAGTTGTGTATTGGTAATAATTAGAAACTACCACGATATTAAATCATTGATGTTGAGTACTTAATGAATTGAAATAAAAACCTCTTTTCGTAAGGCGAATTGAGAAAAGAAGTGTCTCATCATTACAAATGAGATTGTTGTAATTAAAGATGTTACAAGTCTGACGATCCATCTCTGGAAAAAATGTTTAAAGCATACTCTGTTAGGCTATTTCCATTCTTAGAAAATTGTAACTTCATTTAATATTATATTATACACAGAAGGGCAAACAAGTCGATTAATTGATTCTAAGTAAATACCTTTCCAATAAGGTTGATTTGTATCTTTCAGATGCGTTGTACATCATTACTGCGAACTTTAATTAAATATATCATCATTAACTAGAAATCAAGAAAACAGCCGAAAACGACGTACATTGTACTTGCATATATTATTTTGCTATCAAAAATATATATGATGCAAAATTGCTACTAAAGGGCCAAAACAAAGATTTCTTTGGGCGAAAGGGCTGGAAAGAAGTAATTAATACACTAAAGTAGCCTCATTCCGTCCTCTCATGCTTCTGGTGTTTTGTTTCTCAGCGAATTCGGTACGCCAGCGCATTTTCAAAATATGATGATTTCATTCGAATAAGAAACTAGCTCAGGGTTACATTATGCTATGGCGCCTGAAATCATTGAGGAAGTTCTTCGGTCGCTACGGGGATATTACAGTGACATTCTGGATTGCGATAGAATATCTGAGAGCATCACAAAACGAGACATTTTTACCTGATATGTTCATCGAGTCAATCACCGAATTTGGTTTTTTTTCATGGAACTGTTGTGACGAGTGTTGTATACAAACGTAAACAGTAGACTCTAACTATCCCCGGTCACATGGTCTCACTTCGGAATATTGTTTATTTCAGGCTTCACAACTTTTCGAATGGAAAGTCAAATGATTTTGCCTCACCTTCTCGACTTTGAATAGCTGCTTGATGACAAATATGAGTAATGACCATATCCCTGTATACAGCACAAAATCGATAATTCAGAAAATCAGAAACCGAAGGCATTCAAAATCAGGATATAACAGAAACCAAAGAAAACAAACAAAAACATCAACCACATGAAAAGAAGCGAACTCCCAATATGGGAGTGAGAGCAGGTGCCCAGGAAGAGTAAGCATCTCCTGCTTGCTTGCAACACCCGCCGCTTCAATTCGGTAGAACTGTCACATCCGGTAACTTCCATTTTGGAAGAGAGTACAATCTTTGGTAGGATGGATCAAATGGTCTATGACAAAAATCATCCACAATTCTGGAGAGTGGGACATCATAGTGTATGAAGAGTTCCCCATATCGACCGTAGATGGTTGCTTCTTCAATATGTATTACAAGTGGCTACTGTAATGTACATTTTGCAATACCGCGACTTTATAACCATCCTTTATTTTTCGCTATCTGGATAGATTTTTGTGGACAAGGTGCTTATCTCAGAGCAAATAATACACGCATGTAACGTCCTTGCTAGGGGTCCGTCGATGCTCAATATGGTGCTCTATTGTGAGTGCTGTTGAGATTATCGTCAGGATCTTCTTTAACTCAATTGAAATGTAGCAATCGATAACACTATTGAAATATTAAGAACAGCATGATTTATATCCCACAGTAAACACACGAAATTCATGAAAAGAAAATCGGTCGGCAATATTTCATCGCTTCTTTTATGATTAAACATACCTCATCTCATCTCAATTGTGTTTCTGTCCCACGCTGTGTATTTCTATCATTGGAGAAGATCAGGACATAAAATCATTGAAGTTAAGGTTCTTTTAGTGATGGGAACTAAAAGCACATATCATCATGAGACGAATTCAGAAGAGAAATGTTTAGTAACCGTTAATGGCATCTTTATAGAAGCAAAATTAAAGATAATATCGCGTCCGATAATCAGGCTCTAGGAAGACTGTATTAACGTATCGTCAAATCCATTGGAATGGATAACGTAAAGTGCATAACAGGCTTTTCCTCTTAAAAATATAACTGTCGATTTCACCAAAGAATCAAGTGCCTGTTCGTTTACATGTACATGTTTTCCTGCAGGAAGTAATTTCCTTATGCATCGGTTTCATTTCTTTTCCCGTAATGTATAACTGGGCAACTAAAATTAATGATGAATTTTCACCTCCAAATAAATTCGTTAGAATGTGTTATAAAAGATAGTTTCTTAAAAGATAGATGCATATTACATTCTTAAGATGCAGGCTTACTGACGAGGGTTAAGTACACGAACGTGCATGTCTGGTCCATGCTTCAAATTTATCCGATCTTAAATGATGCTATTGAGCCATTAAGAAAATATATATTATAATAGTACAAAGCAAAGGAAAATATTTCCACCAGACAAGAATGCATTTAAAACAACGAAATACAAACAAAATTATAACAAAATTAAAAGTGAAGGAAATAACAAAGATTGCGTCAAACAATCACATTAAATGCAACCAATGATAAAAAATTAAGAAAAGATTATTTTCTATAAACTGTTTGCAGGAAGAAGAAAGGAGGTAATCTCCAAGAACACTCAGTTGCAACAATGGCAGCGAAAAATCAAAACACCCCAAGTGAAAACAAGGGCCTTAGAATACGACAACGTAAGCTCGTCGCTCACTCGTAAGGTCAGGGTTGTGACCTGAAGGAAAAAAAAAACAGCGGATAATCTGATGGGAACATATCATCAAACTTTTCATGTTAAAACACAAAAATTAACCGATTTAATTATTTTTTGCGTTTAATAAAACTGAAGTGTTCCAACACTATACCTTCACGAAGAAAATTTCAAACCAATTTATGATGCACCATACACCTACTCCGGATAAAAAATCAATGGTGCTTCATGCCAAAGTTCATTTGAAGGCCTTTTCTTACATTTACATATTTTAGTAGAATGTCATATTGTAACTCATATTATATCCCGACCCGAATTTGTAAAACAATTTAGATAATACTTCTTTTCTGCACGACACACCTAACGGGAGTTGATAACAACCTGGTGATGCTTAGAGTCCCCGGACACTCTATCTCATCTACATTAATTTATACATCTTTGCAGAATGTTTAAGTTAATTGTATTACTTGAATTTCCACAGAATGTTTTGTAGAATCGAATTTTATTGTAGGTAGCGCTTTAAAAATCAATTTGCGAGGCGCCAAACACATGTAAATTTCTTCTGATTAGTCTGAAATTCTGATTGTTTAAAACATTAAAAAGATGAAATATTTAAGTTGATTGTTGTGTTATTTTAGTGTTCGCTATGTTTCTTTTTTCAAATGGCAGATTCAAAAAGAAATTATCATGTTTGGCAGGCTTTGGGATAAGTGAAATTGGATTTAACAATTGAAGAAACATGCAGCAAAGGAAAACGTAGCAAAATATTGTGAACTGTTCTAAACAGGACTGATGTACATTTCTTTTGGTCTATCAAAAATTCAGTGGAATGGTTGAATGATGGTGTGAAAGTGGTATGATAGCTATCTTTCTTTTCCATTCTTTTCTCTCTCTCTCTCTCAAAATAAAATCTGCATCATATCTCCGGATTATCTCTATTGTCATTATACAACAATGATTCCATCTTACTCATATATATGGTAAATTTATCATAGAATGTATATGCAGTTAATGCTGATGCTAACAAAAATCAGTGGATGTGATTGACAAAATTAAATCTCAAAATTTTCAAGCCACTTCTATGATTTCTTCATACCACGCTACTTAACGACAAAATTATTGATCGATTATCTAAACATCTAAATCAAATCGTTTCTTTTCCCCATCAGACTACAAATCATACAAATCTTTTACAATGCAGTGACCTTTGTAATGCCCTGTTCTTCCTCTTGGACAACATTTATTAGTTTCGGCCTTTGTGTTTGTCTTTCATTCACTTATTAACATATATCCGTAAAAAATCAAGAATCAAAATTTGTAAGACTTCTTTAGGTTTTTAAATTAGATTTGTTTAGGATTTTGAACACTTCCATTTCATTATGTGTAAAAGTAAATTGAAAAAATATTTTCATAAAATAAGATGAGATCAGCAGTTAAAGTTACTGATTTTTTCATCCATAAATATTATGTTTTAACTAAGAACAATCACCATGGTTTTTACTCACAAGAAAGGAAGTATCTAAACGTTTTAAGATAGAAGCGAAAAAGTGTTCTTAATCAATACCTGTTATCCTTCATCACTACATGTATATACAAGTGAGCATCTGTATCAGTGGAAGGAACTCGTCTACAAACTAAATTAAGCTTCTTTTACGCTAAACTTTTCCATAAAGAGTATCTCATTAGACTTTCATTCAGTCCGTTGCAAGCTGTGTATTGGCTATAATTGGAATTTTCAGGAAATGAAAGCACTGATGATGAAGTACTTAAATGAAATGAAAATCAGATGATATATCGTGCGGCAAGTTATGCCGAAAAGTGAAATATAATCAAAAATAAGATCTCTGTACTAAGTAATCTCAAAATGGCACAGCGTCCAATGATCCCCATCTCGAAAATGTCCTTTTTAATTCGATCTTTATATTGGAGTCTCATTGTCATATGCATTCATTTTCATCCCGAAATTTAAGGAGGTCAGCATCTTAGCACATCGCTCCAATGCTATTTTGAACATAAATTTTATTTTAATAAGCTATTGAATCGATCCTACAGGGAATTTAAAACCGCGTATTCTCTGTAAAGTTAATACACAAATTTCAATTGAAAAAATAAAACAAGAAGACGCTGCTGAAATGAATTTTGGTGGCTCCGCTGGAAGCCTCACTGATAAGAATTTAATATTCGAAACACGTGTCTGGTGCATAATTTAAGTTTGTGTATTTACTTTACAGAGAGTACGCGGTTCTAAATTTCCTGTAAGGTCGATTCAGAGGCATATCCAAATAAAAGCTATGATCAAAATAGCATTGGAGGGATGGTGATACGATGCTAACTTGTTTTTCCTCTTCGTAAAATTAAGATATGTCAGTAACTCTAAAACATTACATAACACAAATGAGTTAAAGAAGATCATCCTGACGATAATCTCAACAGCACTCACAATAGAGCACAAAATGAAACATCGACGGACCCCTAGCAAGCTAGAGGTGGGACCAGGTGCCCGGGAGGAGTAAGCATCCCCTGTTGGCTAGCCGCAGCCGCCGTCGATGTTTATGAAGCATGGAAATGAAAATATATAAAATTCATGCACTGTCTGACGTTATGTCTATATAGAAAGTGCTATGGCGACAATGTCAGGTAAGTATATTCAAAACACTTACTGTCAAACCCCTCGCGGGGAACTTTTTTACGAGCTCCACACGGCAAAGGGCATAAGTGTGACACAAATGAGTTAAAGAAGATCATCCTGACGATAATCTCAACAGCACTCACAATAGAGCACAAAATGAAACATCGACGGACCCCTAGCAAGCTAGAGGTGGGACCAGGTGCCCGGGAGGAGTAAGCATCCCCTGTTGGCTAGCCGCACCCGCCGTCGATGTTTATGAAGCATGGAAATGAAAATATATAAAATTCATGCACTGTCTGACGTTATGTCTATATAGAAAGTGCTGTGGCGACAATGTCAGGTAAGTATATTCAAAACACTTACTGTCAAACCCCTCGCGGGGAACTTTTTTACGAGCTCCACACGGCAAAGGGCATAAGTGTGACACAAATGAGTTAAAGAAGATCATCCTGACGATAATCTCAACAGCACTCACAATAGAGCACAAAATGAAACATCGACGGACCCCTAGCAAGCTAGAGGTGGGACCAGGTGCCCGGGAGGAGTAAGCATCCCCTGTTGGCTAGCCGCACCCGCCGTCGATGTTTATGAAGCATGGAAATGAAAATATATAAAATTCATGCACTGTCTGACGTTATGTCTATATAGAAAGTGCTATGGCGACAATGTCAGGTAAGTATATTCAAAACACTTACTGTCAAACCCCTCGCGGGGAACTTTTTTACGAGCTCCACACGGCAAAGGGCATAAGTGTGACACAAATGAGTTAAAGAAGATCATCCTGACGATAATCTCAACAGCACTCACAATAGAGCACAAAATGAAACATCGATGTAATTATAAGATAAAACCACTCATTAGACTCGGCACAGTTCATAGGAAATAAAATGAAGTAATACTATGTTGGACTCTGATATTATGATCTAAGGTCGAAGGTTGGTGAAAAGTTCCAAGCTCTGATGTATACATGTAAATATGCTGTATACATAATCTACATCATGTACGCATGCGCTAGATTTAATGCGTTCTCATAACAAAATCTAATGCGCATTAAATCTAACTTGATAGGAATTAAAGCAATGCGAATTAAATTTGTCGTGTGAACACAGGCGCAAAATCTAATGCGCATTAAATTCGATCTAATGCGCTTAAATTATTTTATGTCAACAGGACATCTTTCCCACTCTACGATGACTGTTTTGTATTTTGTTTGTTAAATTTCAAAGTATTTGAACAAATAATTAATTACTTACTTTTTTATATAATACATGTACATGAATATTATAATTTTCATTTCCAATGTTGCAACTTCTAACTCAAAATTTCGATATTGTAGTTTCACTTCCTAGTTTCAATACTTTTTTTTTTCGGACTTTAGACATGTAACTTTTTCCGGTACACCAGTATCCATATATTTTATGAAATAGGCATGTTGTGTTTCATATCCATTAGACATTTTTCCTGCTTGCGGTTTTCGGGCACTTCGAAGAGACCGTGTCACAAAAGTAAAATGTTGATATTATCCTAATGAAACCAGAATACGTCTTGTAAAGAATATATTTGTATACGTGAATTTAAAGCTCTCCCCCACTGCCATTTTGTCCATTTTGTTCATATTTTACTTTTCTGTTGGTACCTCCTTTCTTTGATATGGTCTAGAAGTGCGGAGTCCGGAATAAGAAGTCCGAAGTACGTCAAGTTGAAAAAAAAATGTTTTATTGCACTATCTTAATAGAACTTAGGAGGCTAACATCCTAGGACCATCCATCCAATGCTACGTATTTTGAACTTTTTTAGATTATTGTCGTCCTATCCAGTTTCGACATCACATAAATTTGGACTTGGAATAAAAAATATAATATCATTCGCTAAAACTTATAGATATACAAACCCTGTGCACAGTATTTTGCGGTTTTATTTCATCAAAAAGAGTTAAACGCTGGAATTGCTTATTGTTTAAATAATCTTATTTTCATCTTATGACTTTTAATTAATTTTGAAGTATTATATCAACCGTTCCAATCTCGAAATTATAGATACTCTGAACACTAAATAAGATGTCGTGCTATACATTAAGTAAACAACAGAGTAAGGTTTTAATGATTATAGGGAAGCAGATTTAGATTAAAATGAGTTTAAATTCATTTTATAAAAATTTTGATGTTTCAATTCGAATGAATTATGTAACACAGTCGTTAAATTATTGAAGTTAGATTTAAAATCACGTCTATATCTCAATTTAGATTATCTAAGGGGATTGTCTTGGCGCATAAAAGATCAAGGAAGAAGACAATGACAGGAATAGATTTTAATGAATAATCTGTAACGCAAACGCACAAGCATGAACACGTGCCACGTGCTTGGTATTGCGCAATGCTACCACTCCTTGCAAGACCTATAAACCAAAGGTATAGATTCAGTGTATATTAATTCCGAAACAACAGTCTTAATCTTGCAGTTCATGTGTGTTAATGATAGATGGTCACATGCGAATTCCGTGATTCTCAAAGCAAAAAAAAAAGGATTGCACGTGGCTAATTACAATTATACACCCATGGACGCCAAAAAGAAAGTAAAACTGTCGTCATTACTTAGATCTACATTCTTTCTAGCCAACAGCACAAAACTCGCATATATTGCTGAAAAAAGCGTCAACAATTTCATAAATTTTGTATATTCTCCAAACATTCAAATCTTGAAAATAACATCACGATTGGTCAGCCGAATTATTGGAATATAATTCTGGGGGCTGAACGCTAGTTTAACTTTTGCTATCTTAGACATCATCTACAGTGTTATATAATTTGTAAAATAGAACATGATTCTTTCTTAAAATGACCACTTTAAAATTTCACTGTGCCTCTTTTCTGAAAATAAGGTTGTTGAAAATGATAACCTTAAAAATAATGTTAACAAAATGATAACGGTAAATTCATGTTAGAAACACATACTTTTGTTTAAAGTTAATGTTGAAGAGATACTTTCCATCAATTTTATTCGCTATAGATGAATGAAATATCTAAAATATAAAATGTATGACAATACATAATTTCTCCCTTGTCAACGATATTGTTATTAAATGGACATTAGAATTTGTAGTTATATACATAAACTGTTTTGTTTAGGACAAACGATATAAGCTAATTCCATAAACAATCATATTAGTCTGACAGATAACCAATTAAAAAAACCTTATAATGAAGTAGACTAGTAATCTATGATTTAAATTAGTAATTTATCTAATGTCATTTTTTTTTCATGTTTAACTGATCATGGTATATCTTTCGGTATATTTAGGGCATTATTTTCACAGGTTTTGGTCCTATTACATTATTTTGAAGACGTTTACATTAGATTGAGGATCACTGACGAGAATTACGTACCCGAAACGTGCATGTCTTGTCCATGCTGAAAATTTATCTGCTCCTAAATGATGCTATTGAATTGGAAGACATTTAACAGCTGTACCACTTGGTGAGTGTCACTGCTGGTGGACCAGGAGTCCTCGAGGGCACATGTAGCCAAGTTCGATCAACTTCGGTTAATCGTCTCTTTACCGCATTCAAAATTTTTTGTAATCAACATTTCTTGAAGTTTCTAAAACGTGGGTCCTATAGCATCATATTCAAACCATCCTGCTACGTCTTTCAGTTAATTTAGGACATAACAATTTTCACACTCTTTGGTATTATTAAATTGTTTAGATTGAGGATCTCTGACGAGGGTTAAGTACCCGAAACGTGCATGATTGGTCCATCTTGAAAATTTATCTGTTCTTAGATGATGCTTTTAAATTTGAAGACGTTTAACATAGACCAAAGTTGTAAGATTGTAAGTACAAAATAGAATTTAGACTTGACTTAAATTGTTCCTTGACATCGATCCTGGATAAAATATAACGATATATAGCGAAAAAATAAAATAATACTTAAAATTGTTTAATAAATAATTGTGTTATACATGTATAAACAGTATGCTGATGAGACGTCTTGTGACCTTTATTTATCATGTGAAATTAGTAAATGCGGACTTTTGCTTCTTTTGTAAGCATCATCTAATTAGTGATTACTGCCAATTATGACTTATTGATAAGACTTTGCATAGATGTTGTTAATGTCATACTCCAGCTTTATTCTAAGTCTAAAGATAAAATAATTAAGTAAGAAGATGGGATTGCGAGTATTTCAAACTAAATGAATTCATAGAAAAGAGCATATATTAGTAAAGCAATATAAATCAATATTTCTTAATAACTGGTTTACATTTCATAAATTGGGAAATAGAATAAAATAATTTACATGTTAAAGTGTAAATACAAAAAACCCCAATGATTTCATTGAATGGAGGTGAGATCAAATGCCCAGGAAGAGAGAATACCTCATCAATTAGGCATTCCAGCTAACCTTTGAGGGCGTTGTCTGTACTTTCGTTTTGAATGTATAGTCTATTTCGTCGGTAGTTTATTTCATTCATTTGATTGTTTTGACGTGTTAAAAATAGATATATGAAACGGCCTATAGTAATGGAGGTTCACTCTCTTAGACAGGTACGCTTAAGGGTAGAAACAACTAAAAGACTAAGATTTTCCACGTGACCAGTTTTGGATACCCAAGCTCCAGCCGCATAGTGAAGATTCTCTGGAAGCTGATTGGATAATAATGATGGATGGTCATATCAGACAAAAGTACATGAACTTGACTCTTTATGCACACCAAAAATTTTCTTTTAAATACTGAAGATATATTTTTAAAATAAATAATATAATTGACCATTGGCTTGGAAATTAATATGTCAATTTTGTGCAGTCCTGACACTAGTTGTAAACATCTCAAATTTAAGGTGAGAATATCAACGGGAACAGGTATATTTCTTCTTGGTTTCTGAAAGGTCTATGAATGCTCTTTCAAATGACATATAGATTATACAGAAAATTAATCTGCAACAGGTAGTTAATTTTGGAAAGGTTAACATTGTCGCCTATGGAAAACTATTTAGTTGTTTCTACTCTATAGGAGATTTTCAAATTTTCACTTTTTTGGATATAACTTCTGAAGTTGTTGAATGGTAAAAGTCAGTGGGCATGAATAATCATGAAGGACACCAGTGGGAAATAATAGGTATAGATTAAAAAAAAAAGTCAACCAGGGAGGGATCCAGGGGACTGAAATGGGGTCAGGGGTCAAATATAAGGATTTTTGGCTTGATATGCTAGATTTAAAGCACTATTTTTTTTTTAAATACACAATTGAGATAGAAATCACATTACATTATTTATGTTATGAGTGTTATATTTATATGCAACCACATTTCATGAAATTCAAGGGGAATAACTCTTCTATATTAGCATAATATATCACCATATGACACTAATGTAAGCCCATTTTCAATAGATATAGAGGGTTTTCTTCCTCATTCAGCCTATGTATTAAATGTAGGTTGTCTTAAATGAGTGATATATGATTGCCCTTGTCTTCTGTAAGGTAGATAACTCTTCCAACAAAAAATAAAATTGAAATATTGAGCTTCTCTATGTTCGCAACTAGCCGTAAAGGGTTCTTCGACAAGTTTCGCATGCGATATCATGCAACACCTAAGTTTGTTAAATTGTACCATTATTTGCTGTTACTTTTCAATGTTTTGAACTAGAAGAATAAGAAATGAATACTTATCCTTTTCAGACACTGTCCATCAAATTCAGCCACAAATTCATGGTCTAAGGAGTAAAGAGAGGAGCCTGAGTCTTGAGGCTGTGATTTATTTCCCCAGACAGAGCACCCCACCTTCCTTGATGTTGATTGAGTATGTAGCTAGCCTTGTTGATTGAAATATAATTTGCTTCTGCATCTTCCCTAATGAATGTACTTTCACTTGAATCACTTATTATGTATCATCAGTATTCTGTACTCTCATACATTTTATGCAAACCTATTTTTTTCTTTTTTTCCAGCATGGCATGTCATAAAATTTACTACACATTTTTGTGTATATGAGCATATCATATAACTATATATTATAAATAAATATTAGCATGTATATTTGCTAAAATAATAATATTGGTCAACCTCATTCAATCTAGTAGGCCAAAATTGTTTGTCAAACTACCCCTCCCCCCTTCTGCATATGCAATGAGTTGGTGCACCATGCTTTTTTTATTGACCTCATTGCTTTCAATTACCTTGTCTAAGATCAATGTATGACCTTTAATTTGTTAACTTAATATTTGTCATGTCATAAAAGATATTTAGATTTGCTCTAACATATATACTGGTCATCAAATGTGATATTTATGTCTATAATTCTTCACTTTCATGATAAGAGCAATATACCTCAAGAGTTATCTGCCCCTTGACAACTTCAGATAAAATTCACATATCAAATGCTTTCTTTTATTCAGTCCTTGTAAATAGGATAGAACTAAAGATAAAGTGTCAAATATTTATTCTTGTGAAATGCAATGAATGTTTGTAATACATTATTTGATATTTGTCATATTTTGACATGGGGGATGGGGTGTTTGAACCCCCACCCACCAGTGTAGATGATAAGATGATTTGATGAGTATTCCATGTTTACATCTTGTATACATATATCTTTTAACTAAATGGTGAGATGTCTCATGGAAATGAATTTTGTTCTCTCTATAGGGTAGAAACAACTAAAAGACTAAGATTTTCCACGTGACCAGTTTTGGATACCCAAGCTCCAGCCGCATAGTGAAGATTCTCTGGAAGCTGATTGGATAATAATGATGGATGGTCATATCAGACAAAAGTACATGAACTTGACTCTTTATGCACACCAAAAATTTTCTTTTAAATACTGAAGATATATTTTTAAAATAAATAATATAATTGACCATTGGCTTGGAAATTAATATGTCAATTTTGTGCAGTCCTGACACTAGTTGTAAACATCTCAAATTTAAGGTGAGAATATCAACGGGAACAGGTATATTTCTTCTTGGTTTCTGAAAGGTCTATGAATGCTCTTTCAAATGACATATAGATTATACAGAAAATTAATCTGCAACAGGTAGTTAATTTTGGAAAGGTTAACATTGTCGCCTATGGAAAACTATTTAGTTGTTTCTACTCTTAAGATTTTCTTTGTAGCTGTGACCATTTTGCATCTTTTGAATAGTAAAACTACAGTTTATTTTTAATTATTATGACTAATACTTGGACGGCGATGATGAAACATCATGATACAAGTTATAAGTTCATATTTTTCTTCATAATCTATAGTATTTTTTCTCGTATTTATCGCACGATTTCTGTAAGAAATATCCTTCCTAAAGGTTAACTGGAATATCTACATAAATACGAGAAGGGAGGGGATCTCCAACAAGACCCTGTTGCAGCATCAACAGCAAAACACCAATACACCCGATGCAAAAACACAAAAGACGAGCATAGTATGAGACGAAAAAGAGACATACGACATGTAAACATCAAACACAAAAAGACTATACATATACCGACGAGACCAATTGGCAATCGACTTTTGACGGCCATTTGCCATACGAGTAGCTAATGGTGTGGTTATCCTGGATTACGTGTGCACAACCCTCTCACTTCTCCAATTACCCAAAGGTCTCGAAGAACGTACAATTGTGGTGTTAAAATACCTATTTCATTTTATGGGAGTTCATTATTGACCAATCACATATGAATAAATCTCATCTTCCAATGGTGTTTGTATGCATCACGTTTTCTTTGTGTATTTCAGTATCATTTTCTAGTTAAAATTATCAATATTTATATTTATGTTCGATGGTAATAACTTCAGTGCATCATTTGCGTATTACGATATTTTTTACCATTCAGCAATCCTGTAGCATAGATAACAATTTGAGCATCGCGGTTTTAGAACCTTATCGTGGTGTAAAATCTAGATAATTAGGACTTCCCGGGGCAACAAAATAACTGATAGCTGTGAGTATTCTAGACATCCACTTTCCAATTTATTAACTTTTGGATTGTGTCATTGATTACAGCTAAGATTTCTGTTATAAATAACATTAGAATGTCGTCCTTTCACGGTTGGTTGTTCAATCAGATTTCATATTGTGTAGGAAATTACACTATGGTCGCTATCATAAGATCTCTATGGTCCACGCGTTAACACCTGGACACATATTTCTTAACGTTTTAGCACTTTCAACACTATCAGGAGAGGTATTTGGTAAGAGAAAGCATTATAATTGCGGATAGCAGACGTATTAGTCATCGTGGGACAACAATTGATCATTGAGGAATAGGATCTTGTGCTTAATGTCTTCAATTTTATCTACTTGTTTTCGTAAGGTTTTTTTCTTTCTTTTTCTTTTGTTTTATCTTCAGGGTTCAAGTGTTTTGATTTTTGTTGGCTGGTACTTTTTGATTTTCAATGTTCCGTATGTTTGCACTTGTACGATAAAAATGTATATGGACTTCGAAAATGAATGAATGTAGAGGTTTTCTTGAAACAAGATGAATGTGATTAATGTCATTTTACTTGTTGTCACGCCCATTAATCGTTTACATCATACCAACGTCCGCAATACGGCGCATAGAGTCTGACATGTATACTCTTAAACTTTTGTTAAGTCATTTATGATAAAAAAATTAGGTACAAATGTATCCAGTGAAACATCCTAAGTATCACATAAAAACACCTATGGTCGTACGAACTATCAAGCTTAACTTGTTATGAAATGGAAATAATAACAACTTTGGGAGATTAATATACAGATGATATCCTTGTCTAGCCAAAGCTTAAGAATTACTCCTCTGTGAACTACAACTTTGTAAAAATATTTTCTCAGCATGTTTATTTGCACTAACCCAAATCTAAAAAATGTTGTCTTTCTTTCGTAAAATTTACATTTCAAAGAGATCCAGCAACTACCTTTAAGAATGAAACGGAGTCAATATCCAACGTCAACATGGCAACACCAACAGAATGGCAACATTTAAAGAATACAAGACGAAACAATGTCTAAAATAAATGACTGGGAACAATGATGATATGGAAGTATTCCAACTCTTTATCTATTGAAAGAAAAGTTTTAACCAATTTAAAGCACCAGACACATGTTTCAGCTAGCAAATCTTTATCAGTGGTACTTATTAAAAGCCGAAAAGATTTTCAGGCACAGTCAAATGTATTTCAGTAGCGCGCTTTGCCTAATTTTTTTTAAATTACAGTTTGCGCATTTTCGTCACAAAGAGTGTGGAGTTCCACATTTTCTAATATAAATTTCGATGTCGGTTTTTAATGAAATGACAAATTTCCTAAATAGCGATTTTCTTATGATCTTATGAGTCATAACACAAAATCCGAACGTATTGTTTCGTATGTAAAGGTGATTGACCAATCAAATCGTGTGTGTGCCTGTCGATGTTTCAAAGTGCATAAACATAACAATTGATTATCAGGAACAGGATTATTAGCATGATTGTTGTACTATGATTAGTAATGTTGGTTCCGAAGAAGACAGCTCTCTTTTCTTTCTTTTTTTTTCAAATAAAAGACCCATTCCCTCCTCTTCAATAGAAATATCACTTGCTGTCCGCGCGGCTCACTTCAAAACTGGATAAACGCAATTTTGATCACTTTGTCGTGCTAAACTAAAAATGAAATCTATATTATTGAATACATCTCGATAAGTCGTAAAAAAATTCAGCCTATGGCGAGCGTCAAGACGTCACGGGAAAAATAGCATGGGAAATGGCCCAACTTTTTATGGACTATCAAAGTTTTATTGTACATGCAGGCACTGACTATCATACACCTAATGCCAAAATTTACGACTTAGCGAGATGTATCAAATGGTATCAATGATCAATTTCGTTTACATTTTGGCATCATAAAATTGTCAAAATCGCGAATATCCAGTTTCCGGAATAAGTCGACGGGACAATAGGAGACATACTGCGTAGTTTTGAGAGCAAATATATGTATTCATGGAAATTCCTTGCTATATTTCTAGCTAAATATACGTGTATTTCAATCAAGATTCTATGAAGATCGATAAATTTATCTGTAACTCGTCGTTACATAGTGCTGTTGAAAATCTGATGCTTATGGATAAATAAATACATACATCTGTCTAACCAGAGCATAACAAAAACACAAGGAACAACGGTTACAAGAATATTGTTCGTTGATAACGTTTGGCAATATGAAGAAAAAAAAACATGTTTTTTTTTCCTCCTAGAAGTATAGAACATCTGACTTTCTCCCTACGTCAAATGACAATTGCTTGGAAAATATACAGAAAATATATGAAATATATATATATATAAATCATTGTCCATTTAGAGATATATTTTAGGTTTGAACCATCAAAAACACAAAATCTAAGCAAGAAAATAAAGAAACGGAAAAAGAAAGACAATCCAAACAATAAAATGTGAAAATATCAAACCATGCATCCACGCAAATCAATATTTTAAAGGACCCAAGTTTATAACTATAATGCAAGTATGAATTGATCAAAATGGTGTTCTTGAGAATAATTTGTGTTTTTCGATTTTGATTTATGGCATTAAAGAGGGGAGGGGGGATTTAAAACCTCAATCAACTAAACATAGAACTTTTTCACGATAATTGAAAAACAAAACATGAAAATTCTTAAATGTTGCAGTTGTTTGTCATTTAAACTGCAAGTTTATATTCAATATTATCGCATAACATTCTTATACAAATAGCCTGACCGAATTAGATCTTACTAAGCATTCCTTAATTTATGAATAATGGTAAACTATTTTGGTTTCCCAGTAAATGTAAATGTAGCAGGGAATTTTTTTTTCAAGTCTTAGGGTAGAATCTGATTGTTTCAATACCCCAAAGTGGTATAGCTCTGCACGCATACAAATCAAGGGTACACCTATTTCAAATTCATCTAATAATAACTCATAATGCATTTGAACCATTTCTCTCATATATATAATTATATTTTAAAGATATCAAAATTTTTAATCTGAGCATACAAATTATGAATCAGATTAAACATGATCGACATTGATATTTTATTTCATGTATACTGACCAATTAGTGGAATACTTTTTCAGTAAAACAAGGCTAAAAATCTATATCAAAACGAAGTTGTGGTGAACAAAGATTAGAAAAACGAGACAACACGCAATGCAACGTCAACAAATAGATAGACACAACGACATCAGATGAATCAATGACAAATATGGATAATGACCATATCCATTTATGCAGCACAAAATCGATAATTCAGAAAATCATAAACCAAAGGCATACAGAATCAGGATAAAACAGGAACCAAAGTAAACAAACAAAAACATCCACCTTATAAAAAGAAGTTTACTTCCGATATGGGAGTGAGACCAGGTGCAAAGGAAGAGTAAGCATCTCCTGCTTGTATGCAACACCCACCGCTTCAATTCGGTAGAAATGTCACATCCGGTTACTTCCATTTCTGAAGACCTAAAAATACAATCATTTGGTTGGATGGTTCAAATGGTATATGACAGAAAATCATCCACCATTCTGGAGATAGGGACATCATAGTGTATGACGAGTCCCCATATCGACCCTAGAACTTCCTCAGTGACGATGTAGGTCACAAACATATCCCTGACTGAGAAGCTGATCTGAAAGACGCCTAGCTCTCAGAACAAAATTCGTATGTTTGGTACTTGCTCTGGCATAACGTATCAACTGAGATATGAACTAGTCATAAAGAGGCAATGAAGGGATGTTGCTACTCAGAAAGGGAAAGTTTGTTATGCTGAAATTAAAGTCGTCACGTCTGTCATAGAGTGAGGTGTTCATGTGACCACCGGTGCCGTAGGACAACATTATGTCCAAATAGGATGCTGAATTATTTGTCTTTGTAGTTTCTTTGACTTCAAGCTCCGAAGGATAGATACTGCTGAACTGCTGAGGTAATCCGCGAATTTTGAATTATTGATGGACAAAAATTGTCTATGTATCTGTAAGTGAAGTTGAAGTCAGAAGCTAAGTATCTTTTCCCTTCAGAGACCGAACATGGTCTCTGCTTCGTACGAGTAAATGAAAATGTCGGCAAGGAGTGGGGCACAATTGGTCCCCATTGGAATTCCGACAATTTGCTGGAAGATCTTTTCTCCAAACACCACAAAAATGTTGTCGATCAGAAAGCTTAACATCTCAATAATATCTGTTTCAGTGTCCTTATTTTCAGAATCGGACTCTTCTTTTACAAAGTAGGTTTTGTCATAGTTAACAACAATAAATTTGTATTATTTATACTTTTTGCGAGTCTCTCTTTCAATTTGGAACGTGGGATTGTAGTGTAAAGTGTCGAAAAATCAAAGGCTTTAATCGAATGGCCTCTTCTGAAATGAGTGAATTTCAGATATTCTAATAGTTCCTTCGAACACTTTAAAATCCACATCTGGTTGATACCATTGCGGGAATATACTGTCGAACAATATTTTTGAACCCCAGATTTGATGCCAGATAAAACTTTAGTTAGAAAGATCGATACCGATTTGGAAGAACATTTGGAGGAACCAGCGATGAAACGTTGTTTGTAAGGATTCTTATGTATTTTAGGTATGCAGTATAAGTAGGGTAAATCTAAATCTAAATTGGTAGTGTCGAAGCCAAAGGAGACAAGAGTTGATTTGTGGTTATCTATTATTTCAGATTCAGAAAAGTTTATTGGAATGTAGTTGGGGGTTTCCAGGTGTCGAATTTAACCCAAACTCTTTAATTAGATTGTCGAAATAGTACTTACTCCTCCGGGACACCTGGTCCCACCTCTAGCTTGCTAGGGGTCCGTCGATGCTCAGTTTGGTGCTCTATTGTGAGTGCTGTTGAGATATTCGTCAGGATCTTCTTTAACTCATTTGTGTCACACTTATGCCCTTTGCCGTGTGGAGCCGGTAAAAAAAGTTCCCCGCGAGGGGTTTGACAGTAAGTGTTTTATGTGTAGTCCTTTGTGTTTGATGTTTCTGTGTTGTGCGTTGACGTTCCTTGTCCCTTGCGCGTCTCTTTGTGCTTGTCTGCTTATTTGTTTTGCATTGGGTGTTTTGGGGTTTTGCTGTGGGTGCTGCAACCTGGTGTTGTTGGAGATCCCCTCCTTTGTTGAATATTTTCCCTGACATGGTCGCCATAGCACTTTCAATATAGATATAACCTCAGACAGTGCATGTACCTTATATATTGTGATCATTCTCGTGCATGAACATCGACGGCGGGTGCGGCTAGACAACAGGGGATGCTTACTCCTCCCGGGCAACTGGTCCCACCTCTTGCTTGCTAGGGGTCCGTCGATGCTCAGTTTGGTGCTCTATTGTGAGTGCTGTTGAGATTTTCGTCAGGATCCTCTTTAACCCATTTTTGCAAGTAAATGTGTAATCATTTGAGGCTTTGTCTGCTGGTGTGATGTCATAATGTTCTTGGAGGTAGGCAAGCTCTGTGATAACATCAGAGTCTTTAAAGATAGATTCGAATCTGCTGTTAACAGTTGATTTAAATCGGTAAATTCTAGATAAAAGTAACCCTCTGATCAATGGATTTTATCCATTCGGAAAGGGTGACGAGCTGTACATCCTCTTTCATTGCCCAGCGTCTTGCATACATCCTTTGTCATACACAAACAACCATTTTAATGACAATCGAACAAGCAGATTAAATTCAATTTTAAACGGCAACACATTAAACGAAGGAAGAAGGACTATATTGTATTGGCCGTTTGGAATGGAATTTTAAACGTCTTCAAATTGAATAGCATCATTTAAAAACAGATAAATTTACAGCATGGCACAGACATGCACGTTTCGGGTACTTAACCCTCGTCAGTGATCCTCAATCAAAACTTTGTAATATGGCCAAAATGTTTGAAAGTTATTATGTCCAAAAATGTACCGAATGACCTAGCAGGATGGGTATGATATGATGCTTAAGGACCCACGTTTTAGAAATTTCAAACAATTTTGATCACAGAAATATTAGAATGCGTTGAAGAAAATATATTCCAAAATATGGTCCTTCTGAAGTAGAAATATGAGCACCAATTGAACATAATCTTTAACGATGATATAATCCTAAACTCATCTAAAATCACTGGGCATAGTACTGGACCCATCTACAGCTTTGTACCGGTGTCTTTCCCAACATCGCACACTGGTAAACAGTGGTGATGGGACTCATTGATAGGCCTTGTTGAAATCTCGTTAGATAAGACTTGGTCTTGACTCTCTGTCCTATCTGAAAGTTGGTCAGACTTCTCGGGTGATTGATATTGAGCTCCCTTCTGCCAGCAGAGCACAGACTGTTACACGCATGCATTAGAATTTTCAGATTCATTTACGAAGAATATGTGTTACAAGAGACCACTTCGTTTAACTCTTACAGTGTGAAGTTTCTGATTTTCTGAATTATCGATCTTGTGCTGTATACATAGAATACAGCCTTCGATTTCTGATTTTCTGATTTATCGATTTTGTGCTGTATACAGGGATGGGATATGGTCATTATCCATATTTGCCATTCATGTTAATACAACAATTGTGTGTCTATAAAGATCTCTGTGTATCCGGATAAGTAGGAGGGTTGTTTGCACGTAATCCTGTAACCACTTCATTTGCTAATAGCAGATGGTCGTCCGAAGTCGACGCCGGGTGCACATTGGTTTCATTCCTTTTATGTGTTGTCATCAATGTTTGATATTTCTGTACGTCTTTTACAATTGTTTTGCATGATGTTCTAGTAAATATTGTTGACAATGAGTCTTTTTGCGATTTGTAGTTTTGTATGATGTCCTTTACTTGTCACTTTCTTGTGGGTTTATTTTGCTGGGTGAAAGCAGAGTGGTCATGCTGGAGATAATTCCCTTTCATTTGCCGTACACAAACAACCATTTCAATGTTTAAGGTTAATGAAATCATTATACACATTCACTGCATGCATAGAGATCGCCCAGTGATTATATTCCAACACTTCCTTTCTTATGCCCTTTCATATACGCCACGTTTAAAATTCGTCCGTCTGTTAACACATTTCATTTTTCTAAATAATTGCAAAGAATTTCATGAGGTTTTACAGGAGCCAAATACCCAATGTCCTCTACCAAATTTGTGATTTTCGTATCGATCGGTTAACGAAAAGGGCTAGCGAGGGCTCTGATTGCCTGACACATTTTCGACATGTCCTGTGTAACAATTGCACATAATTTCATGAAACCTTACAGGACGCAAGCACCCAAGGTCTGTTTTTGCGTTTTTCGCGCCGATCGGTTAATAATTATAGCCACAAAGGGCTTTGATTGTCCGACATATTTTCGACCTCTCTGAAACTGCTGCACGGAATTTTACAGGAAGCAGGTACTCACGGTCATATATCAAGTTTGTGTTTTTCGTGCCTATCTGTCAACAAATATGACCGCCGAGAGCTCTGATTGACTGACACATTTTCGACTTCTCCCCTGCAACGCCGCACAGAATTTCGTGAAACCTTACAGGAAGCAAGTTTTAAACCACATTTCTTCTTAACTATAAAATACTTATATAGTTTTCATTTTCACTCCGGTTCATTTCATATTGAAATTGTTTCAGAGGCCGAATATAACATCAATGTCAACTGTTCTTAGGTAAGTTATGTGGACCAAGGGCCTCTTCTTAGTATATAATCATATTCAGTTTTTCTATCTGAGTGCCTCTACCTCTTCCGACCCTTATTTTAGAATATTAGGAGTATTTCACGTTGATGAATTACATATCAGTCCTCATATACTAAATGTTTCTGTAAAGATTTTTTCTTCTTTTTTTCTCCCTTCTTTCATATCAATCGCCATGCGAAACAAATATGGTAAATGTATGTTAGTCAGGGCAAAATAGGGTTTTTATTCTATCAGCTCCCTTTATCTGCAAACTAAGCGGCATTCTAGACATATACATCGGCAATCTATAACCTATTCAATAACTTTCAGCTGAATCATTAAACATAATTATCAACATCCAATTAATGATGAAAATCAATATCATAACTACTCGGTCAGTTATTTAGATTTACACCGTTTTATTCACAAACTAGGGCTCAATGACATATCTTGGTAATCATAATTACATTTCATATATAATTTGTATTTTTATATGCAACTTACACAAAAAATGGATAGTTCTATAAAACGATTACCACTAACAGACTAATAATAATATTCTTGTTAGGTGAAATCGTGCTCTACAGCTTACCTGAAAACGTAGAAAAGAGCATTAAAGTTAATGAAGTCCAAGTCTCCTAATAGACACAATATCCGACTTCACAACAGGAGATTAGACGGAGGTCTTATCAGACACGATGTGGTTATTACCTTTCTTTGCTCGTTACAACAAATAACGGCACTTCGTCCTTGTGGTGATGAATATACGTGTACTTTAAAGATTTCGAAGTCTAGAAAAAAGTTGCATTTAGTAATTAGTTGTTGAATATCCCCACCTTTATTTCAGCAAGATGCATTTACATTGGCTGAAGTTAAACTTCTGTTAGGTCAGAGAAAAGCAAAAGTTACAAACAAACAGATAAACACGATTTTGGACCTAGGTATAAAAAATTGTAAAGGGAGAAATTATTCATACTATATTTATATATGATAAACGAACGCGTTTGGAGTACACATAGATCTAGTAATTTTTATCTGGCGTCACGCTAATACTCTTAGACTTCTGCCATACGATATTTCAGCTAATTCGAAGTATGTTTGAATGTACTTATGTTCAGGACGTTCACAAATTAATAACCAAAAGAAACAATAAGTTCAGGATTTTCCTTTCTTTAACTATTTACATTTGGTAGACCTTCTTGAAATTTCTGAAAAGCTACATGTTCTCTTTGCTTCTTTTTTATAATTCGGATCTATATATACAAATAACAAATATGGATAATGACAATATCTCTATATACAACAGAAAATCATAAACCGAAGGCATACAAAATCAGGATAAAACAGGAACCAAAGTAAACAAACAAAGACCTCCACCACATGAAAAGAAGTTGACTCCCTAAATGGGAGTGAGACCAGGTACCCAGGAAGAGCCAGCATCTCCTGCTTGCATGCAACATCCGTCGCTTCAAATCGGTAGAATTGTCACATCCGGTTACTTCCATTTTGGAAGATATAAAGTGTACTCTTTGGTTGGATTGTACAAATGGTTAAGAGATTATAGTCAGTCCGCTTACTCTACCTAGGCACCTGATCTCGCCCCTCGCGGGGTCTGCTTTTCTTTATTGATTGGGAATATAACCTATATGCATGCCAGTTGAAGTCTGTCGAGCTCCAGTAGGTCATATGATCTGACAAGCACAAGAGTGTGTATGCTATGTACGTTTGCCCCGACGAAGGGACATACTGTTTCTTCCGCTGGACTTACAATGTAAAACGTTTTAGTGTCGTACCTTGTTTGTGCTGTTTACATAGATTATAGTACATGTATATACCTTTGGAAATCGCTTAAGTTGTCCTAACAAAAATGATATTGATAGACTTGGTGGACTGAGTTTCCATTGAAATGCAACACAATCACCGATCCCCTGATAAACTGTAGATATTACATCTAGTCAGGTCACACCACAAGGGCATTGTATGATACTTGGTCATTCTACAGTCATTCTTGAACAGTTGTACATTGACCGACTATGACGACAGGACTTCATAACGCGCCATTTGCGAAACATAACAGAGAAGACAGGGACATGAACGATGGACTTCTCTGAAAGTCTGTTGGACGCCTCGGGTGGTTTCATAAGTCGACAGAGGACGGACTGTTACGCCCGTTGATTTACAAATATTCACCTGTTAGTTTCTTGAATCCCTGCGTCTAGCTCTCTTGTGTCATCACCCAGCAGTGAGGATATTATTATATGCAACAATTGTTTGTTCTTCGAGACAAATTTATCATCGCAGAAGTGGGAGGGTGTAATCCAGATAACTACACCATTTGTTGCTAAAGTTTAAGACGGCCGTTTAAGTCGGCGCTTGTTGCAAAATGAAAAGAAAATTGAAGATTGATTTTTCTTTGTGAGAACAAAACCACTTTTTTTTCAAAACGTTCATTATCTCTTATATTAAAAAAGACTTTTCTTGTCGATTTTCGAAAAGGGAGGAAATCATGATGTTTGAAATGTTCCGATTTTAACTTTTATTTTTGTTGTTGCTTACAATGATTGCATTTGACAAAATTGCGTGTACATTATGTAATGAAGACGTAAATTAAATCATTACGTTGTTTAGGAGATTATTCTTTACTTCTCTTTGGGTGTCTGTCCTGTGTTTCTTGCATTTGGTGTTTAGGGTTTTGCTGTTGTTGCTGAAACTGAGTGCTGTTGGAGATCCCCTCCTTTCTTCTCCTCTGGTTATATAAAAATTCAAGATGAAGTCTCAAGTACATTTATTTAGTATATTTAACATATGTTTTACAGACATTGAAGTTTGTGTCTATCTTTAAAGTTTTTTTTTCGAAGCGGTACTATATACCAAAAAGCATATTCAGTTATTCTTCTGATATTTCATAGATTTTATTTGGATATGCTACTGAATCGACCCTACAGGAAATTTGGAGCCATCGCATATTATTTTTGAAAGAAATGTTTTTTCAACACACTTTTTACTTCCGATATATCCTCCAAAGAATCGGTCAGTAATTTATATAGCACTAGGAAAGGACCCGCGCAAGCGCGGGGAAATTGTCAGTTCAGTAGCGTATATTTCATATAGGCTAAAAGACTCATGCTTACACATTAATTTTCCGGTTTTTTTTTTTTTTTTGATAGATCATAAACCTAAAAACGGTCTATTGATAGCATTCGTAGATTTAAAAGAGGTGTATCCGACACCCTTCCGCCCCATTTTAAGTTTCCAAAGGTTGATAATTTTTCCTAAAAATCACTCCCGACCCCCATCTGCGGGAGGGGCTACACATCTTAAGTATACAAAAAAGAACAAAATTATATATGAGAAATTGTCCGCATCCAAGTCTAACACTGAGTCATTGGAAAACGTCATGGGAAAAACAGCATGTGATTGGTAATTGAAAATACATTGAGTAGTAAAGAAAAATATCCAGAAAACAGATTGGAGGAAGAATTTGTGTACGTCCGCCTTGTCGTGATTCGAACCTAGACTCTCCAGATTGGATGTTAAACGTCTTTAAATTCAATAGCGTCATTTAAAACTTGATAAATTTACAGCATGGACCAGACATGCACGTTTCGGGTACTAAACCCTCGTCAGTGATCCTCAGTCTAAACAATGTAATATGGCCAAAAAGTATGAAAATTACTATGTCCAAAAATATACCTAAAGACGTAGCAGAATTGGTGGGATATGATGCTACAGGACCCACGTTTTAGAAATTTCAAGAAATTTTGTAACAGAAAATTTCAAATGCGTTGAAGAGACAGCAATCAACCGAAGTTGATCGAACTTGGCTACATGTGCCCTCGGGGACTCTTGGTCCACCAGCAGTGACACTCACCAAGTAGTTCAAATGTTAAACGTCTTTAAATTCAATAGCATCATTTAAAACTTGATAAATTTACTGCATGGACCAGACATGTATGGATATATGTCCGCTGCTTTACCAACTGAGCTATACCTTTTTCTCAATTGTTCTCTTGTAAGATTGTAGGTCGTAAATTTCAGAAAACGAATATGTAGTTTTGAATTAAATCAGCCTCCTATTAACATTAGAAATGTCTTGCAAGAATGACCTTACTAAATCTATTATACTTAAAATATCGGGGATTAGAAAGGGAGTAAAAATCAGAGGAAAATATGAAGTTAACGGTTAGTGTCCGTCGCTGGTTTTGAATTTTAGATTTTCTGAGATTTGATTCAGGAAAACGGTGAGACATAATTAATGATTACACGTTAATTAGAAATAATTCCTTCTGAAAAACAAACAATTATCAATTTCACATTGTCATATCATATACTATATCTTCATATCACACCATTTTTCTTTGTCCTCTTCGTTTCGACGGAGAATTGACTAATTCATTCCTTAAGTAGTATATATATGTACCTAACGATATGGCGTTGAGTGGTGTCATTAATGATGACAGTTCCCTTATTCCGGATACAACAAAGTGGTCTGAATTTCTTAATGTCTAACACGTTATCGATAGACTTAAAATGTCAATGACTCAGATACATTTTGGGTGAGAAATACATATTTTAAGTCGAAAATAGCCTTGATCAATCTACATAATCTTACATTGTTTATTTTAAAAACTAGTATCGCAATTTTAACAAAATAATGTACAGTTTTTGGACATCGAACTCTAATTTATTCAATCAGTCATTTATTGCAGTTTCTGCCAATCATGAATTAAAATTTGATAAAATCATAGCTTGTCTGTTAGGACGATGACGAGAATGATTTACATGTTCAGCATTAGTATCAGCCGCGGACATCAGGAACTTTAATGCATAACGCATGATGATTAAAGATGATTTTGCGATACAAAATGAACACAATATGTATATAATACAAATATCTTATTAAAAAGAACACATTTAAATGAGTTCTTGTAAACTGCTTTTGAAATTACAAAAATCTCCGTAAAGAACAAAAGGTGTTTAACACATGAAATGGCGGTAAGAAAGCCTTTTCTTTTGTTTATGTACCTATTTACGAAATTCCTTTATTCCATGTGTATCAGACTATTCTATTATTTGCATTTCAGATATAGAAAAGTATGATTTCTTGTTTGCTTGCATTTGTTCAGAAAAAAATAAGGTATAATTCAGCTCCTTGCGCCTACTTTCCAACGATTTTTGGCAATATTTTACACTTAAAAACGCTTCTGAATGAACCCTACACAAAATTTGGAGTCGCTTTTTTTGGCAAGAGGATTTTAAAGCTCTGTATTGTAGATGGCGCCAGGAAAATTCACTTTGGCTATACTTAAACTGTTTGACATGAAGCACTACCGACCAGGATTAAAATATCCGAAACACGTGTCTAGTACAACAAAATTGGTGCTACATGTATAGAACATCTTTTTCAATATTGACAATTTGATAGATCTTGATTAGAAGTTACTCGTTACTCATTACATTTGAATAGATCATTATTACGATACAGAACTCACTTGTCAATGTTGATTTTTGTACGACTTCGGCGATGTTGTAATGTCATACACGTCAAGGCAAAATTAACATAGAAAAGGTCCCATCAAAATAAGTCTCTGACTATTATTCACTGACACTTGCCCATGTGAGTATCAAAATTGTGAAAGAATTAAAGACAAAACTAGATCTATAAAATTAGGCACATCTTATTGAAAAACTTGAAGAAATTAACAAATCCCGATTTATCGATATCTGATGTGAGCATCATAGACAGAGGAAAAGATTACCTCCCTAGCCTGTAAGTAAATTAATCATAAAGATTACATAAGAGTGTTAAGGAATATTTTTTCACTCGGATCTAATGTTACAATTTGTACCCTTAGCAGTTTTTTTATTTGTTCATTTGCAAATAAACACGATGAACCAATAAATAAGATCACCATAAAGTTTTCCTTTTTTATAAATCCGGATTTCCCAAAGCCTTTTTTGTCCTTAATGGTGCTTTTTATGCCTTAATTGCGGACTAAAAGGGTCGTGGGTACTTTGATTATACGTGTTGTCCATCCCTTCGTTAAAGAAATGAACAGTCTAGACAGTGCTCCAGAATTAGTAGAGTTTGAGACTTCCGATTTTTATACCTTGTTTTTACGTTTTCGTTCCATACTAGTCGCAAGAGTCTAGAGCGGTAAGAGTAACGGACTACCAATGGAGTACAGATTTATTCAGTTTTATCATCCGTTAAACGTCCGTTCGCGTAATCAGGGGGGCTAAATACTAATGAAGAATTCGTAAACGAGGATTTTAATACTTCTAAAATGGTAAAAAAAAAAGGATACAGAAATATTACATTTTCTTAAATATCTCTCTTAATTCTCGTCATATGTCTTAATTTGATATCCCATTCGCTAATACGTTCTAATCGATCTCTCGCTGGCATACTGTAAAGTCTTGTGTTGGTGTTATTCAACCTACAAAGCTGCAGAAGTACCGAGTTCAAACTCAAGACACCGCACGACAGTATGATAATCGAGACATTTCTCCATATTAAAACGTATATCATACAGTCATGTTATTCATTTAATTTTTTTCATTTGTTATCAAGAGAGAGAATAACTTTTCTCTTTTTACATACTCATTTCTTTATCGTCAAATATTTGATACTAATTAAGAAAAGTTAAAACAGGAGGATATTACATGTATTGAGAAATGTTATGATAGGGAGTAATTCATGAAAGCAGAACTAATTTCATTTTTTTTCTTGTCGGACATGTTTTGTTTAGAGTCCTGATCGTCCGGACTAGATAAGGAGGATATCACCAAAATAAGAACGTTGCAGTGGTTGCAGAGGGATATGCATGAGAAAAAAATAAGCAGAAGGACAGTACTCGAACAATAACATAACCTCATGAAACCATAGGACAGCACAATATATACGAAAGCGTGAATAATTATAGGCGGCGCCACATAGATGAATGAATGCGGCGCCACACGATTTTTAGGAAATTTAAAACTCTATTTTATTTGTCAAGTTGACATTTTAGAGGGATATTTAAAGCTCAGTGAAAGTGAAATACAAGTATCTTATGGGTTTTTCACATCATGGCAAGGGAGTGAGAAAACCACGAAAATATGCCAAAATTGGGCACTGTAGAGCTATAACAAATCCGAAAATACATGTACTGTCTAAAACCACTTTATATGAATTTATTTAAGGCTAAACTAAAATGATATATCTATATATCGTAAATATATAGATTCCTTATGACAAGGTCTTGAATTTCATACAAAGACCTTTGATTCAATGACTATGAATTTGTGGTAATAAGTTATCTATTGTTTGAACAGATGTTCAGGAATGCAACACATAAAAACAAAAACCACGATTTAAGTAAATTTGTGAGAAAGGATGGGATCTCTAACAACACTCGGTTGCAGCTACGACAGCAAAACACCTCATGCAAAAACACAGAGCAGACAAGTACAGGAAGAGACGCAAAAAGGGACAAGGAACACCAACGATACCAATGGGCAGTCGTTGCCGACTTAAAACGGTCATCTGTCACCCAAGTAGCAGATGGTGATGTTATCCGGAGTACATGCGCACAACCCTCCCACTTTTCCGATTACTCAGAGGTCTCGAAGAATACAATGGTGGTGTAAAATAACATCCTCACTGTAAGATGACCAAACAAACAGACAACATTAAGAAATGGCCAAAAGCAATGTAAATAAACATAAAAAACAGAATGCGTATGAAATTCAGTCCGTGCTCTGCCGGCTGTAGCAAGCTCATGCATGCTATCACCGCGAGGAATCTCACCACAATTTCGAAGAAAACAGGTTGTTGGGGCTCTGTCAGCTCTAAAGAGGTTTAGACAGGGCACATCATTGAGTCCTGTCGTCACAGTCAGTCAGAGAGCAATTCTTAAGAAAGCGCTGTTATAATGACAAATATGGATAATGACCATATCCCTGTATACAGCACAAAATGGATAATTCAGAAAATCAGAAACCGAAGGCATACAAAATCAGGATAAAACAGGAACCAAAGCAAACAAACAAAAACCTCCACCATATGGAAAGAAGCGAACTCCCGATATGGAAGTGAGACCAGGTGCCCAGGAAGAGTAAGCATCAGAATTCTCCTGCTTGCATGCAACACCCGCCGCTTCAATTCGGTAGAACTGTCATATCCGGTAACTTCCAATTTGGAAGACATAGAGTACAATCTTTGGTTGGATGGTTCAAATGGTCTATGACAGTTCCCCATATCGACCGTAGAACTTCCTCAGTGACGATGTTAGTCGGTCACAAACATATCAATGGTTGACAATGTCGAGCTTTATTTTATGAAGTCAACATAGGTGACCATCGTCGCTGAATTTAGATTCAGCTATTGATATACAACTACGTATTCACTTTGCTGTTTGGAAACTTTATAATTATTATCAACTTTTCTCTTTTGTTTGCTCAATCTTTTATTGAACTCCATGATTTCGGTCAAGTAGGAATACACTCTGCTTGTTTTCCGTATAACATTCTTTATTATTTTTAAAGGTTTTGGCCATCCCCTTATTGCTCCATTTGTTAATTCGTTTTCAGTCTTAAAGCATAATTGTGTTGACGCGAATGAAACCATAGGTACTATATACTAGTGGATGGAATGGTTGAGGACTTGCATGTAACAACTCATTTGTTATTATTTCAGCAGGTGGTTACAACCAGAACTAGAATCCCAAAATATTGACCACCTGCAGATCTCCTTCAGCTCAAAATAAACGCCGGCTTGAAACCCTTTTTCTTGGTTTTAAGATTTTTCCGTGTCAACTTGTGTTTCACAGAAGCTAGGTGCCAACAACCCATTACATTGTTTCCATTTAGAACCAGTACCAGAAACGTGCATGTCTGGTTCATTCTGCAAATGTATCCGTTCTTAAATAATGCTATAGAAATGAAGACGTTTAACATTCGTACCACTGATGATTGTCACTGTTGGTGGACCAGGAGTCCCTGAGAGCACATGTAGCCAAATTCGATAAGTTTCTGTTTTTCAATTTTCTTGAAATTTCCAAAAAGTGGGTCCTGTAGCAGCATATCCCATCCATCCTGTGTCGTCTTTGAGTGCTGTTATTGGACATAACAATTTTCACACTCTTTGACCATATTACATTGTTAGATTTAGGATTACTGACGGGGGGAAAATACCTGGAATGTGCATATCTGGTCCATCCTGCAAATTTTAACTGATCTTAAATGATTCTATTAAACTGAAGACGATTACCATAGACATAGCTCACAAACATAACATCTCAAACTATCATTAACTATCACAGAAACATTATTTATCCGATACTTTTCTTCGTACAATGTCACAGTGAAACGGGAATTTACGATGGGCACAAGGAGTTCCCTTTTCTCCTAGCTTGAACACATGTATTCAAAATGATTAACCAATCAGAGAGAGGCTTTCCCTGTCCTTGTTTAATTTTATACATTTCCAGAACGGTGTGTCGTAGTGCGAAGGAAAATAGCCAAGGTAAGAGTAAAACATATTTCTTGGCTTATTTCAGGCGGTTGGCGTCCGAATATTTGAAATGACAAATATGGATTATGACAATATCCCTACATACAGCACAAAAACGATAATTCAGAAAATCATTAATCGAAGGCATACAAAATCAGGATAAAACAAGAACCAAAGCAAACAAACAAAAACCTCCACACTATGAAAAGAAGCGAAGTCCAGATATGGGAGTGAGACCAGGTGCCCAGGAAAAGTCAGCATCTCCTGCTTGCATGCAACACCCGTCGCTTCAATTCGGTAGAATTGTCACATCCGGTTACTTCCATTTCGGAAGATATAATGTATAATCGTTGGTTGGAAGGTACAAATGGTCTATGACAGAATATCATCCACCATTCTGGAGAGTGGGATATCGTAGTGTATGACGACTTCCGCGTATCGACCGTAGAACTTCCTCAGTAACGATGTTAGTCGGTCACTAACGTATACCTGACTGAGAAGCTTATCTGAAAGACGCCTAGCTCTCAGAATAAAATATGTATATTTGGTACTTGCTCTTGCATAGCGTATCAACTGAGATATGAACACGCCATAAGCAGGTGATGAAGGGATGTTGCTACTCAGAGAAGAAAAGATTGTGATTCTGAAATTTGTGAAATGTGTGAAGTCGTCACATTTGTCACACAGTGAGGTGTTCATGTGACCATCAGTGTCGTAGGACAACATTATGTACAAATGAGATGCTGAATTATTTGTCTCCGTAGTTTCTTTGATTTCGAGCTCCGCAGGATAGATTCTACTGAGGTAATCTGCGAATTTTGGATTAGTGATGGACAATACATCGTCTATGTATCTGTAATTGAAGTTGACGTCAGAAGCTAAGTATCTTTTCCCTTCAGGTAAGAGTGAAGAAAAATGTCGACAAGGAGTGGGGCATAATTGGTTCATGTATGTTATGTATATGTTTGGCTATTTTTTAAATCTAAAGATGTGACAGCAAACAAAATTGACAGAATAATTTTGCTAGATGGAATTCGCTGGTCGAGCTTGTCTATTTGATTTTTGTGAAAAAAAAATGTAGAGAGAAATTCCTTGAAATAAAGAAAAGAGAAGGAGAATGCGATTGAAGATCCATAATATCGAGCTCCTGTAAAAATATTTCTGGTTACAAAGTGCTTCTTTGACACATTGTGTTTTAAACTTTTTTATAATTTATAATTCGTATTATAATACATTGTATATATATAAACGGGATTACCTGTGACTTTCTAAGTGGCTTATCTGTCATGTGGTCGGCTTTGTAAGTGATTTAAGTCTGCTTCAAACAATAGAGCTGACAAGACGGTGGTATTTGTGCTTGTTAACACTCTGACTTGCCGACTGTAACGACAAGAGTTCATGAGGGGTCTTTTCCAAACCTTTGTCCAGAGAATGATATTTGCGCTTTACACTCTGAATTGCACTCGAACTGACTGTGACGACAGGACTCCATGACAGGCCCTGTCCAAACCTCTTTAGAAAAGACATCGCCCCGACCACCTGCTATCTCTGAATCTCAGTCGAACTCCTTGGGTTATAAAATGCACGAGCTCTATACAACCGGCAGAGCTTGGACTGTATTTCGTACGCCTTCTGTTTGTATATCTATTTACATATTCACCTATGTGTTTCTTGGGCCACTGCGATATGCCGTCTGTTTATGGTCATCCTACAGTGAGTAGGTTATTTTACACCATGCTTGTACGTTCTTCAAAACCTCTGAGTAATAGGAAAAAGTTGGAGGGTTGTGCGCACGTAATCCGGATAACCACGATATCATCTAGTTGCGTGGCAGGTGGCCGTCGATTGCCCATTGGTCTCGTTGGGATATGTGAAGTCTTTTGTGTTTGATGTTTCCATGTGATTTGGCGTTCCTTGTACCGTTTGTGTCTCTTTCTGTGCGTTTCCGCTCTATGTTTTGACATCGAGTGTTCAAGAGTTTTGTGGGTGCTGCAACCGACAGTTGTTGGATATCCCCTCCTTTCTTTTATATCGTGGTTGGTATTTCAAGCGGGGGATGCTTACTCCTCTTAGGCATCTGGCCCAACCTCTGACTTGCTAGGTGTCCGTTGATGCTCAATTTTGTTAGTGCTGTTGAGATTATCGTCGGGATCTTCTTTGACTCATTTGTCCCTTTTGCATCTTTTGCTGTAGATGTCTTCTCTGTAATTTAATTTTTGGTGTTTTGTTGTGGATGCTGCAACCGGGTCTTGTAAGAGATCCCCCTATCCTTGGTCATATTAAGTGTTCCTGTATCCATGTGGTACAGTCCATACAACGATACTTTTGTCAATTAATATGAATTCTCTGAGTCGACCAAAATAATTGCCATAGGGGTCCAAAATAGCAAACTTCAGAAATGGGTTAAAGTGTGATATATTGAAGGGGACTATACCAGAGTATAATTGAAAGTGATAATTGTTCTATAGCTTACTGTGTTTCCATGGAAACAGGGATATCTTAAATTGAGCATTTTTCCCGCCATTTTCGAATGGAAATAGTATAAAATTATACATTTTCAGCCCTCAAATTCTTATCTTTGATGCCACTCACCAAATTAAAACATGTTTCATTTAAAAAAAGGTACTTTAACCTGTCAAAAAAGATATGAAACATAATCTCAGAAAAAGGGACATGAGCTATGTCCTTCACTGAATATTGGCCATTTTCAAGAAATGACAAAATAATGAAAAAGGTTAATTTTGGTTATTTTCAAGATCATTTTGTAAATTGAGCACCGATAGAAGAAACCATTGATTTACATCCTTGAATAGTTAATATATTATATTTTCGAAACATGAAAAAATCTAAGTGGGGTAAATTCATTTAGAACTTTAATCTGGAATGTAAAAGGAGTATTTTTTCTTGAATTGGCATTTTGCCAAAACCTTTTTCACCACGTAATATTAAGAAACTTTTTTGAAGAAATGATTATTATTATTCAGAATCGCAAAATTTATCAAATACTCTTGCACTTTTATACACATATACTATATTTCTAGCTCACATAAGCAAAGCCCAAGATAGTTATTGCCATAGCGAGCTCTCCGTCGTACATCCGTCCGACGTCATTCTCGACAACATTCGTCGTGCATTTCTTATACTTTCAACGCCTTTAATGCGGCTCCATGGAGGTTTATCAAACATTACAGGAAGAAAGTACAGAATGTTCTCTACCAAAATACTGTTTTTCTTCCCAAACAGAAATGCAGAATGGCCACCACAAGCCCTGACTGACTGACACAAGTTTGACTTCTCCTCTGAAACCTCTGTACAGAATTTTACCAAACCTTATGTACAGGAAGCGAAAAGAGAGATAATACCTAGTGTGCATACCCCTGCGCATCTTCCGGAGACAAGTGTACGTAATTTCTTACTCCCCTTAAGTCAATAACTGCTTTATGAAATTATCAGAATTTTATTAACATTTGCATTGCGTACGCGAAGTCAACATTACAAAAATCAACGCACGCGCTACGTCACTGAATCCCGAATAGACCGCTTTGGAGTGTTAGCCTTCAATTCATATTGATGTACACTTTTTCAAACAGCGTCTCAACCAATCAGAAATAATTCCTGATCATTTAATAATTCTATTTATCACCCATTATGTAGCCTTAATCATTGACAATCAATAGACGTCATCCTCTTATCGCAGACCATGTAAGTGAAGTTTCACAAGGTTTTACTATTACAATGTATAACCCATTGTGACCTTGACCTTTGAATTTGAAAATCAATAGGTGTCATCATCTCACCATGGACAACTTACATGAAAAATTTGATAGTTGTGGTCTGCAAGGCGTCCACAAGCTTTTCTGGATACACACACCAATTAGCACACTAACTCCCCACACATATGCATGGTGTGTTACTATGCGCATGGGGATAAAATGCTTCAGAAAATGTATGATTCCTGTAACAAAGAAATCTAAAACAAAGGGATTATTTAAATGGTTCTGATTGGTTCAAGACCTAATATAAACTACATCAAAGTACAACCTTGACCTTTGAGTTATGACCTTGACAATAATAACTAAGCTTTTTTTTCTGCCATGATGATCCAAGTTTGAAATGTTGGATATAGATTGAGAGACTACCATGAAGTAATAAGTAATGATCATGAAATAATAAATTGTACCTTTTATAAAAGCGACTTCGAAAATAGTGTTGATAACCTAATAATTGGAACTTTGCAAAAGGTTGGCTAGCAAACAAAGTGACAGTCAGACAGACGCACATCAGGTTTAGGGAGCAACCATTTAATCTGGGATGGGGGGGGGGGGGGGGGGGGTGAGAAAAAATATAAATATGAAAACAAATAGAAAATATATAAATACTTTGAAAAAAGTATAAGTATTTTCTGGCTGTGAGCCAAATGGAATGCTAAAATATTCGGACAAGGGAGCGGCAAACATGGCAAAGGGCCAAAGTATAAAAAAAATGACTTCAAACCCAATTTTTTTTTCTAGCTTAAAAACATGCTGAATAAGTGCTAGCAAAAGTTCTTCCCCAAACCAAATATTAAATGGTTGCTCCCTTAGTGATCTAGTTTTACAGATGTATGAACACAAAAACAGCATAAAATGAATTCTTAAACTTTACCATATATTTCTCTCAGTTGCTAGAATCTCATGAATATCTAAAAGATAATGCTTTATTTTTCAAATTTATTTTTCAAATTTACTTTTAATTTGACACATACAACATATGTATATTTTAACTGGAAAAAACATACATGATGATTGATCATTTGAAGAATACTAATAATCCTTTGTTGAATAAGACTGTTATAAGATAACATCCCTCGCCGTGCAAGTTTTTGATAATAAAATAGCAATTTCATAAAAAATAAAGGTCAAGGTCACAAAGTCATAAGTCAAGGTATCAAATGGAAGCTATGGTTACGGTGATTCTATAAGTGAGTTACCAAAGTCCCACTCCTCATAGTTCATAAGTAGGTCAACGGTCAAGATCGCTTGGTCAAAATTCATGAAAACAAATGAAAGCTCTGGTGATGAGGAATCTATATCTATAGTTTAAAAGAAGGTCAAAGGTCAATGTCAAGGTCACTAGGTCAAAAGTCATATATTCAAATGAAAGCTCTGGTCATGAGGAATCTACATGTGAAATATCATGTACAGCCCTAGCCCTTATAGTTCATCAGATAATGAAAGATATAGCCCAAGTTAAAGTTTTTTTTTTAAGTAGGTCAAACTCCAAGGTCAAGGCCACAAAGTCAAACGTCAAGGTTTGAAATGAAAGGTCTGGTCATGAGAAATATATGGTACATAAGGAATATCAAAACCCTGCCTCTTATACTGGTAGTATGAGATATGGCCCAAGATTTTAAATGTAGGTCAAACTCCAAGGTCAATGTCACTTGATCTAAAGTCAAGGTCCCAAATGAAATGTCTGGTCATGAGGAATCCACATGTGAAATAACAAAGCCCTACCCCAAATACTTAATGAAATCTATTCCAGGTTAAAGTTTTTTTCAGACGCAGACACTCAGGCTATGACATTAGCTCCCGGGACATTCTTCACGGCTCGCTAAACACCAACAAAAAAAAATTACACACGTAATCACTTTGATATAATATACATTTATGATATGAACTTTTGTTGCAATGTTATTTTTTATGATATACAGTTATTGTTTTCAACTTAAACTGCTCTTGGAAATTTCTCTACTCCATAGGAATGTGTTAGTATATCCTGATAGTTGTCTGGATAGTCAAGCATACATCTGGAATTTTCTGTTCTCCTTCCTATCATTTTCAACCCAATCATGACACAGATTTCAATTGGTGTAGTCTTTGGATTTTATACAGTTTTTAATGACAGGATTTTCCAAATGGCACACACAGCCTGACACAGGTCCTATTCTCACTCATGATGCGTCTAGATTTGAATAAATAGATCTGGATAAATAAGGTCTCACAGTCTATCCTCAGGTGTTGTCGTGATCATATTTCCTCCTTTTCGGTTGCTCCTGAAATAAAGAACAAAAAAGTTCAAAATTCCATTAAATTAGCTTTGAAACACTACATATCATATGCATGTATATTCTTAATTTTTAGGTCTTTTTATGATCTTTGTAAACACTGATTTTGTTAAGAAGATCCACTCCAAGGTCAAGGTCAAATTATCAAAGTGCGCCATCCGACAGGAAGCAAGTACTCAAGGTCCTCTCCCAACATGTCCAAGTATTTATTTTTCAACTTGATTGGAAATCCAAGACTGATGCCCTTAGCTAAAAGATGTCTAAGATGAGCGATGTGACCCCTTTGTGCTTTCTGGTTTTTTTTTTAAGTAGATCAATCAAAGTTTTTGCGTATAAGCAACACAGACAGACAGACAAACTGACAAAGCAAACACTTTGCCTATGTGGCCCACAACCTCTGATTACGTGTTTATAATAAAATATCAATGAAATATTAAATGCAGACCTGCCTACCTATTTCTCACCGTAAGTGTAATATTTTGTTAAAGAAAGTGTAAACCAAAGCCTAATATAATCCACTTATGTAATTTTGAGAAAAAAATCGAGAAAAAAAAAACATAGTCTGCTTCGACAATTGTTACGAATTTTGAGAACTTATGTGTTTAACTACATGTATAAGATATGGAAGACGTTTGTTAAATAAAGGGATCCAATATACTATAGAAAAACGTCAATTTGCTCAAAATTTAGTAGTTGGTTTAAAATGGAATAGCAACAACGTAGGGCGTAATATTAGGTCGAAAATCGGAAAATTACGCTTAAATCGTAAATGTAGGCAGGTCTGTAAAATGTGAAATGAATATTCATTCTCTCCCTCTCTCTCTTCATGTAGGAATTTCTAGCAATTATTATTAAAAAAAAACAGTATTTGTATAGAAAAATTTAGCAAAGTTTCGAGGAGATAGAAATGAATACCCTGAAAAGCAACCCCTCCCCTCCAACAAATGAAAATGCATGATTCCTGAGAAGTATATACTGGTAGGATAGAATTTACTTGCTGTTTATGGGATATATATTCTTCTGCTCAGCAGCTGACACTTTCTTATCCCCCCCCCCTCCCCCTTTCGTCCCAACAGAAAATCATTGTGTTTGTTTAACTAAAAAAAGGAATACATCATCAGCAGTTGGAAAAAAGGAAAGAAAGAAACATATGCAGATGTATTTTTGAGGAGGTTTAATTATAAAATTGGGAAATTCATTGTAGGTGGCAGTACTGTAATGCCAAATGGTATAAGAAAGGTTCAAAGAAGTTTTAATTATTGAATTGTTACAGTATATGATCATATTATAAATGCAGCTTCTTCATATTGAAATTTCGATTATTGATATTTCAAGAGAATTATTTGTTCAGAAAAAAAAATGAAAATAATTTTTTTAGCAAAGTTCCAACTTCCAATGAGCTGAGGAGATTGGATACCCTAAAAGCCCCCCCCCCCCCCCCAACCTCGATAAAAAAAAACACCATTCCTGTAAAGTTTATCGTAAATAAGAAACATAAGAGAAAGAAAGCTGGTAGGGTTAATCGATTCAATTGGTATTTACCTGTTGTTAAAGTTATATATTCCTCTGCTCAGCGCTCAGCAGCTGGTCAGCACTTTCGTTTTGAGTCTTTTCACTCCCCCGTTTCCGTACGTAGCAGGAGATTGCTGATTGACAGGATTGAATTTGCTCGTCATCTTGAGAGGCACATACACGCCATATTTATGTTTGAACTGATAAACTGCTTGTAGTTGACATGATGTAATAATATTTCCTTCACACACAACTGCACAACAAACCCCTGCTAAATCTTCCACATTGTTTACCTTGGAGGCACATATTTTAGTGAAGAGTACTACGAAGGGAGATAACTCTGAGTGTGTAAAACATGAAAATAGCTAACTTTCTGCGCACGATATCTGGTTAATTAACAAATACCCCACCAAGTTTTCTTAATAATTCATATTTTCAATATCTCTGCTTTAATATTTTGTGTTTCACTTATTTGAACTATCGGTGCCTTTCAAGATATGACTGTTTGAATTTTAAAGAATTCGGTGGTAAAAATGGCATGTTTTTTGCTTCTCTTTGCTTATATCTATGTTTGAAATTGCAGAAAGTTATTTCTCTTTTATAATTTAACATGCCCAACATTTTTTTGCTGCAACTGAATAATTTTACTTCAATTTTCTTCAATGAACTCCTCATCATAAGCGGAAAACTGAGATACGCTGCATTTTCAATACTTTTTCATATCAGACGTTTTTGAGCGAGGTTACCATGAAAACAAAGAAATTTTGGGAAAAAATTCCCCCCTATTTTAAGGTCTTATGTAACTGTAATAGTATGTGCAAAATTTCATAAGAATAGATGACATGCTATTTGGTTGATATTTTGGTCGTCTCAGAGAATTCATATTAAATCGTATCGTATCCTGCATTTATCGTTTTGTATCGTTGGTTTATAATTTCGTTTAACGTGTATCATATCGTATCTTATCGCATCCTATCCTATCGTGAATCGTGAATCCTATCGTATCGAGTAACGTGTAACGTGTATCCTATTGTATCAGGTACATTTTAGCACACCAAATCTTCGGAATTTCGTTTCCGTTTGTCGTGTTTATATCCGAATTGTTTTGATTTCATTATGGATTCTTTAGTGAAAGGGTGCATTGTTTCGTTATGGATTCTTTAGTGAATGCATAGTTGAGGAATAAAAGATGTACATATATGTTCTTTATTCTTAATTTTACTGTAATGGGGGATATACAACTTCAAGGTAGGTGTAGAATAGCCGATAAAAAACTTGACCGATCAATGCCTTCAAATGTTACCTGGTTAACATGCATAGGATATATGATCCTTCTGTCTACGTTACATCAGTACCACTACATACATACACATCAATTCACATACATTTATATTGTTTTACTTTTTGCTACGTCTTTCGGTATATTTAGGACATATTGTTTAGACTAAGGATCACTTACGAGGGTTTATTACCCGAAACGTGCATGTCTGGTCCATGCTGAAAATTTATCTGCTCTAAAATGATGCTAATGAATTTGAAGACGTTAAACATTAAATACAGTCCATTCATCTCGCTTCATTGGTAATATGCCCTGCCAATCAGGTCACGTTTATTTTATGGCGACTTGGGTAGAGTAAATGAAAATACATGTATTATAGATTCCAAGTCACGGATTTGATAAACGAAACAATTGTGTGTGTTTTTTTTACTAATACGAATACTATACATTATCTCGCAGATATTAAAAATAAACGAACATAACTCACACATTTAGTATCATACCGTATCGTGCAAGTTGAATTGTTTACTTTATCGTGTTTATGCGCCGTATGATGCAAGCTAATGTACACCATTTAACGTTTATTCTATCGTGATGTGTATATTGTAACGTGTATCCTTTCGTATCGTACATCGTGTAACGTGTATCCTCTCATGTCGTGTATCGTGTAACGTGTATCGTATCGTAACCTTTCGTATCGTTTCCTATCGTGTATCAGGTCTATCGTGTTCGTTCGTTTATCGTATCGTATCATGCGTGTATACCATCGTATCATGCGTGTATACTATCGTATCATGCGTGTATACTATCGTATCATGCGTGTATACTATCGTATCATGCGTGTATACTATCGTATCATGCGTGTATACTATCGTATCATGCGTGTATCACATCGTATCATGTATCTTGTAAAAAATAACGTTGTATGGTTTGTAGCACTATTTGGATGATATTCTGACATAGACCATTTGAACCATCCAGCCAAAGATTGTTCTCTATGTCTTCCGAAATGGAAGTAACCGGATGTGACAGTTCTACCGAATTGAAGCGGCGGGTGTTGCATGCAAGAAGGAGATGCTTACTCTTCATCTCTTCATGGACACCTGGTCTCACTCCCATATCGGGAGTTCGCTTCTTTTCATATGGCGGAGGTTTTTGTTTGTTTGCTTTGGTTCCTGTTTTATCCTGATTTTGTATGCCTCCGGTTTCTGATTTTCTGAATTATCGATTTTGTGCTGTATACAGGGATGTTGTCATTATCCATATTTTGTGCTGTATACAGGGATATGGTCATTATCCATATTTGTCATTCAGATTATACTGATGTTGTTGCTCCATCGTTCGTAAGTTTTCCTTTTGTTTTGTTCTTTCCTTTTTTTTTCGGTTATTTGATTGTAACCTTTTAAATTAAAATCTCTGTTTATTTTCATAGAATATTGATACATTAAGACTGATATTTGTTCCTAATATCATTTCATGACAAACAATTTTCCTCTTGTCATTGTGAGATATGAAACATAAATTATGTATAATTGTAAAGGAACCGATTCCGATATTATTGATTCAGGCATATTTCCACTTTACTGAAAGGAAAAAACTCTGAAATGGACACTTAAGCCAAACACTATATAATAACATTGATTGTACGTCCAAAGTACGATATAATTTCATAGAAGTGATAAATAGCATATCATTAAAGACAGGCAGCGCTTTAAACCATAATTTATATTGTAGAATTTGGAATGGGAATCCTTTGTATCATGTATTGGAATAATATAAGTAAGAAAGGATGCTAGATAAAATATAAATCAAGCGGAAAATATGAATGTACACAAATCGTTATAAAAAATATGTTTTAATTCAACTAAGTACTTTTAAGCGTTCAATTATTTCTACACGGAGGTCCTTGTAACGGATTCCATAAGATAACTCTCATTTTCTTCATGTTGTTGATCATTATTTTTAGAACGTTTGTATAATTTCCAGAAACGTAATTTGACTTCCCATCTGATCTGGGAATCCAAGAAAGCAAGTGGCACGACGAAGGAGGTGAATGCCCCCAGCCACGTAAAACCGACAATTACTACATAGGGTGGAAAACATTCGTCACAGTATGTTAATAATATAGAGACAAACTGATGGGGAAACCACATTGCAATAAACATGGAGTTAGCTAGAAATAGACGAACAGTTGATACCTCATGCTTTATTTCCCTTTCGAGCATTACTTTCCCATCAGCTACAGTTCCTTGATCTTTTAAGGTATTCGTAACGCCCACATCCTCCTCAAAATCAGTTTGCTTTAGGAAAATCGCCAAGGAAATGGCCATTATTAAAATAATACAAATTGATGGTATGAAATACGTTATCAGGGGAGACAAAATAGCGGCTCCCTCCTTCAGCCCATATATACATTTACCATCCAATTCTGGCAATGAAACGGCTCCTGCAATCCATATCGGCAAAATCCCGCATATGGCTAATACCCAAGGAACTATGAGGTAGACGGCCGCCTTTTTTCTGGTATAATGTTTGCGGTAAAATTTATTACACGTTAAAGACGCCAGGGAGTCGGCTGAGATGAATAACAAAACCGATATTGTCACGAAAGGAAGCAATACATCCATGATTATCCAAACCGCGCATGACGTTTGACCTAGTTTCCATTCCGGCTCAAGTTCCAGGTGAACAGCTAAAGGTGTTACAAAAAGACTCAACACCGTGTTTACGGCTGATATATTTGCCACACATATATACGAGATTCTCCTCCGTAAATCTGCGCTTTTACAAATTATTATCAATATCAAACCATTGAGAATAAGAGATATGGCTGATAGGAATATGGCAAAGGCTGCTATCGTGATGGAATGAGGCTTGTGCTCCGTCTCAAAGCTTTCTAGAAAAGCAGATAGATTTTTCTTGGTGAAGTGAATAGTCCCATTTCCAGGCATCCTCTAGCTTATCTGAAAGTAAAATCATTATAACATAAACCCAACATCCACAAAATGTATTTATAAAACTCTTTATAAAATTCTGAGTTATTACAATGTAAGAACCAAAAGACCGCGATATAAAGCTGTTATATAGAAAGAGCTTGGAATTGAATTTCTGTTATCAAAAAAAAAAGGAAAAACAAAATGAGTATCGTTTTTTTATCACGTATGTTTTAAAGAATATAAAGAGAACAAAGTGAGTTAAAAGTGAATTAAAATAAATCGTTATTTTGAAATACTTTATTGAAGACTGACCAAATGGATATTATTAAGATTATTAAGAATTGTCATATTGCAATTTTTCCCCTTTAATTGGATGGGAATAGTTGAACGGTATGCCAACGGCTAAGTATGGACCAGAAATTGATAGGGACTGTATAATGATGGCTGACTTATAGAACGAAAACTTACCTTTAAGCAAAAAATTATATCCTTTTATAACACAGTTATGTCACACGTCCGGTCAAAACTGCGTTACTTAAAGCACAAGGTTTGCCATGTGATGTATGGGGTGTATCTGAATGATAGTTTGCACATCTAAGGGATGGGAAGCAAATGTGATTGGAGACTAAGCAGATCTTATATCAATACGATTCCCGTCAAAACCAATATCGACTTCTGTTTATGAAATGGTGGTGATCTACATATAACTCAATAACATTTGCTTATCAGTAAAGCAATAGTGCAGTTAACTTCATATGTATATTTCTCAGTGATAATGACGAAGATGAAACGTCTATTTTCATGTGTTAAAATGAATTTTGTATTCTTACAATAATGATTCATTTGCAGTTGAAATCAATAAATTAAGGTTCACAATATTTCTACAGTTATTGGACAATGAAGATATTTGAATATTTGATAATGCTTTATAACATGAATAGTCAATGTTAAAATATTATATTGAATTTGTAGGGAATTTGCAATACATGTTATTTGCTATTAACTGAAATAATTTACCTGGTTAACTTAACTTAACACTTACAAATAGGTGTTGACTAGAGAAATGTTAAATGCAAAATATACTGTATAAACACTTCTCTTTTTAAAATATTTTTTAATTATTTCAAACCCTTAAAACACATCCTTTCCTCAAAATAATACATTGTAGAGAGGATAAGAAGGAGGGGATCACCAAGGGGAGTCGGTTACAGGACGTACTGCAAAACGTCAAAGCAAACTACATTATACAAAAAAGAACACGAAGTGAACTAGTACAACAAGTGACATAGAAGGGACAATCAAGACCAAACACCTAAGCCGACATTACAAAATTATCAAACCTATACATTTACCAACGAGATCAATAGGCAACCGGCGCCGACTTTAGATGGTCATTTTCAAACTTAGTTTATGATGCGCAAAAGCCCAAATGGAGGAGTGACATAATTTCCATCGATATTGAGTTCGGATCTTCAAACGCCTTTTATACCGTGGATATGAGTCTGCTGTCATCAGACGGACTCTTGGTGTGGCCTTGTACCAGCGCATTCTGAAAGATTGCAATCTGACTGTCTGTGACGACATGCCTCCATGACGTTCCCTGTCTAAAACTCGTTAGAAATAAAAGGGCCCGTATCTTCTGTCCTCTCTGAATGTCGGTCGGATTCCTCGAGTGATAACATGCACAGACTGTATTTCTTATGCCCTCTATTATTATATCCATCTGTGTTTTGCTTGGGCCCCTGAGTGAAGCCGTCTTGTGTTTAGAGTCATACCACAGTGAAGAAATTATTTTACCCTTATACTATGAGTTCTCCGAGACCTATGGATGGACACAAAAGAGGGAAGGTTGTGTGCCAGAATCTGGTTAAGCACAACATTTGCTATTGGCGTAACATATGGCTGTCACAAGTCGGTTCCGATTATCATTTAGTCTCGTGCAGTCTTTTGTTTCTATGTTGGGTTTTGATATTCTAAATGCGTTAGTCAGCACTGGTTGCTTATTGGTCTCGTTGGTTTAAGTGTAGTCTTTCGTGTTTCATCTTTCTGTAGTGTGAGTTGGTGTCCCTTGTCCCTTTTGCGTCTCCTCCTGTGGGTGTTTGCTCTGTGTTTTTGCATGTATTGAAGTTTTGCTTTTGTTGCTGCAACCGAGTTGTGTTGGAGATCCCCTCCTTTCTTGTCCCTCTTGCGTTTATATATAGGTGGTATAAATGTGGCATTTTTTTTTAGTTTTGCTGTGGGTGCCGCAACCGAGTGTTTTTAGAGATCCCCTCATTTCCGATTTAAGCATGCGGTTTTGTTTATCGAAAGCACATGTGTCATTCTTTTTTTTTCAAAGTTCATTTACAAAACAGATATTTCTTGGCTTTTATATGAGAAAGACAGAAAGTGTATTATGATAATCTCTGGGGACACATTGTTCCCTCCTGTCAAACTAGATCAGATGCGGAGGTCTGATCATATAGGAACTAAGAAAATGACCAGGAAGACTTCCTTGATCAGATTACTGCAAATTATACCTACAGGTCATTATTAGGTAACTGTGCATGTGTTTCATCGTAGTGTAACAAAATAGGGGATCTCCAAGAAGATCCAGTTACAGCAAGATATCAAAAACCCATAGAGAAAACACAGAATACATACACAGCAAGGGTCGTAGAAGGGACAAAAACACAAGGAAAGTAAAAGGGACAAGAAATACAAAAACACAACATGAAAACAGCAAACACAAAATACTACACATAAATTAACGAGACCATTGCGCAATTGGTGCCGACTTAGGGCGACCATCTGCTACATTTACGTAGAAGGAAATATTGAGGTTATCCGGATTACGTGCGCACCAACCTTCAACTTTTCTCGAAACCAGAGGTCTCGAAGAACGCACAGTTGTATCGTAAAATGACCTCCCCACTCTACGATGACCGCACAAACAAGACAGCAAATTGTAGGGCCAAAAGGCAGATGAATTTGTAATTGGACATTAAAACAAAGGACAAACGAAAATAAAACCACGCTCTGCCGGCTGGAGCGAGCTCATGCATGTTATTACCGACATTCAGAGAAAACAGGCGGGCTGAATGCTGTCTTCTCTTACGAGGTTTGGACAGAGTCCATCATGGAGTACCGTCGTCCCAGTCAGTCAAAGTGTAAGTCTTGAGGATTGCGCTAATGCAAGGTTGTTGATCTGGTAAGGTAACACTAGGATCATATCCACGTTATACAAGGTGTTTGATGATTCTGACGCATTTTCTATGGTTATAACAAATATGGATAATGACAATAATCCTGTATACAGCACAAAATCGATAATTCAGAAAATCAGAAACCGAAGGCATACCAAATCAGGATAAAACAGGAACCAAAGCAAACAAACAAAAACATCCACCATATGAAAAGAAGCGAACTCCCGATATGGGAGTGAGGCCAGGTGCCCAGGAAGAGTAAGCATTTCCTGCTTGCATGCAACACCCACCGCCTCAATTCGGTAGAACTGTCACACCCGGTAACTTCCATTTTGGAAGACATACATGTAGAGTACAATCTTTGGTTGGATGGTTCAAATGGTCTATGACAGAATATCATCCACCATTCTGGAGAGTGGGACATCATAGTGTATGACGAGTTACCCATATCGACCGTAGAACTTCCTCAGTGACGATGTTAGTCGGTCACAAACATATCCCTGACTGAGAAGCTTATCTGAAAGACGCCTAGCTCTCAGAACAAAATCCGTATATTTGGTACTTGCTCTGGCATAAAGTATCAACTGAGATATTAAAACGCCATAAGCAAGCGATGAAGGGATGTTGCTACTCAGAAAAGGACAGTTTGTAATGCTGAAATTGAAGTCGTCACGTTTGTCATAGAGTGTGGTGTTCATGTGACCATCAGTGTCATAGGACAACATTATGTCCAGATGCTGAATTATTTGTCTCTGTAGTTTATTTGACTTCAAGCTCTGAAGGATAGATACTGCTCAGATAATCCGCAAATTTTGGATTATTGATGGACAAGACATCGTCTATGTATCTGTAAGTGAAGTTGAGGTCAGAAGCTAAGTATCTTTTCCCTTCAGACACCAGAGATTGAATGAATTCAGCTTCGTACGAGTAAAGAAAAATGTCGGCAAGGAGTGGGGCACAATTGGTCCCCATTGGAATTCCGACAATTTGCTGGAAGACCTTTCCTCCAAAGACCACAAAAATGTTGTCTATCAGAAAGTTTAACATCTGAATAATATCAGTTTCAGTGTACTTATTTTCAAAATCGGACTTTTCTTTTACAGTCCAAGAGAATACTGGAAACAGTAATATTACTAAAAACGATAATATAACTTAAATTGGAGTTATCTTTCTTGGAAATTTATCTCTTTATATTACTGGAAGCAATAATACTATGTAGATAGTCAGTTCGCTCTTATACCAGTGGATTCGGGGAGAAATGAGGGTGATTAGGTGTTTTATCTTATTCAAATGTACACTGAAAAATTATTCAAAACATCAGGAAAATTTTTTCCTTAACATAGTTGAGAAAAATATGATATCAGAAAGAAGAAAAAGTGAAAAATAGGTTCCAAATGGACATAATTTTCACTTTTCAGTAAAATAAAATGTTCATATATAATTGATTTGTTGTTGAATGAAAGAACTGTATGATAGAAACTGTGCTTGTAGCTTTAAAACTTTGCTTTGTCTATATTACAGAAATATGTAATATAGAGTGACAACATTACTGTTTTCAATAATATCAGGGATTATTGTTAGCAGTAATATTATTGTTTTAAGTAATATTACTGTTTTCAGTATTCTCCTGGACTGTTTTACAAAGTAGGTTTTGTCATAGTTAACAACAATTAATTTGTATTTGCGATTACCGTTCTTACTTGTAAACGCATTACTTATAATTTTTGCGAGTCTTTCTTTCAATTTAGAATGTGGAATTGTAGTGTAAAGGCTTTTGATCGAATGGACTCTACTAAAATGAGTGGATTCCAGATGTTCTAAAAGTTCCTTCGAATTCTTTAAAATCCACATCTGGTTGATACCACTGCGAGAATATACTGTCGAACAATATTTTTGAAGCCCAGATTTGATTTCTGATAAAACTTTGATGAGTCAGATGAGCCAATACAGATTTGGTAGAACATTTTGAGGAACCAGCGATGAAACGTTGTTTGTACGGATTCTTATGCATTTAAGGTATGCAGTATAAGTATGGCAAATCTAAATCTAAATTGTTAGTGTCGAAGCCAAAAGAAGCAAGAGCTAATTTGTTGTTATCTATTATTTCAGAGGCAGAATGGTTTGTTGGGGTGTTAGTGGGATTTCCAGGAGTCGAATTTAAACCCAACTCTTTAACTAGACTGTCGAAATAGTACTTTATGTAAGTAAATGCGTAATTATTTTAGGCTTTGTCCGCTGGTGTGACGACATAATAATCTTGGAGGTAGGTAAGCTCTGTGATAACATCAGGGTCTTTAAATATAGACTCGAATATGGTGTTAACAGTTGATTTTAATCGGTTAATTCTAGATAAAAATAACCCTCTGATGGATTTTATCCATTCGGAAAGAGTGTCGAGCTGTACATCCTCTTTCTTTGCCCAACGTCTTGCATATTCCTCACAAGAGTCCATGATAATTTTGACATTTTGGTTCCATGTAAAGGATATAGTTTCGCTGTATTTGGGACCCTTTTATAACAATTCTCTCAACTTGTCGTTCTTGACTATACTAAGGTCACCAGTAATAACGTGTCCACATGGAGAGTAGTTGAAATCCGATGAAGAACATTCGCAAGGAAGTGGATGAAGTGTATGTCTATTATGTCACCATAATCGGGACAAATGTGTACCATCACGTTTACTATGAATTAATTCAATGGTCTCTGATTTTTAAGCTTTGATATTAATTAAATAATAACAATAATTTCTATACCTATTGCTAATCTGTCAGAATAATTGAATGTTGTTGTCATCTCCGCAAGTGAATTCGAGTCTTTAGATCGATGACGTCATCAAAACAATCGAGGTGCAGAATCAATATTCATATGTACACACGTTGTACTTCCTTGACATTTGACAGACTGAATAATTAAATACAGCATATTTTGCGAGGGTGGTTTTCATAACCGACCAGCGTAATTCATTAAAATGACAACGATTCAAATTATAGATATATCAAATGGTTCAAAGTTGAAATGAACATGTGTCGTAATCTTCTCTTTTATGTTTGAAATATGAATTCTCAAGAAAAAATTCCATTGAAATGCCCTACCCAATGTTGTCATTAAGAATGTCAAATATAAAATACTGTAATATCATTTTAGATTTACAAGATCTTAAAATTTAACTTTGATTTCGAGTAGATAAGGAAATTTAAAGTGAAATATTTGTATTTACCTTTGATAGATACCCCTTATCCAGGCGAGGGTAGTCTAGCTTGAGACCCTTCCCGTCTCGTACTATTTTTATCTTTTAGACCTAAATGCTATTGAATAAGTATATTCATGTACGTGTAACTAGCTTGAATTCTTTGAACATGGTATAAGTAACTGTTTTTGGTGCCTTCACTTTTTTGTATCTCACTGCTCATTTCGCTATTGATGTTCCACACAGTCATTATTGTCATCCTTCGCTTGTCTCTATGCCTATGATACAACCTTAAGGTAGAGTATCCATCAGCTCAGAATTTTGAAAATTTTATGCCTGGATACCATATTTTTTTCTCTTCAGAATATTTGTTCAGGGTATCAAACTAACATAGTTTTGGGAAAAGAAAATTTTATAGTTACACTTTATCACCTCTAAGATTGGTATTTTCTTACTTTTCCCATAGGGTCAAATGTTAACGTTCTGACTCCTTACGTTCTCGTGATATTCATGAAATCACAAATTTTATTTGGTTTGTATATCAGGTTTATCACAAATTTCGAATATATGACAAAGAAAATATTGAAGTTGAAATTTTGGAAATATTAGCATCTGAGACCTGAGGGATGCTCTACCTTAAATGAGGTTTACCAACAAATCATTCAATGGTCACCGGTTAGAAAGCTTTGATGCAAATGTTTAACGACTTCAAATTCATAGCATCATTAAAAAAACAGATAAAGTTGCAGCATGGACCAGACATGTACGTTCCGGGAACTTAGCCCTCGTTCTTCATAACATTAATTTCATTTTCATATGGTAAACAAATGAACAAGTACGTAGAATTGTTAAACACCCCATGAGCAAATCGATTTTTGATGTCTAAAACCGTCATCAAAGCAGTTATAATACAGAATCAATTGCCAGATGCACATAAATTGCATTTCGTTGACATTTGGCAATGTAAATAATTGAATACAGCATATTTTGCGAGGGAGGATTATATCAAATATCAGCGTTATTCTATGAAATTGCGATAAATAAAAACAGATGATTTGAATAAATTCTTCGGTGAATGTCGACATTTAAAAAAAATACTCATTAATTTGCTCTGTGCTTGGTTAAATATTTGAAGCAAAGTACAATTGTTCCCTAGAGATGACAAAACCAAATACGGACTTAAAGATATTCGACACGCAAATATATCATTATATAAAAACATTGTAACATCAATTATAATTCAGTGTTCCTTTCTTTAGGCCTTAATAAATATTATGTTTAACGTCTACCGCACCCGAAGGTTTTGGAAAATTCCCCAAAAAGAATTATTTTATAAGTCCCGACCTGTCTCATACGGATTTTTGTAACCGTCATAATTGTAGATGTTACATTCACATTTCGTTTCCATAAAGGAAAACCAGCTGCAGGGGAGTTCAAACAATTGTTTTGACATTCCGAGTCGCTTTAGCCTTCAATTGTTTTGACATTCCGAGTCGCTTTAGCCTTCACAAATGAACATAAGTCTTTGAAAACAGCGAGGGTTAGTATCAAATTGTGTCCAAAAGGTGGCATAGTATTCTGATACAAGATTTGATGAGTTAAAGAAGGTCCTGACAATAATCTCAACATCACTCACAAAAGAGCACAAAATTGAGCATCGTCGGACCCTAGCAATTAAGCTAGTGGTGGGACCAGGTGCTCGGGAGGAGTAAGCATCCCCTGTTGGCTAGCCGCACCCGCCGTCGATGTTCACGCACGAAAACGAAACAATATATAAAATACATGCACTGTCTGAGGCTATGTCTATATAGAAAGTGCTATGGCGACAATGCCAGGGAAAATATTCAAAACACTTACTGTCAAACCCCTCGCGGGGAACTTTATGACGAGCTCCGCACGGCAAAGGGCATAAGTATGACAAAAATGAGTTAAAGATGTCTATATAGAAAGTGCACAGAAATTAAAGAAAAGTGATCGTCATTTTTGCTCTTACTATGATAGAGGGATACATAAAACACTTTCATGATCTTAAGTGATCCTGGTGCATCTAAACTGAAATTACCATTATAGTGTCAAAGCAATATATGTAGAGAGAATAAGTGCCCTCCTAGGTTTTAAAAATGAACCTGGACGTTATACGTATAATTTATAAAGGGCAGACAAGAAACTGTTTCGTGTACTGTAATTACTTTTAAATACAAAAAAATGTGAAATGAAATATTTATGAAGTTCTATCAAGTCATAACCATACAAATCACTTAAGGTAGAGTATCCCTCATGTCAGAATTGCTGGTAATTTTTTACCTGGATACCCTATTTTTTCTATTCATAATATTGTTTACATTATCAAACTAAAATGGTTTTGGGAAAAGAAACTGCTATAGTTACATTTTATAACCTCTAATAAGGGATGTTTCTTTGTTTTCCCATAGGACTCAATGTTAAAGTTCAAATGGCTTGATTTCTAGGTATAATCATAGAACCACGAATCATATTTTATTTGTATATCAGGCTGAACAAAAGCTTTTGGATATATGGAAGTGAAACTATTTTGAAAGATGTAATTCAGGAAATATGATCATGAGACCTGAGGGATGATCTACCTGGGTACCTTTACCATACCATTTCCATAGGAAAAATTGAAAAGTTATTTTCTACGAGACTGTACATCGGTTAAAACATACATTTAATGCTTTTACTTATTTTTCAATTTATCAAAAAGATAAGATATTTTTCCTTTATATGCAATCTATACTTTCCTTTTAAAGGCGTAATACAAAATTGATGATAATACTTGCACAAATTGCAGTTAAAATTTGAAATTGTTTATATCAATAGAAATAAAAATATGGCGTCGTAGTAAGTTGAAAAGATAATTAAGGATATTTAAAAAACGATAATTAATCTACATTTAATTTACAAGAAAATATAAATATCTGTAGTTATTAACTATAAATAGTGATTTGCAATCTGTTTAAATGATCAGGGTCCGGCATCAAAAACTATAAATTGACTTAAGTCAAATTCTTAAAATACGAAATATAACAAATCAATATAAAATTGAAATATTTAGTTTATCCATTCAAGTCTAAACTGAAAAATTGAAGTCATCATTAAAAAAGAAAATTGAAATTCATACTTAAGTCAGTTTTTAGTTTATGCTGCCGAGCCCAAATGCACCGTTTCGTATTATGAATTTATTAACTTGCGACGAGGTCAACATTATGATCGATGGATCTGAAGCTAAAATGTTGCCCGAAGCCATAGGACGAGAGCTACATTTTGTCTGAGGGCACAACAGATCATATGCTCTCAAATTTTTCAATCAATTGTTTTCTTTTGCAGTTATCCTCCTTTAATTTTCAGTGAACGAATTGCAGCGACATATTTACTTTCAATTTCGCATTTACGAACAAGTGCACAGAGTTAGGAAGGGGTTTATTCCTCACAAATAAAATGGAGTGACGTGACTCAATAAACGGTTTTAGTCCTGAACGATGGTCAAAAATCTGCAGTAGCATTGATTACATTACAAATTTGGTACTTTTGATCTTATGAGTTTTAGAATAGAAATGCCGAGTAGTGTTTAACAAAAGCGTTTATCTGTTAGTTTAGAGAACCACTGTAACAGTGCACGTAACACTTAGTAAGCCAAAAAAAAAAGAAATAGAAAGTGTATTAATTTTCTGTAATTATATGACTTTGTACTTAGAACTCTGTGAATAAAACACACGAACGTAATTTCCAAGCAGCTATTAACAGGCTTCAATACGAAATTAATTGTTTTTACCAGTAAATCAATGCAATAATAGTGCAAAGCGTTTATCAGAATAGCTCATTTACTAAGAAAAACATTATATTTAATTTTCATGAGGACATTTATATAACATTGTAATAATAACCTCATCAATATTTCATTATAAGCAAGTGCAACTGGGTAATTTGATTTTAGACTTGCAGGCATACATATACCTACAAATGAACAATTGATTGAGAGCCTTCGTATAAGACATTCGTATTTAGTGTTCTATACCGTCATACGATACAAGAAAGTTAAACATTTTCAAATTCAATAGCATCATTTAAGAACAGATCAATTTGCAGCATGAACCGGACATGCACGTTTCGGGTACTTAACCCTCGTCAGTGATCGTCAATCTAGACAATGTTACATGGCCAAAGAGTATGAAAAGTTTTATGTGCAATTTGTACCGAAATATGGGGCAGGATATGATGCTACAGGAGTTAAAGAAGATCCTGACGATAATCTCAACAGCACTTACAATAGAGCGCAAAATTAAACATCGACAGACCCCTAGCAAGCCAGAGGTGGGACCAGGTGCCCGGTAGGAGTAAGCATCCCCTGTTGGCTAGCCGCACCCGCCGTCGATGTTTATGAAGCATGGAAAAGAAAATATAAAAACTTCATGCACTGTCTGACGTTATGTCTATATAGAAAGTGCTATGGCGACAATGTCAGGGAAGTACATTCAAACACTTACTGTCAACAGGATGCTACAGGACTAACGTTTATAAGAACAATCTCCAACATTACAAAGGTGCTATGAAAATAGCTAAAACGTAAGCTCAACAATTACGTCATCGGTAGACAACGAAACGAAATGAAATAGAACAATTACTACAAGAGGACTAACAAATAAATCAAGGAAAGACTAGTAGATATTATTTTTCAAAGCGAATAAAAATTTTAAAAGGTAGGAAACTGATGTTTGGCAAAAGACGGTCATCTGCAGAAACGTGTGGATATCTGAGCGACATGAACAGAGTCCTTGCTTCAATCAGGATATACAATGATTTCCTTTGACGCACATCCGACCAACGAAGTACATAGAAATGTCATATGTAAGACAAGATTTGAAGGATATCTGCATATAGCTTTTGGAAACTTATAAAAGTATAGTTACTGAAGTTCTTTAACGTATAAAGCAAAAAATGGGAGTGTGATAGGGTATCCGCGAAGATTTACTTACTCTTGCTTAATATCAAAAAGGTCATTTTTTTTCAATGAATAGTGCGAAAAGTATGTATTGCGTAATCCAAGAAGCAATCCTTCTACATTAAATTAGCAGGTAATTTTTTTTCTTTGCTCTCACATCATTTCAATTTTCTTAATAAAAAATCCTTTGAGAAGTACCCATCAATTATTCAGTCTCAAAGACGAGAAGGCAAGGCAAAATCATTAGAATGAATAAATTTCCGAAGTGAGACCAGGTGCCCGGGGAGAGTCAGTGTCTTCTGAGTCTCTGTAGTTGAAACACTTGATTACCAGTGTTCTTGATCTCTCAAGAAAATAAAATCTCATGCCTTCGCTTCATGAAATTTTACTTCAGGACAGACATATCATATTTCGACTCACCAGACATGAAAGGTTCGGATAATAAATCTTCATCATTAATTTTACATGCGTCAATTTCTTATTCGATTGTATGATGGCCTACAACTTTAAGTCGATTAATGCATATTTATTTAAATGCAATCATTGAAATGTTCTCCTTTTGAGATGAAATGATTTTATTGATACAGAGAGTTTATCTCACATATTCTAGACATAAATCAACAAACGACCTTCCGATGCCTTTATCTGGAGAAACTACTTTCGACCAAACATTAAGCCAATATAATCTTTTTCATACAGCGAGTGACTGCAAATATTGGTATAATTTGGTTTGTTTTCACGGAGGGTTCTTATCTTTCTGGTATTTGAATGGTTTGATCCTTTATAAATTTATATCGAACACTCCCCTGCTACCGAGTGTTCACGAAATGCTCCTCTCCCGTCTCATTGATATTCTTTATACTGTACAGGCGATAAATTGATTTACCAGTTATCACATTAGTGACGGTCATATTGAAATGATTTCCCCAGAGAATTAGATTTGGCTTATTCTAAGACTATATTTGGATGGTTTTGACCTCTAGATCAATGTCATAGAATAGAAGGAAAATCATCCGATTCACGATGACTAGTCGAAAGAAAGCATTTTTCGTACACATCCACATTCTCTGTGTAATCGGAAAAGTGGGAGGGTTGTGCGCACGTTATCCCAGGATAACCACACCTTCTGCTATTTCCGTGCAGATGGCCGTCCTAAGTCGGCACCAGTTGCCCATTGGTCTCGTTGGTTTATGTGTAGTCCTTTGTGTTTGATGTTTCTGTGTTGTGCGTTGACGTTCCTTGTCCCTTTTGCGTCTCTTCCTGTGCTTGTCTGCTCCAGACTGTCTTTTTACATTGGGTGTTTCGGGGTTTTGCTTTGGGTGCTGCAGCCTGGTGTTGGGTGAGATCTCCTCCTTTGTTTCAACGAATCCCTACTCATACATATCTAGTGGAATTGCCGATTTTTTTCTCGGTGCATGAAAACGATAGCGAAAAAAAAGCTTACTCGATAACTGTACTTCCGACCTCAATTCATCTGACTATGACAGACAAGTTTTAGCACTTATCAATAAAATCTAACATGTACTTATAAATGTGATATTCACGTGCATCACTGATGAGAATTTAATATTCGAAACACGTGTCTTGTGTATGTAAATTGATTTGGAATTTTCTTCAAGAAGGTAGAGAGTTGGAACCCTTCGGCATTATTATGTGTCGTTGTCATCTGACAATCACTTATTTTATCAATAAAAATAGAACTTCAAAAAAATGTGAAGGCATGAAATGATCTAGAGGTTTAAATTCATCGATGACGTACGATTATGATTCTATTAATGAAATAAATGCGATTTTTGCGCATTGTAGTGGATTTTTTAAATATATATATATATATGTACTATTATTTCGCATTGCAAACGTTGCGGTTTTTCCCCAAAGCCTGTAGTGCCCATTTATCTTATCTATTTATGTGTTTCTTTTTTTATGCCGTGTTTGGTTTTTCGTGTGCCTTTCGTGTCTCTCGCTGTGTATGTCTACATGATCCACATTGTAGATTTTATTAATTCGTTGTATGAGTTAAAGAAGATCCTGACGATAATCTCAACAGCACTCACAATAGAACACGAAATTAAGCATTTGAAGCAAAATTGAAGAAACGACCAAACTAAGTTGATTGTACTTGGCTGCATGTGTCCTCAGGGACTCCTGGTCCAACAGCAGCGACACTCACCAAGTGGTATAAATGTTAAACGTCTCCAGATTTAATAACATCATTTCAGAAGAGAATCTAGTGGATGAAATATGACCAAATATTGAGAAATTCATTATGTCCAATTCATTATATCATGTATATTTTAGCCCTCTATTCAAGTGACTTGGATGATTCCTAAAAATATGCAATGATACTATGTAAATATCGGCAAAGATTCCATTTCTATATTTTTCAAATTATCCAAATATCCTGTAAATTCCAACCATCTATTCAGTGGACTTGGATGTTTCCCAAAGGCATGAATATAAATGTGTGTAAAGATATACCGTATTTCACAAAAATACAGGCAGAGAAATATGACCAAAATCTTGTAAACGAAACTGTTACAGTAAACCATCTATTAATCAGAAAATTATCTACATATTCTGTGATTTTAAGCCCTCTATTCATGTCACTTTGGTGTTTCCCATAGACATATACAAAATCAATGCATTAAGAGATGCACTGTGATAAGGACTCGTTAACGAAAAAAATGTAACCATAACCATATCTTAAACATCACATTGCATGTATACAATGTATATTCTGCATATTTCAGTCCTCTATTCAGGTGAATTAAATGTTTCCCAAGGACATGAATGGAAATACAGGTTGAGATGTATTGCATTTTACGTTAATACCGAGTGAGATATGGGATCCAAATCCAAGCATCGCTTAGGTGAGCTAAAAATTCTTAATGATATAATGCAAATTTTATCATAATCTCGCCTCGACGAAGTTAATTTGTTAAAGTAAATTTATGCTTTACCTCCGACGTCCGTGTCCATGTCCGGTCATTAGATCAATTTTTCTTTCGTGTCTATATAGCCCTGAGTCATTGTCTCGGTCTGTCTGTCCGATCCTTCTTTTCACGTGAGAAAGTTTTATTTGATATTTTTTCAAGAATTTTCATTTTCAGAATCGGATTTAGGCTTTTTGTTTGACTTTTATTGGCTGATTCTTAATCCTTTACTAAGTAAAAATGTTTTAATTGAACTTTTCTGCCATGATAATATGCTGCCGCGAGGAAAGTTTGAAATAATTGGTTACCCGTGTTTTATTTTCCATGTGGTATATTTTTACATGTACGTTCAAATGAACGTAACCTCTGCTATATAAGTGTGTTCCTGATTTATAAACATTGAAACGTCAAAGTCAATGGATGAAGACCAACACCAAATCTTGGCAGGAAATCTTCTGACTTTCAGTTCTGTTGTTGTTTATGTAACAAAACCTGCATTCTTGGCTAATGCACGATGCAATTACTAATTGATTCTAATCAATCTTCTTCCTGGCAACTATGAAAGCTTCAAATGTAAACAAAGCACTTTTTATGGGTGATGATATGAACATTTTATTTTAACACATATTTTGAGATATTTTTTTTGAAATTTTCTAACCTTTCTTGCTACGTGTATGAGCAAAAGTTACAATATAAACCACATTAAACATGAAGTACATTTTTACTTCAAACTTTTGGAACATGTGCATGTAACAGAAGGTGTATGCTTCTTAACCTACCTGTATTTGTCTTTTAAATCTTAATCATGTTGTTTTGTCCCTTTTCTAAATTAAGGAAATATAAAATCAGTCGCCTGTTAATTTTGTATTACTCTCAAATACTTTCAAAATCTATGTTCATTTCGATATTCTTCAAAAATTCTAAAAACTAATTTTTGTTTATACAAAAAATGTAATTCAGATATAATTTCTTGTCAATGAATAATACGGAAGTGTTCCAACTCATTACCTCGTGAAGAAAATGTTAAACCAATTTTTCTGCACCGGACACGTGTTTCGAATATTAAATTTCATCAGTGATGCTTCTTTCATTTTTGTAATCTAAATTTGTATATTTGCTTTACATATTGTGCGCGGCTCCGAATTTCCTGTAGGGTCGATTTAGCAGCATCTCTACGAATTCCTTTCGGTTATCAGTTGTCGTGTTTTTTATTACTGTAAAGTGTTTGTTTCGTTTTTTTTTTCTTTGTAAAGATATAAGAAGTGGCCAGTAAGGCTGCCAGAGAGCGATAATTTAGACATAATTTTCTAAATATTGTGCGCGAGGTATGCATGAATTAAAATATACTGACTCCCAAAAGAAACGATACGTGGTGGTATTCCAAACAATTTTCAATCAATATTTGAAATATGTGGATTTTTAAGATAAAATTGTTTAGTAAGTCTAGTTACTTCAATATACACAATTTCTTTAGCTATTCATTCACCCAGAACGCCAATATTAACATTTTCATGATTTGCACGAGCTATTCATTACCACGATATCTTGGTTTAATTCAGGTGCTTTAAACAACGTTTTCGATAGAATATGATCTCACAAAACAAAAAATCACAAAAATTTCAGAATATGATCTCACAAAACAAAAAATCTCAAAAATTTCAAAATTTCTCGCCCCACAAAGTGTCAAAATTAATCAAAAAACAGCGACGTCAACCAGTTGGAATGTTAGAAGCGGGTCTACGTCATTCTGACGTTGCCGAGTAATTCCGAGAAACGCAAATCATTGTTTTGCGTTAAGCTATCCGTCACAGGATGATTGGATCATTCATCGGCCTTTAAGACCGTGTATAAGCACCACTACCCAATGTGACGTCACGTCTACGTAACTTCTCTACGGTTCACTCAACAGTAGCGTTAACGCACCAACAATAGAGTAAATGTGAAAGGAATCGAGAGGAACCTGCAGAAAACGGAATCAAGACTTTGTGTCTCTGCAAAGGAATCGAATTTACCAAAATTGAACAAATTTGGGATTTTTATAATGCAATCTTTGCTTTTAGCAAAGGTATTGCGTAATTGTCATAAGATGAAATGAACATTTGTTTCATGTAATGTTCTGTTCATGATCTAAATTTGAATCATACAAAAATTTATAAATGTGCGTTTTTATGTAGTAAATTTATTTCAATTTATTTATATGTAACGTTTCTTAGGGGAGTCAGTATAATATCAGTTGTACTTTCAGTACTCTCAACCAAAATGATTCAATATGAAGAAAAAAAGTAAACCATCTAATAATTTAAATTCAAACTATCATATTTTGGAAGGGGTGATAGGGTCCAAATTTTATTTAGCCTTAAGGTTTACAAAGAGTCTTAATTAAAATGATAGTCATTGATAAAATTATTGGAGGAATTGTGCAAGGGTGTAAATCAGCTGCATTTTGATGATAATTTAGAATGATATTGACAAGTTTTCAAACATTATATTTCAAACATGTTGTTACATTGTTATTTCACCAAAGACAAGCTTCTCTCTGGTACCAGCAGTATCCTAATAAGTGTCTATGCTGTTTTTGTAGTGTAGTCAAATCTTATGATGTTATTTTTATCACATTCAAATAAAGCAAGAAGTTATTTTAAAAAAAACCTCGTTGTCCTTAGAAAACCTCTTTTTATTGGAGAAAGGGAGAAAGCGAGAGCGAAGAGCGCACATTCTCTTGATATCCAAAAAAATTGCTTCTGGAAAGTAAACGGCAGCAACCGTGACATATTGTTGAGGGCTGTATCTTTAAAACTTATCGCATTTAACGAATTTTGAAGTTAGGAATTTCAGTACTTTCTACAAATTATCATCAAAATGCAGCAGATTTTGTATTAATGACGACACTGGAAAATGTGGCTAAAAAAGTCATGTCTTATGAGTTTATCTTCAAAATTAAAAAGTTATTATTTCAAAATGAATAGAATGAAGTATATTATGATTCAATTGAAAAGATAAGTCGACAAATAGTTGACAAATTCATAAAATAAGGGTAAAGACAGTTTGCTGATTGTGCAATGCCAACCGTTAAGTGTTATTTCTTGTGAAGTTGTTTGAAGAACAATTATTTAAAGAGCTTACATATTGTTCTGGCAAGAACTGAAAAATAACAGGTGCGATATTTGTTTCTGAGAGGATTGTAACGGAATGTTAAGAGCTTTCCATGTTTATCAGAGATGCTAATCCATTTGTATATTGTTTGCAAGGAAGTGTTACATAGTAAATTCTATTGACATAGATTTTACGATGTTTTTGGTGCACGTTGCTTTCGAAATATAATCATTGAAATAGTTTTCATATTGCTTAAGCTAGATTGTACCTCTGTCCAAAATCGGAGAAAATCATGCATGGATACCCAATATTGCACATTTGGTAAATCTTATTATACAGATGTCCAATATTTTGTGGTTACAAAAAGGTGAATTCTTGGATTTTTTCAATGGGTGTAATGTTAAAGTTGTAGTCATCCGAATCTATAGACAATAAAGATATCCCTACAATCTAGGGGCTATATGAACAGTTTTCATAAAAGGTTCAAAGATTTTAAGCATGAAATTCCAGAAAAGTGATCATGGGATAATATAAGTTACGAGCTTATATATAAGGTACGACCTACCTCCGTCTTATTCTTTCGGTAAATTTTTGGACATGATAACTTTTCCCCACTCTTTGGCCATATTACATTGCTTAGATTGAGGATCACTGACGAGGGTTAAGTAACCGAAGTATCCGAAACATGCATGTCTGGTCCATGCTGAAAATATATCTGTTTCTAAATGATGCTACAATTTTGAAATTGAAGACGTTAAATATTGGACTTACCTACTGATGTACCGCATTGAAATATAACGTTAAACTTCAATATTTCATAAAGTTTGATAAATGAAATGTTATAATTAATATCTATGATAAAATATATGTAGGCTTAATGTATCGATTTAAAGAAAATATAGAATAATGCAAAAGTCATTTCATTTGCTGGAATCATCGTAACGTTGAATGGTCTTAATTGGTTTTTTTTATAAAACTGTTCATTTTAAGAATTCGCTTTGCGTATGATGAAGTTTGCAAATGCGCAACTACAGATATATATGTAAAATTAGCAAGATATCAGAGAGAAATCCTCTACAATTTTATCTTGATTTTGTCAATTACATGAATTCAAAAATACCAAACATGCCGTGCGGAGGCGGTTTATTTAAATATGTTGAGTTTGAACGTAATCATGGTAATTGCATTGATATCAAACGCACAGTAGTAGCACTGATAAAACACGACATACTTCATTAAATTAAACGGGCTAGGATCCAACAAGTAAGCATGTGTTTATAATGATAAGATACCATTAATTTCATATATCTGGAGACTCTTTATTATAGACATTGCTTTATGTATCTATACCTATTTTTGTAGCTTAATGAGATTTTTTTTTTCGTAACATAAAAAACAGAATTATTTCCAGATATCACACACATTTTGTTTATCGGAGGGAGCAGCCGATCAATCTTGAAGACTTTTATTTTTCTTATTTTGTAATTAGGAATAGCTGACTCGAAACCGAAAATGATATCCTGCACTACTATAAGTAATAAATTTGTCACGTTTTATCACCTATTCTCCGTAAGCACCAAACTATTTTGGAAATGCATGCTCTCAAAGGTTAATGAAATTTCATATTTGGGTTGGAATAAAGCAAGGCATAGAGAAACATCAATATATCGTTGCCAATTGACTTGGTTGCCATGGTAATCAGCTCACAAGATACTCAAAATATGAAAATTTATTAATTTCAGAGCCTTACTGTGTCGTACAAATGGTTCATAATTTCAATCATTATCAAAATCAAAAATAGAGGCTAAACAATATTCAACCATATTTCTTATCTTTTTCATGTTTTCATTATATATATAGTTACCATGGCAATAAATATTGCTCATTATGGCAATTTATTTAAGATGTTAGATTTTATTTTCTGTTTTTCCGTTGCTTTGTGTTAAATAACAAGAACTTTCTTCTAATTATTTGAAAGTACTTGAAATATACACTGAAATAGGTAGGACCTATATTTACATAGCAACCGTTTACATAGGTTTGAAATATCATGGATAAATTGGACTATCTGAGTTTGATAGATAAAAAATCTACTTCATTGCGAAATCTTGAACACATTTAATGTAACATACAATGCAATCTTACAAAAAATTAAATGAAATAAGTGGGGTAAGCGCTACCATGGCAATAGTTTAAAAAATGTCGAAAAAACAGATTCCAAAAATTACAATCAAAAGGCTTACACATTCTTAAAAGAAATATGAAACAGAATTGTATTGAGAGGAAAGAAAAGTCCGACAAACAGACGGAGACAATAACACGGCATCAAAGAAAAACGATTGACAACTTTATTTAATGAACAGTTTAGTTTCCAGAGTTCAGTGCAAATGCTGCATTTATTGTAGGTGGTGCTATTAAAAGCACCGTGCTTATACATTTTCAAATATTACATGAATCATGATACATAAACATGGCAAGCCATAGCATCTGAGTAAGTAGGACAAAAAAAAATTAAGAGGCCCAAGGGGGCCACATCACTCACCTGAGGAGACTGTATATATGTTTTCAATCAAAGTCGGTATAAGAATTGAAGAAAATCACTTTTAGTGAAGCTTTGAGAACGACGATGTGTACTTACTTCCTGTAAAGTTTGGTGACATTCTGTGTAGACGTTTAAGAGGATAAGTCAAAAATGTGTCATCCAATTAGAGCCTATGGAGGACATCTTGGGTTTCCGATCGGCTCGAAAAACACAAACTTGGTAGACTAAGAGGGCAATGAGTACTTGATTCCTGTGAAGTTTCAAGACTTTCTGTGAAGCGGTTTCAGAGGAGAAGTCGAAAATGTGTCAGCCAATCAGAGCCTGTAGCTGCCATCTTGGATCTCCGATCAGCTCCAAAAAACTTAAACTTGTTAGAGGGCAATAAGTTCTTGCTTCCAATAAAGTTTCGTGAAATTCTATACAGTGGTTTCAGAAGAGAAGTCGAAAATGTGTCAGCCAATCAGGGCCTGTGGCTGCCATCTTGGATTTCCGATCGACTCGAAAAAAACACAAATTTGGTAGAGGGCATTGAGTTCTTGCTTCCTGTGAAGTTTCATGAATTTCTGTGCAGTGGTTTCAGAGTAGAAGTCGAAAATGCATCAGCCAATCAGAGCCTGTGGCAGCCATCTTTGATTTCCAATCGGCTCGAAAAACACAAACTTGGTAGAGGGCATTGAGTTCTTGCATCCTGTGAGGTTTCGAGAGATTCTGTACAGCGGTTTCAGAGGAGCAGTCGAAAATGTGTTAGCCAATCAGAGCTTGTGGCAGCCATCTTGGATTTCCCATCAGCTCGCAAAACACAAACTTGGTAGAGGGCATTGAGTATTTGCTTCCTGTGAAGTTTCCAGAAATTCTGTGTAACGGTTTCAGAGGAGAAATCGAAAATGTGTCATCCTGTGGCGGCCATCTTGGATTTCAGATCGGCTCAAAAACACAAACTTTTTAGAAGGCATTGAGTGCTTGCTTCCTGTGAAGTTTCATGAAATTATGTGCAGCAGTTTCAGAGGAGAAGTCGAAAATGTGTCAGCCAATCAGAGCTTGTGGCGGCCATCTTGGATTTCCGATCGGCTCGAAAAACACAAACTTGGTAGAGGGCATTGAGTTCTTGCTTCCTGTGAAGTTTCGAGATATTCTGTGCAGCGGTTTCAGAGGAGAAGTCCAAAATGTGTCAGCCAATCAGAACCCTTGGCGGCTATCTTGGATTTCCGATCGGCTCGAAAAACACAAACTTGGTAGAGGGCATTGAGTTTTTGCTTCCTGTCAAGTTTCGAGATATTATGTGAAGCGGTTTCAGAGGAGAATTCGAAAATGTGTCAGCCAATCAGAGCCTCTGGCGGCCATCTTGGATTTTAGATCGGCTTAAAAAACACAAACTTGGTAGAGGGCATTGAGTACTTGCTTCCTGTGAAGTTTCGTGAAATTCTGTGCAGCAGTTGCAGAGGAGATGTCGAAAATGTTAAAAGTTTACGCCGGACGGACGACGACGGACGGACAACGGACGGCGTGCTATGACAATAGCTCACTTGAGTTTCGCTCAGGTGAGCTAAAAAGCATCAACCTGATTCAGTCGATCTCGCTTTAACTTTAATTATTTCAGAACGTTTAACAAACAAGTTACAAAACCTATATTAGTGTCTCACGATGGCTCAGAGGTTGGCGTAAGGGGATCCTTGGAGCAGGGGGAACCAGATTACCCGGGGGAACCTCCTAGGACTGAGTTAGTGACCGGCATACCCTCCCACATAAAACCCCTTTGCAAAATCAGGGATTCGATCCCAGGGCCTTAGACGTGTGTGCGCTGCCACTACACTAACCCTGCCCGTGCATTATTTAAAATCAAGGCGGAGAGGGGGAGGTTTGCTCATTGCTGATGGCATCATGATGTACCCTGGGTTGGTATGCATAAAAAAGTCTAACCTTGAAATTCTTAGGGTTGTGTATTCTTTATTTCCACTGGTCTTCCTCTGGTTTTCATCCTTTAATTGCGTCTGTGATTAGTTAGTCTGTTTGTTTCAACTCTGTCATAAGTGACCTGTCTTGTCTTCTTCTTATAACTGTACAATTGATTGCCTTTATTTCTGTTGTGCTTTTGCTCCCTGTGTTTTGTCGTCTTATTGGTATCGTCTTGCTGGGATACCTTTATTTTGAAATTAAATTCATTTATAGCTTTTACAAAATGATTACTTTGAACTTGAGGCCTTCCTCCCGGATGTCTATTTGTGTCTTAACAACTTTGACTCTTGTTTTTCTATTATGTTAAAGGGAAAGAGGTTGACAACAAGACTATCCTACACTGTTCCCCTACTGCTAAGTTTAGGATAGTCTTGTTGTCAACCTCTTTCACATCCGTCTAGAGTGTATATAAGGATATTCACTCGGGCAGATCTGTAACATTACAATTTGAACTTTACTTGAAAATTCGCTCAACATAAGAAATGGGTAAATGGTAGCCCATAATGAAACCTAACGAGACCACTTGGCAACCAAACGAAGTGTAGTGTTGTGCGCACTTGATAAATTTATATTTAACCATTTTGTTAGCTATAATCTTGGTAGATAGCCGTACTAAGTCGTAAACGGTTGCCAAATGGTATCCATAATTTACGTGTATTGTTTTGCGTTTAGTGCTATGATGTCATCTTACATGTTTGGTATTCCTTGTTCTTTTGATCTCTCTTGGTTGGTGTGCGTTTCTACTCTGAACTTTGGTAAAACGTGTTTGGTGCTGCCCTCGAGTCATGCTGGATATTCCATCATTTCTATAGAGAGTAGTAAAGAATTTGGCGAACAAATCAAGTTTGTGACAAATGACCTTTCATTAGGGATCTTTTTACATGTATTGCTATTATGGTTGTGTTGAAGTTTCGCTTAAACATATGCCCTTTTTTGTGTCAATCCTTCTCAAATGGTTGATATATTATGGTGTGGTAGATTCACGGAAACTCATCTGGTCCTCAGAAGACAGTCGTTGTAGTTTGAGATTGTTCAGAGTCCTTGCGTTTGCCATATATTGAAATAGTGTTGCCATAAAATATCATGAAATTTAAGTACATGAGTATTAAGCGGTTATATCATTTAATTCTGGATCACATTGATAGATTGCGCTCAAGTAGATGTAGTTCGCAGACTTTGGATTCTTAATGTCATCAATGCATCTTTTTGTAGAACTGAATTGAAATTTCAGGAGATTCCTCCCGTAGGAGTGACCGATATTGATAATATCCCCATACACAGTACAAAATTGATAATTCAGAAAACCCCAAAACGAAGGCATACAAAATCAGGATAAAACAGGAACCAAAGCAAACAAACAATAACCTCCACCAGATGAAAAGAAGCGAACTCCCAATGTGAGAATGAGAACAAAGACAGAGCGAATCTCGGCTTCATATAAATATGAATGCAGGAAAATATCAGAAACATGTGAAGAACATCAGGTCCATTCAAATTCCAACAATTTGTGGAATGATCAGAATTCCTTAACACACAACAAAGAATCTGTCACAGAATCAGTTTTCTGTCCATAAACCGTAAAATTTATGTCCATGAATGTTTGGTCGCCATGTTTAGTTTTGAAGGTACGCATATGTTGTTTATAATTTAAGAAAATCTTTCTTTCAATTTTGAAGAGGAATACTTGTAACGAAATCGCCTGCTACTGGCGTGGCGGATGGCCGTCCTACGTTGGTACCGACTACCCATTGGTCTCGTTGATGTAGTCATTCGTGTTTCATGTTTCTCTGTGATTTGGCGTTCCTTGTACTATTGCGTCTCTTTCTGTGCGTGTATTCTTTGTGTTTTTACAGTGTATGTTTGTGGGTTTGCTGTTGGCGCTGAAACTAGGTGATGTTGGAGATCCCCTCCTTTCTTTTGTACATAAGTAACAATCAATTACAGTTGATTTCAATTGATAGGAACAAACATTCTTTATATTTATCGCACATTTGTAACGCTGCGACTATCTTAACAAAAGGTCGAGAATTAATTCTGAATTCTGTCATTATTCTTCAATTTTATTAAACACAAAACCATTGTGTGTTTTAAACATTTAATTTTCATAACAATTGATAGAAACATTACATTAAATAGATGACCGTGCTTGTGTATGGATGAGATGAGTTTCTGTGTCTTCGTCTTCATCGTCATCTTCCCTTGTACAAAGTCTGCCCACAAGAAACCAATAAAATGTTCTTAAGCGACATCTTAGTCTCTGATCAAGAAAAGTAAATGGCACAAATAGCGAAGTTGACGCACCGAGCCATGTGAAACCCATTATCACAGAATACGGCGGAAAACAATTGTCACAATATGTCAACAAAATACAAACAAACTGGTGTGGAAACCACATCGCTACAAAAAGACTGCTAGCAAGACATACCGTTCCAATGGAGCATTTACCATTATATGAAAAATGTGCTCGCTTATTCCTTTCTAAGCTTGACGAGTTGGACATATAAGTACTGGCTGTTAATTCCTCGTCAATGTCATTTTGTCTTAATATATTAGCGATTGATATAGTAATTGTGATCACGATCATGCCGGTAGGTACGAAATATGTGATTAAGGGCGATGCCAGGGCTGCTTCCTCTTCTAATCCATAAATACACACGCCATCTATTTCCGGTAATGGCTTCCGTCCCATAATCCAAAGCGGCACGACTGTTGTTATTGCTATTACCCATGGCAGGATGATCAGAACGGCCATTTTTGTTATGGTTTCAGTTTTTCGATAAAACTCAACACTTATTGTATAAATCAGTGAGTCTAAACTCATCGTTAACAGAATCAGCATTGTTACAAATGGCAGCAGTACGTCCATGATAATCCACACTGCGCATGTCGTGTGACCTAAATCCCATATGGTCTTAAGTTCAAGATGTACTGCTAACGGGGTCACAAAAATACTCAAGACTGAATTCACTATTGAGATGTTTGCTATGCACAGATAAGATGACTGATATCGCAGTGTATCGGAAGTCAATATTACAATAATCAATATTGCGTTAATCAATAATGATAATATCGATAAAACAATCGCGAAGATCACAATGTTTGAAGAGTGTACGTCATGTTCCTCCTTAACACTGTCAAGTAAAGCGGTAAGATTTCCGTAGGGTAAATCGAGTAGAAATAATCCATACTGATCATAGTCTGGGTAAATGGATCTGTTATATTCAGTGTACTCCATCTGTAACAAAAGATGACAGATTACTTATATAGCAACGTTAAACTGTCTTGAAATGTATACGTATAACGACTTACTTTGAAACTTAGAAAAGTAAAAAAAAATTGAAATTAAGATATTCTTTGATCACTGCGGACCCTACATACACAAATGTGATAAACAATCTACATATAAAACAACCACAGCAACAAATATATGAAGGCAAACAGGAACACCAATAACAAGTAGACACATCAATCAAGGATGAAGGACAACACTACAGTCAAGGATATTGTGCACCCGGAGTCGACAGTGGGCATCCTTTACAGATGGTATAGTTAAACGGAATACAAGGCTTAGCAAGACAAACTCTATCAGTAAATAAAGAGATTGAATTATACGTGTACATGAATCGCACGAATTGCAGGAAAGTATAGGAGCGCAATACAATTAAGAGCAACAAATAGAAGTTCTAATCAATTTTAATCGAGGCAGAAAGGAGACATTTCAAAGTTTGATCATTAGGGCAGTGCAGTTAAAAATAACCGAAAGTAGTTGCATCAGACTAACATAATAATCGAGATATATGCTAAATGGATATAGCCTGAGGTTTATCTATCATTTTACGCACGTAATCCAGGATAACCACACCATCTGTTACTAACGTGGCTGATGGCCGTCCTAAGTCGGCAAGTCGTCTCGTTGGTTTATGTTTTGTCTTTAATGTTCCATGTTTGATGTCTCGTTTGCTGTTCCTTGTCTCTTGCTGTATGTGTTTTCTCTGTGTTTTCACTTTGGGTGTTTGGTGTGTTGCTGTTGGTGCTGTAACCGAGTTTTGTTGGAGATCCCCTCCTTTGTTTACTTTAAATTTGTATATATCCAAATGATTGCGTATATACTTTGAACTTATTTGAGAGTTTGCATGTATATTGTGCAATGTAAAATGAAAACGTAAAATAGTTCATTTTTAACTTGAAGTTGGTTTTTTTTAAGATAATAATCAAAACATATTTGCCTGATTTGCCTGAGGAAAATCTGTTAAGTCAACATAAACTTGCATACTGAAATCATCTTGTCCAAAAACCCATTACATTTAAGTTACATAGATCTGTGATTTCACTTTAGATCTGGCATTGATGTCAAAGTCTGAATAAATGTTCGTAACAAGTGGAGGATTTCGTCTGATAAAAATGTAATATTTTAACATCTTTCATCCAAATATTTATTACCCCGTTACCCTTTTGTATCAAACATTTGAAGTTTTCAAACACAGCATATATTTCTTATGGATCATCTATTTGTGTGCTCCAGTCGATCCACATAGGATATTTTGTAATGGACTATTACTGTTACAGTTTTTGTCATGATCAGTGGCGTAGCATATATGCTGAATCATCGACATTTTTCAAAGAACTTAAGTCAATAGGTTTTTATCAAGAGTTTATTTTTCTCGAGCTGTCGACGGCAAAGCTCCGATTCGCATTCCCCCCCCCCCCCCCCTCTTACATTGGAAAAGTACTTCCGCTTGTGCCCGTTATCTGGCCCTCATACACCTATTAATCATGAAAAACATCTGTTTCATTTTTTCCTAGCTGAACCATTGATACATTGCAGCAATTATATAATAAGTATAAAAAGAAGTACTCATCAGTTTATCAGACTCTATGAAAAGTGGTCAAATTCTATACATATCAGGCAAATATATCTTGTAATGACATAATATATGTATTTGAACAAATCAAAAGAAATATAGAACATTAAGTTTGAAATACATTTGCTCTTTTTCATCGAGGCATCAAATACATACATTTATATTTATATACATGTATCAAGGTAATACTAACATCACCTTACATTGCATCTACACGTACATGTACCTTTATATCCGGTTTACACGAAGGATGTTTCGTCCGTTTGGGCGTTGATACATCAACATGATGAATTTTATCATTTTTTTGTAGAATTCTATTGCAACATGTCTAAGCTGAATATATATGCATACGTGTATGCTATAATGTATAAAACTAAATTTCATATCTGGTCCATGCTGCTTTATGAGTGTCCTTAAATTTGAGGACGTTTAATATTCAAATCGTAGAGGCCATTCAATTATGCTGAAACAATTCATTTTAGTTGCATTATATGTGTACCTTAAGGCATAATGACATACATGTATATATCACTTTACATTATGAAATACATATATGTATGGAATCTCTTATAATATTTGAACATTGAAAGTTTTCAGATAAAGATTTAAATAAATTCTTCAGAAAAAAAAAAAAATAATAAGATAACCAAATAGAGTTACTCAGTATACGTGAAATATTCCATGTAGAATTATTCAGAATTATTTTTCTACGAAAATGAGATAATATTTTCAGCATAGAGTCTTACGAAAACATAATATCGGATTTCTTGACAAAAACTGGATATTCACATAAAAATTCAGTAAGTTAATCATACTATTTACAAGTCTTACCTTATGCGTGAGAAAGATCAATCACTTTCCAGTAATACATACAAATAATATTCTCCACGCAAAATAATGATATTTTACTGCATTTTCTAGAGTTCATGCAATAAAATCAATTCGCTGAATAAATACTTCATGACTAAAAGCAAATACAAATCTGCGTTGATATATAGTTCTGCTTCAAGGAACAATTATTCAGTAGCACTGTCGTCGGGATTTATTGATAAAGCCCGAGACTCAGAATTTGGAATTTTCTATATCGAACGGCGGGATCTTCACGCAACATGCAAATTTCATCATTATAAGATGTATACGTTACAGGGGCAAGCAAATTTAACATTAGGGAACACTGCCTCAAGAATTTGAACAAGAAAAAAATTAACAAAAATACGAAAGAAAAAAAGAAAGTTTTAAGTATAATTTAAGATCCATCCGACCCCTTGAATTTCCACTGGGGCTTCTCCCTGGACCCATTAGGGGCCACAAAGCGATCCCCGAACCCCCTAACTATAAGTGCTTCCTCTTGAAAAGTACTTTATTAAAACAAAAACACAATTTTTCAGGGACTACATGTAAATATTTATCAACGATCCGAGCAAGCAAAAATACCTGAAGTCGTATAAATGCAACATTTATAATATGACAAACTTTTCTCAAAATTCCTCCCAGCCAATTTTGATTCTCAGAGTTTATACGTCTTATCTAAACAGCTCTTTTGTAAAGTTTTGTGGCTTCATCAAGTGAAGAGGATGTAAACAAGTCAAACATTTGAACATTTATCAATCACATCTTAATGGAGCGCAAGTTTACTTCCAAGGTCTCATAAACAAGTTTAACTACCGTGTATATCTTACGTTTTATTACATTTTCTATCGCAATTTGCACAATATAATAATTCAATATCGAAATGATATACGCAGTATGATTTTAAGAATTTGCAAACCATTTCTCTTTTTCTGACATATCGTAGATAAAGGAATCTGAGTAAATAAAGTGAATGGTGTTCTCAGTGTATATTCGGAGAATACATGTACAATGTACTATATATGATCTATAAAATGATAGATAACTGATCGAATCATGCAATTAAAATTAGTTCAATTACTTTTTTGTTTCCTTATATATATAAATTTGCTTAAGTTTTGTAGTATAAGTTATTTACTTTTTTTCTGTAGATAACTTACATATAATTTCTTCTTTTAGTAAAGAATCGTATTTGAAATATTAAGGTGAGAATAAAACCTTTCATGTAATAAGATTACATGTATGTTTTTAAAGAATGAGAAATCTCTGAAAAATATTGAATACTTTTATTTAATTATTTATCCAACTTTTATTTGATTATTTATCCATCTTTTATTTCATTGATTTCTTAAGATCTGTATTATTTGAATTCATTTTCAATCATACAACATAAAACTTTCAATTTTAAAATGACATAAGTTTTATATATATACATGTACTGTATATTAAATTCCTCTCTTTATTCAAACATGACATACAAAATTATGTGTTCATTCATTTCATGCCATTTCATAGGAAATAATAAGGGGAATGGAAAAGCATTCTTCATTGATCATTATACAAAATAGAAAACAAACCCCTACCTTGACACATAAATTCCTTCTCAGGTTCTTAGAAATATTGAATCTCTCAGCTTTAAACTTCAGCTATATACCCTTACTCCTTAGAGGCATCTGTAACAACTTATGTCGGTACTTTGTAAGCGTCGCTGGCGTTAAAGATGTTAATTAGCTGACTAAGAAACAAATAAGTGATTAGTGATCTCAGTCGGAAGAAATGCCCTTAATCTTTGTCTTGTGACATGGCAGACCTACACGTGCAAGGAGAAGAAATGGAGTGTTCGATTAGGTCATATTTATTCGATTTTGAGCATTTTACTGTCTTGAAAATTTTAAATAGAAAGAAAAAAAAATCAATTCAAGGAATCGTGGTCCCCCGCTTTTGGGTGTTTGTCTTTAAAGAAATGCTTCCAGACCCCCCCCCCCCCCCCCCCCACCCCTTATTCTCAATTTTTCATAATATTTCTCATGTATTATCCAAATTCTAAAAATCAAAAGATTAAACTCCAAGAAAAGGTCAAAAGGTCCAAACTTTTGTTACCAAGGAAAAGGCTTGTGAAAAAGAATGCGCTTGTGAAATATGAAAGTTCTATCATTTGAATTACCATCCAGAAGTTATGGTCGAGGTTGAAGTTTTGAAATGGTGGTCAACCTGCAAAGTCGAAGTAAAAAGGTCAGAATGTTGTTATTAACAGAAATGTCTCGTCAGAAGGAATACACATGTGAAATATGAAAGCCATACCACTTACCATTCAACAGTTATTGTCAAGGTTAAAAGTTTTGAAAAGTACGTCAGACTCCGAGGTCAAGGTCAAAAGGGGGAAAAATTGGTAGTCCCATAAAAAGGTCTTGTCACAAAGAATACACATGTGAAAAATGAAAGCCCTACCACTTACCATTCAAAAGTTATGGACAAGGTTAAGGTATTAGTGTCTGACGGACAGACAGACGGACGGACGGACAGGCAAACAAACCCCGAAAGCGAAAACGGGGGACAAACATGTCAGCTAAGATGCATGTTGATGATGTCGGTGCAAAAATTTTAATTCTTTTTATCATTTTATTCATCTTTTGCTTTGATTAAAGAAATTAAGACAAAATGATGGGAAAAAATTATCTAGAGAGGTTTAGAAGTCGTTACGTGTACGGGTACGTGTACGTGTAGACGCAATAACTGTGTATGACGTCATTATTTATTGCGTACGGGAAATCGCTACAAGTTGTCAATAACGTGTAAATCGCGAGCTACACGAACGTAGAAACGTGTAGGCATTTATGTTTATATAACAGATGTATTTAACGAATTCTTGTACCGAAAATATTTAATAAGTTTTAATTCATCATTTTTTCTATTTATTAGTCTCGTATATGTTTGGGTGTCTATATTTTACGTCATCGCTAAGCGCATCAGTACACGTACACGTACTCGTCAATTTTCTAAACCTCTGCTGCTTTTTACGTGTAGATGTACTTGTAGATTACACGTACGCGTACCCGTACGCGTTAGCCTTCTAAACCTCTCTAGTAATATATATATTATGGAAACGTGTGCGGAAAATTTAAATAGGAATCAAGAATGACAAAATCCGGTACCTATTCGGGGAGGGGGGTGTATTTGAATAGAATAATTCAAGATATTTGTATTTATTTGAGAATTTCGATCATTTTTGTTGGCGTAAAAATGAGGAACTTTATATTTGCAAACAGCATGATATCATTTAGCGATAGTTCACGCACAAATGCACCAGAATAAGCATTGACAACCATTGTCTTCTAGGATATTTTATAAATGATTATCTTAGATGGTAGATTAGAAAGTTTTCGATTGTCGAGTTATTCTACTAACTCAAAATTAAGATAGCTGTAAGTCCTCTCTTTTCTTTTAAGTTTTGATTGTCTGCATAACGACTCTTAATTACCATTAACGTATCCCAACGTCCACAAAGAAATTTTGCTCAATCCTTTTATCATTTTCCTGTTCCCTTTCAAAACAAAGAGATGATAAATGAAGCATATTAGCAATATCTAAATAAACAAATAAACACTTCAGCGTAAGAGGGTGTTGAAAGAAAGAAAGGAATGCAAAATACTCAAATAACAGTTACATTGAAGAATTCTACATTATCTCCCAATACCACACTAAACCGCAACAGCCTTGTAATTGTTGATAATGAACTTGACCGATTTATTTCGAAATTGCATATGAACAATGATGATTGATGACAAATTTCTAGGATACTTCAGTTTGCACTCAGAAAAATGCACTGAGCAGTGTTCGTTTAAGTGCCCATGTGTTCACACAGTACATTACGTACAACTAAAATCAGAAAACATGCAGCAGAAATTTAGACTATGGTAAATATGCACATCTTGATAATTTTGAAATAATGGACAAAGATTTTCAATAAAACTCTATTTTCGATAATTCCAAAAATGCAAAAGTAACACAAATACAACTTTGAAGGACAAAGCATCCAAAACCATATACTGTGTACATGTATAGAATAAAATGTAACACCTAAGATATCACGAATAAATCGTAAATTGGCCACTTTCTAGCGACAATTCAAAATGAATTCTTACTAGTGAATTAGTGAATTATGTGGTAGCACAATTTTTCCGTGAGAACAGAACACTTATTCCGAAGGATGGTATTAAAACTCGAGCAAGTAAACGTCGTGTGTGTTCGAAACATTCGGAATAAATATCCTAAATTGTGTTGCACTGTCTTTTGTTAAGATGGTTGTTGTTTGCCAGACAGTCCACGGAAAGTTACACAAGTCAATCTCCTGCCTTGCTGTAGATATTTCGGACATCAATTTAACCTCAAATGTGCACTTCAAATTCAATGCCATTTTTGTTACTCACAGTGTCCTTTAAAGTAGCTCATACATGTATTGCAGTCATAAACTCACACAACAATCTAGACAAAAGACAGTGCAACAAAGGTGAAGATTTATTATATTCATTCCGAATAAGTTTCGAACACATAAGATGTTTACTCATGAAATTCACTAGACTAAATACGGATTCCGAAGTGCTCCAACTCTATACCTTTCCGAAGAAAATTTCCAACCATTTTTATGCACCAGATACGTGTTTCGGATGTTAAATCCTCATCAGTAATGCTTCCATCCAAAGAGATATTTAGACACAGCCAAAAATTCATTGTAGAAGCGCCCACTGGTTATATTTTTTATGTTGTTCGTAAGTTTTGCAGCATTTTACTTAGTGTATAAGCAATCTGAGCCATATAAACGATTGATTTTGTATTAAAATGACTGTACTGAATAGTTCGTAAGTACTTCAAGCTAGTAATTTTATATAATGAGTTAAAGAAGATCTTGACGATAATCTCTACAACACTCACAATCGACGCATCAAAGAAGTACCGGTCAATCACCAAGTCTCAAAATCGACAAGGTGACTATTAGAATTTCCATTCGAACAGTTGGTTTAAACAGTATTTATTCAATTTACATAAAATAATTATTACAATAAAGAAAGAATTTGAGGATTGAGTAACAAGGAGATACCTTATGAATACAACTCTCTCCTCCAGTTCAATAAATTACAAGAATAGAAAACATTTATGAAGTTGACATTTTTCAATACTATATAAACCTGATAAATAACTGTAGCTAGAGATAGAAGAGGATGAAAAGATAAGGAAGAGTTGATGTAGAAAGAGAAGAGAGAAAAGAAAAAAAAAATATATATATATATAAATGTATAAGAAAATGAAGTATATAAAGATGAAGATGTATATAAATATAGAGTCATGTTTAGTATTGATGTTACCCAAAATGTTGATTAAATTTTGTGTTAGTTGTGTTATGTTATGGTTATAGTTTAGTCAAATCGTTTACTCATTTTGATGAAGTTATGGACCGCTAAAATTATCTGCTCATTTAGTTCATCACTATAAAGGGGACATCCTTTCAAAAGCGTTTCAATACTCAGATTAATGTTCAGACTTAATAGTGTTGAGTTTCTTATTTGCTCGAAGTTTTTACATTTTAAAAGATAATGTTCTGCAGTTTCAAGCAATCCACATGTACATTTATCATTATCTGAAATATGGTTATTGAATACATCTGCATTTAGAGAGCTGCAACCGAGGCGAAGTCTTGTATGTAGAATTTGAAGCTTTCTTTCACCAATATAAAAAATTCGAACAGTTGCGAACCCCGGAATAAAGAAGATTCCGAAGTTAGACCAGGTGCTCGGGGAGAGACAGCATCTCCTGTCTGCATGCGACACCCAACACAACAGCTCCATGAAAACTTGTCAAATTCAGTGATTGTCTCGATGTACATATTGAGGTAAATGTCAATTAAAGATGTCTGGTTTGTTGATGATGACAGCCATTCAATCGCAAGCAAGAATGTCACTTACTATTCTGGAAAGGGTGGCCTGATATGCTAGTGGATCTCTGATGAGCATGAAATCAAGGTCATGACTAGGAAAAGCATTCGTGTTTTCTACTTGTAGAAGCACCATCATCTTGAGTAGTTAAGAAAACAAAAAGGTTCTAGATTTGGCGATCTTGGATTTTGGTTCCTGTTTATTTATACAGTTATTTTTGTTATATTTATCACAGTTTACTATGAAATGGGGATGAATAAATTTTGCTGTTAAAAATATATGACTCCTACAACATTAGACGAAAAGTTCCTCTATTCCATGTTAATGCCCTTGCATAGATCTGCTTGAATGTTGCAATAATGTTTGCTCTCTTGTTCAAAAAGCTTTCTAGGTCCTGTAACATCATATCCCACCCATCCTGCTATGTCTTTCGGTACATTTTGGACATAATTTTCCCAGGTTTTGGCCATATTCATTGTGTAGATTGAGGATCACTGACGAGGGTTATGTACCCGAAACGTGTATATCTGGTCCATGCTGCACATTTACCTGTTCTTAAATGATGCTTTTGAATTTGAAGACGTTTAACATTTGTACCACTTGCTGAGTGTCACTGCTGGTGGACCAGGAGTACCCGAGGGCACATGAAGCCAAGTACGATCATCTTCGGTTGATCGTTTCTTCAACGCATTCGAAAATTTCTGTTATAAAAAATTCTTGAAATATCTAAAACGTGGGTCCTGTGTCATGATATCCCACCCATCCTGCGACGTCTTTCGGTACATTTTGTCCGTAACTTTCACAGTCTTTGGCCATATTATATTGTTTAGATTTATGATAACTGACGAGAGTTAAGTAATCGAAACCTGCATGTCTGGTCCATGATGCAAATTTATCTGTTCTGAAATGATGCTATTGAATTTGAAGACGTTTTTACATTTCTGTGTATTCAAATTTACGAAAAACAAACAAACAAACAAACAAAGTTCAACGGAATCAACTGGAAATAAAACCGATCTCTTCGATTAGGGAATATCACCTAGTGTAATGTCTCATAATAAAATAAGGTTTAATTTCCCAATGACATAACAGAAACGCATAGCATGCCATAAAATACTAATACTAATATCAAGGACAGATATCAACCCTGTCCATACATGTCCCATGTGCTCAATACTTGGTTTGGCGCAGACATCAAAAATGAATTATTCCTTTAATCTCCATCGGTGCTTGACACCAAATTTACAAAGCGATAAACACAGACGGTTTTATTAAATGAGAGCAATGGAGAATATCGATAAGTGTGACAGAATCTCCCCTTTTTGATTGACTTCTTGGGAATTGAATTTGTCTGAGACTGTTTACTGAGAGAAATTTCATTTTCCGTGACATCAATTCCTGATTGAGTAATCTTAGGCATTCATGTAAAGGGTGCAAATTCTACAGTAAACTGGATTTCTTTATCTTTATTTGAAATGCTAAAAAGAGGGAATATGTAGAAAAATAATCATAAATCGTTGAATGTATCATTCGACAAAATTATGTAAAGAGTAAAATATTCTACTATTTAAAATTATTTAGGATTTTTATCGGACAATCCTCTTTTCCTAACCGTGAAAAAGAATATATGCAAAGATAATGAATTAATATTTTTGTTCAATTTCAATATTGATATAAAACCTTAAACAAATAAATCTACTAAATTACTTTTAAAAATACTAATGCTTGCGTTTTCATACAGCAGACAAAAATTTTAAGAGATTTGCTGAAAGATTGTGTTAAAACACCATAAATAATAAGAGAAATGCACCCGCCCGCCTGAAAAAACCAAATCATTCTGTAAAGGATCAATATTGAATCCCCGATGAAACGCAGAAGAATAATAATCAAGCCAACAAACAATATGAATGAAGAAAAACGACCAAAAAGAAGAACACTATGTCAGTTTAGGCTGAGTAATTTGATCACAAAGGGGTTAACAGCATATTACCGAAATTGAAACAACATTTTTCGGGCTTAACAGAATTTACCAGATAAGTTTATAGTTAACTTCATGAAGATCAGAGAATGTTCACTGTTAGTAGATTTAATGATTTTTTTTTGGTTGAGTGCGAACTGTGTGCAAGTCTTGGCCATCATTATTTAACCCGGCAGTATTTATATTCATTTTACTTTTATGATCACTGACGAGGGTTTAGTACCCGAACTTAAATTAAATTTATCTGTTCTTAAATGATGCTATTGAATTTAAAGACGTTTAACATTTGAACTACTTTGTGAGTGTCACTGCTGGTGGACCAAGAGTCCCCGAGGGAACATGTAGCCAATTTCGATCAACTTTGGTTGATCGTCTGTCTCTTCAACGCATTTGAAATTTTCTGTTACAAAATTTCTAAAACGTTGGTCCCGTAGCATCATATCCCATCCATTCTGCTACATCTTTTGGTATATTTTTGGACATAACATTTTTCATACTTTTTGGCCGTATTATATTATTTAGACTGAGGATCACTGACGAGTGTTTAGTACCCGAAACGTGCATGTCTGGTCCATGTTGTAAGTTTACCAGGTTTTGAATGATGCTATTGAATTTTAAGACGTTTAACATTTTATGCACCATTCAATTGCGGACAGCCTACATTTTGTTTGTTTTAAAAATGTCATAATCTGTCATATGTATAATCATTATATGCATAATCAGTTTCATATGTGCCTTTTAAGACTATGCATTACATTTCAGTACTGTAACAATAGATACTGTATTTTCTCTCATTTTGAGAAATATTATTCTTTCTGAGAAGTATCATCTGTTTCTGCATCTCAAAACAAAACATTGAAATGTTAAAGCAAACCATACCAACCTTGGTTCAGTCATTAAGTATACTAGTTAATGCGGAAGGGTTCCAACTCTATACCTTCTTAGAGAAAATTTCAAAACAATTTATTATGCACCAGACACGTGTTTCGGATGTTAAATTCTCATCACTGATGCTTCCAGCCGAAATACTTTATTTAAGCCACCAACATTCATTTCACTAGCGCCCTCTGGTTAAATTGTACATGTAGAATTTTAATTTGTGTATTTACTTCACAGAGAGTGCGCGGTTCCAAATTTCCCGTAGGTTCGATTCAGTAGCATATCCAATTAAAATTTATGTTCAAAATATCATTTGAGAGATGGTGCTAAGATGTTAACCTCCTTTAATTTCGATAATATATTTGGATAAAATCAAAAGTTTGCGAAAAGGCCGGATAATATGCATGATATACTTCACGTACAACTTCGTTCCTCGTGGTCTTGGTTTTTAGTTTCTCTATCCACATGGTATCTTACAGATATCTTACAAAACAGCCTTCGATGATGTTTATGTAATAAAAGAACAAAAAAGTCTGTCTGACTTTGCTAAGAACGTTATCTAATCAAGTGAAAACCGTTCATATTCGATTACATAAAGCGCTATTTTATCTTTATTATGACACACTCAACATAACCTCATAACATTTCATTGGATAAAAATTTTAATATTAAAGCAGCACATTCCGACTTCGGGATGTAAAGGGGTTATCACTAATAATACATATTTCTTAACGTAGATTGTTCCATGTTATGGTCATTCATCGGTGTACCAAGTATCATATCCGATACCTCCCCCGTTCGAGAGATACGGCCGTTCAAAATGTCAGTTGTAGCCGCGCCTCCTGATGAATATTAATGAGCAGGAGAGCTCCGAGGAGAACCATGTACCGATTTAGTAGGCTATTTCGATGATTATTCTAAACAAAGAGAGGTGAAATAGACATAGTATGTTTCTTTCACACGTCATTTCAAACGGTAACGATGAAATAATGTGTATCAAACGATTTAGGACCGATTTTATCTAATCTGACTTACTTGTCCAGCAAAATATCAGCTACTTCGTGGTGTTGGACGAGATTCAATACATTTTTCACTGAATTTTATACATCCATTTGGTCTCTAATACAAATATACATGTACTTTCCATATTGCTATTCCACACTCTGTCTTCTTTTTTCATCTTTCTCTATCCAAATCTAAGTATCAGTACGTTTTCCCCTCTTTTCTGTTGAGAGTGTACGCTACTCGCCATGTTTGTTTTGATTTGTACAATACGACGAGCCGTATCGCGCACGCGTGAGGGCTGGTATATCCCAAACATGGGCAATTTTTGTGGCGCCACAAAAAATCGTTTTTAATTTCATTTATTCTGATAACTTCAAGGACCTTAGTTTAATAATTTTGGTATTAACGGAAAGTTTATAACTTTTACTATCCAGGAAAAATAGAGAATTGCCCTATATCTTTTTTATAAGGCATATTTTCGTCCGAAGGCGGAACGTGCTGCTTTAATTGTAACGTTAATATGAAAACGGTTAAGTTGGCGCTTTATTAATACCATGTCCAAATCTTAAATCCTTTAATTATTTGTAACCATACAACACAGCATATCAAAATCACTATCAATATAATTTCTATTTCAAACAATATATAAATGAGTTAAAGAAGATCCTGACGATAATCTCAACAGCACTCACAATAGAGCATCAAAATGAGCATCGACGGACCCCTAGCAAGCTAGAGGTGGAACCAGGTGCCCGGAAGGAGTAAGCATCCCCTGTTAGACTAGCCGCACCCAAACAATATATAAGTAACACTTAGGATGCGAGCATCGTCAAAAGTGACTACTTGCCCAAGGACATGGAACAAGCTTGATCCTTAACGCTTGAATACTTAATCATAATTATATCTTATGGTAAAATAAATCAAAGAAGCATCTAAATCTATGACAAAAAAGCAAACAAACAAAAACCTCCACCACATGAAAGGAGCGATATGGGAACGAGACCAGGTGCCCAGAGGGTAAGCATCTCCTGCTTACATGCAACACCCGTCGCTTCAATTTGGTAGAACTGTCACATCCATTTTGGAAGACATAGAGTACAATCCTTGTTTGGATGGTTTAAATGGTCTATGACAGAATATCATCAACAATTCTGGAGAGTGGGACATCATAGTGTATGACGAGTTCCCCATATCGACCGTAGAACTTCCTCAGTGACGATGTTAGTCGGTCACAAACATATCCCTGACTGAGAAGCTTATCTGAAAGACGCCTAGCTCTCAGAACAAAATGTTCAAAATAGCATTGGAGGGATGGCGCCAAGATATTAACCTTCTTCAATTTCCTTTAACCTCCTTTAAATTCAACGAAAGGCACGAGGAAATTAAAAACAATCAGAAAGTTTTCATACTGATGTTGCACAGAATGTAACAATTTCCCATGTAAAACGGAGTAATTTCCGATATGAAATGGAGTAATTTCCCATGTGAAACGGAGTAGAAAGAATAAGTCCTTACATGTACAGTGTATCATCCATGTATTCCATAATGCAAAATGAAAGGTAATAAATTCAAGTACGGGTATATACATTGAATTCATCTGTAAAGATTAAATCATTAACAGCTTAGGGTTCTTCTTTCCAGCTCTGTCGCCTGAAAGAAGCTTTGTTTTAGCGCTTTATCAATGTGGAATATTACGGAAACTAGCCATTTCATCGAAAATAAAGGAGGTTAATATCTTGGCACCATCCCTCCAATGCTATTTTGAACATAGATTTTATTTTAATCTGCTTCTGAATTGACCCTACAGGAAATTTGGAGCCGCGCACTCTCTGTCAAATAAATACATAAATTTTGATTCTGAAAATTACGCCAGAGGGCGCTAGTGAAATGAATTTGGGCTGATTAAGAAAAGCAGTTTAGCTGGAAGCATCACTGATGGGAATTTAATATTCGAAACACGTGTTTGGTGCACGAAAATTGGTTTGGAATTTTCTTCAAGAAGGTATCGAGTTGGAACACTTCCGTATTATTGTATGAATATGCTTAAAAAGAGGCACTTAAAGACAAATAAACGAACACACAGCCATAGAATATGAACGTTATTCGTTGCAATATTGGTTTGTGCGTTACTGTAATTACTGCAAAATCGAATGGCTGGAGATTGTATCTTTAATCTTTAATGTTTTGTATGTCAAAAAGGTACAGTTCGCCTACCATTTACACGTAACTTCATGGACTGAACAATTTTATTCAATTTAAAAGTCGTAAAGACAGCAAAATTGCCCATTATCTCCGCAATTAAATAGTTTTATATGCCAGTATAATTGGTATGTGTAGGAAACATGATTCGAAAATTACTTTTAACAGTTCAGTGATAAAAATGTGTCACTGGGTTAACGTTTGTTCTTAATATACGCAGACAAATCAAACGCAAAAATGTAATGTCTCTGTTAAAGACCGAAAAAAATACCGAACCTTAATACTATCTGGTTTGCAAAAACCGTTGGTATGATTTATAGTTTCCTTCTTGTGAGAGGGAAAATATTATATAAAAAGTCCCTCTAATAGGAGCAACCCGTAATACCTTTACACTGATGTGCATTGGGTAATATAAGAAAAAATATTCCAAAATATAGTAATCTCATCGCCATACATCAGCATGAAACACGTATTTCCACAATGTCAAAGAAAGGAGAGCATCTACAACCTGACTCGGTTACATCACCAATAGTAAAGCACCAAAAACCGTAATAAGAAAGCAAAGAGTAAACAAGCACAGCAAGAGACACAAAAGAGACATACGACTCAGAAACATAAAACGCAAAAAGACTACACATAAACCAACGAGACCAATGAGTTAGAGAAAATCCTGACGATAATCTCAACAGCACTCACAATAGAGCACAAAACTGAGCATCGAGGACCCCTAGCAAGCAAGAGGTGGTACCAGGTGCCCAAGAGGAGTAAGAATCCCCTGTTGGCTAGCCGCACCCGCCGTCAATGGTCATGCACGAAAATGAAAACAATATATAAAATTCATCGACAGTCTAACGTTATGTATATATAGAAAGTGTTATGGCGACAATGTCAGGGAAATATATTCAACACACTTACTGTCAAACCCCTCGCGGGGAACATTTTTACGAGCTCTACACGCCAAAGGGCATAAGTGTGACACAAATGAGTTAAAGAAGATCCTGACGATAATTTCAACAGCACTTACAATAGAGCACAAAACTGAGTATCGACGGAACCCTAGCAAGCTAGAGGTGGGAATATGTGTTCGGGAGTAACTTATGGTTGTCATCTGCCACGGAAGTAGCGAAAGGTGAGATTATCTGCATTAGGCACGGTCCATTTGATATTAGGGGGGGGGGGCTTGGGTTTTTTTTCGAAAAAAATAATTTTGCTCTGAATTTTGATGAAAAAAAAATTTTGCTCATGATGAGTCAGAAAAAAATAATCTTGCTCTTACCTGTAATCAGAATTTGAAGAATTGCAAGAAAATTTCACTTAAATTCCTGAAAAATTTCCGGCTCGCTTAGCTCGCCGCAGTTTTCAATTTATATTCCAAAAAACATTTTGGCTCGATCCGCTTGCCATTGTTTTTATCAAAACATTATTCCTTTAAGGCATACTTCATATTTGAAAAAATATATAGGAATGAAGTATTACAAACAAAATTAGGTAACCTTTAAGGCTTATTAATAAATACCATCAAAATAATGTATTTATAGATGCATATAACCACTGAGTCTAATTTTTTATACAAGCTTTGAAGAAGATCTTAAGTTTTTCACCAAATTTTACAATTCTTAATTTGAAAAATTCTCTAGAAGACCCTCCCCTCAGCCCTCTAAATTGTACCTTATATAAATTTTGTTTACTTAGGATTATATTGTAAAATTCTTTTATCTCTCTGTTTATAAGCGAATTAAATTTTTGCATAAAAATAAAGTAATATTTTAGAGTTTTTAGTGAACATAAATTATTTCTATTGATAAAACATAAACCTTCTTAGTATATTTTGCATCACTAACATTTGAAAAAAAAATTTCTTGCTCCAAGTTTCGCACAACCTACCATTTTCCAAACAAACAAACGAAGAACAACACCAAAGTTACAGATAACCAAGGCAAGCACCATTGAGATATTAAAACCAAAAGAACCAATTGCTTCATGAAACTTACGACAAATTGGATATTTTACGGCACCGAGGTAGAACCAAATAAGATGTTCAGATTATATAATTAGAAGGAAGAAGAGAAAGACTGTCGGCTCATTGTTCTCGGATTGAAATCTGGAAAATTGAACCTTATGAAACATCCCTAGGGCTTGAAATCAATCTATATGCTCTACCTCAGCGACGAGAAATCACATAGATTTGGATATCAAATATTTGTTCCCTTTTTTGCATGGATGCAATATTTAGCTGGATATAGGAAACACTAAAGCCTTGTGACGATGAACTCAAAAATACTGGAAAAAACAATATTGATATTCATAATATAAATTTCCTACATGAATTTGAAACAATTTTAAACAATTTCAATTTCAAATTTGAAACAATTTTACTTCCGTTTGCAAGGCATACTATTTCAAATGCCTGGGAGAGGAACTTGGGTTACATTCAGCACCTGGAAATCCAACATACACACTTACAAATTTATCTGTATCCGAAATACTTGACAATCACAAATCTGTTCTTGGGTCTTTCAGTATTCACACCGATGACTCTGATCTTGACCTACTTTATATCTACTGGATTCCAAAATGCACAAAAATCCTTACAAGCACCGCTTCATCGCCGGTTCGTCCAGGTGCTCCACAAAACCCCTTCCATTTTGCTTACGATAATATTAACTCGCATCAAGCAAGGTCTTCCGACATACTGCGAGACAACTTATTCCAGAAATGGAATCAATCAGATGTGGATCCTAAACAATTCTAAGGAACTTTTGGAAAATTCAAAAGCCACCAATTTCAATCATATAACCAGCATAAAGTCTTTCGACTTCTCCACACTCTCTACACTACCATCCCACACCAAAAAACTCAAAAACAGACTTGCCAATATTATTATAAGTTTTGAATTTTAGATTTTCTAAGATTTTATTTAGAAAAACGTTGGGACATTACTAATGTTTGCACGTTCATTAGGTATTATTCCTTCTCAACAATTATCAAATTCACATTGTTATATCATATGCTATATCTTCATATCACTCATGTATCTCTGTCCTCTTGTTTCGACTGATAATCGGCTAATTCGTACCTTTAGTAGTACAGATAATTCGACATCTTTTTGTCACAGAGAATCTACTTACGCTGTTGGCATGAATTTGTTTCTTAAGAGATCATAGCGTTCAGTTGCATTTGGGGTATTGGCACTGATATGAAATTCTAACTCTTGTTGCAGATTTATTTCCATATGCTTATAAAATAAAAATCCTCCAAAATCTTTAAAAGCAAAGGATGCGCTGACAGGATTATTTTAAATGTTTCAAATATACTTCTATCGATGTTTCAAGTGTTTCGTTATCTAACTGATCTCACTCTCATATCGGGAGTTCGCTTCTTTTCATATGGTGGAGGTTTTTGTTTGTTTGCTTTTGTTCCTGTTTTATCCTGATTTCGTATGCCTCGGTTTCTGATTTTCTGAATTATCGATTTTGTGCTGTAAACAGGGATATGGTCATTATCCATATTTGTCATTGACTAAGTTGTAGTGTCTTCCAAGCAGGATTTTAATAATCCTTCTTCGATCATTTCATTGTGGAATCATCAACAGCAAAACACCAAAACACCCCGATGCAAAAACACAAAAGACGAGTACAGCACGAGACGGAAAAGAGACACACGACATGTAAACATCAAACACAAAAGACTACACATAAACCGACGAGACCAATGGGTAACCGGTGCCGACTTTGGACAGTCATTTCCCACGCGAGTAGCAAATGGTGTGGTTATCCTGGATTACGTGCGCACAACCCTCTCACTTCTCCAATTACCCAGATGTCTCGAAGAACGTACAATTGTGGTGTAAAACAACCTCCTCACTATAAGATGACATTACACAAACAAGACCGCGAAACGCAGAGGCCCCATAGACACAGATGAATATGTAAATGGATATAAAAAGAGGGATGCGTAATACAGTCCGTGCTCAGCCGGCTGTAGCGAGCTCATGTATGTAATCACCCGAGGAGTCCGACTGATATTCAGAGAGGACAGGTGGTCGGGGCCCTGTCTTCTCTAAAGAGGTTTGGACAGGGCCCGTCATGGAGTCCCGTCGTCACAGTCAGTAGAGTGAAAGTCTCAAAGATGCGCTTGTACAAGACTGTAGATTGGTCAAGTAACAAGCCTAGTGTCCGTCTGGTGACATTAATCATATCCACGGTATAAAAGGCGTTTGATGATTCTGACGCATTTTCGATGATTATGCTGCCTACTTTTGATCCTTTTTATTTTGTTTATCATATCACCATAAAAGACAGGTTGTGTAATACCCATAGTAATGTACTCTGTTGCATGTATAGATCCGAATTTTAAAGGAAGTTGACTGTAATTTTTGTAAAATTTCCAGAAATTCTTAACTAGTTTATGAAAGCGGAAACCTTGACCTAAAAGTTTTTATGTAAATTGTAAATTTCTACTGTAAAAATCCAAAATATCAGTACATGCTCTAGTGGATGAGCTGTGATATGTAAATGCCGTATGACGGTAATCTTGGAACATCACCGTCAAGCCAGGGGAAATTTACTATGTTGAATCCAAAATCATTCCTTTTGTCATATACACTTGTATGAATCTTTCCGTTTACAATTTTGATATTTAGGTCCAAAAACGGTGTTTCTGTATTTGAAAGGTTTGCCTTTTTAAGTGTTAATTCTTGTGGATAAATTTCATTCTTATATAATTCAAAAGCAGGATTCTCAATGGTTAGAATATCATCCAGATACCTAGAAGTATTGTTGAAACATGTCAGATTATCAAATGTTGTTTGCTTTTGAAGATTTTGGATAAATTCTTGTTCATACGTGAATAAAAATAATTCTGCAACAAGAGGCGCACAGTTAGTACCCATAGGAATTCCTACAACCTGCTTGTATAGAAAGCACAGAGTAAACAAGAGTTTACTCTGTGCTTTCAGAGTATACTCTGAAAGCACAGAGTAAACAAGCACAGCAAAAGACATAAAAGAGACATACGACATAGAAACATAAAACACAAAAAGACTACACATAAACCAACGAGACCAATGAGCAATCGGTGCCAACTTACGGCCGTCTTCTGCCACGGAAGTATCAAAAGGTGAGATTATATGCATAACGTTCGCATTACCCTACCATTTTTCAAACAAACAAACGAAGAACAACACCAAAGTTACAGATAACCAAGGCAAGCACCATTGAGAAACTAAAACCAAATGAACCAATTGCTTCATGAAACTTACGACAATGACATTTTTTACGGCAATGAGGTATAACCAAATAAGATGTTCAGATTATATAATTAGAAGGAAGAAGAAAAAGACTGTCGGCTCATTTTTCTCGGACTGAACTCTGGAAAATTTAACCTTATGAAATATCCCTAGGGCTTGAAATCAATCTATATGCTCTACCTCAGCGACGAGAAATCACATAGATTTGGATATCAAATATTTGTTCCCTTTTTTGCATGGATGCAAAATTTAGCGGGATATAGGAAAAAATGAAGCCTTATGACGATGAACTAAAAAATACCTACAGGAACATTTCACAGCTCATCAGGTATGCTACAGAATGTACTGATGTTTTGGATTTCCACAGTAGAAAGGAGAAGGGCCACTAACCATCAAAATCGGCCCTCTTGCCGTTTTTGAAGAAAATTTACGTACATATAATACAGCATTTCTAGTTTCTAAAAATGTAAGTTTTATGAAAATCTGACAAAAGGTAAGCGTTTCATGACCTGGCGAAGTTGGCATTGTGAAACTTTAAAATGCGCTTTCTTTCACCATGACGTCATGACGTAAAATGATAATTTACAACAACAGATTTTAACCTAAAACTCTACACTAAAAGTATTGTTGAAGTCAAATTAATTCAGAGGATAAAGTTGATACATATAATGTTTTAAAGAATATATTTGGATTTCAGTGTTAAATAAATCGGGAATAGATATCCGAGAGATATCAGAAGCATCTGAATCGCAATGAAACTGCATCTTTGCTCTCAAATGACGTCGCGTCAAATTATTCATCTTTGAATTCTAGATTCTTATGGAAAGCGCTTACATATATACACATTTGACACATGCACCTTTTATGAAGGGTGAAGGGGCAGGGATCTCGATAAACTGTTGAATTTGAAGACGTTTAACATTTAAAGTAGGTGGATACTCTGAAGGAAGATACATAGAAAAAGAAAATTCTTAATTTTGACATTTTTAATGCCTTTACAATAGAAAGTAGGCGACGGCTTTTCTTACAGTAGGCGGTGACTCTTCGCTAGCTTCCAGCTTATGAGGAGGGGGGTCATTATATACGTTTCAGAATAAGCAAGACTTGTTAGAATTTTCTTTGACTTTAATGAGATCAAGTTACATGTCCAAATCAGATTTAGGAGCGAATCCAGAAAATCATGCAACTTTTTATTGGGATGAATTGCAACACAATGCAGAAGGACTGAGAGTCCGGACGGGAACTTATATCATCAATGATTTTGTATAGACTGCTTTTACACTATTTAAAAACGCAATAATTATCTGAAAAATTCAAAACAATGCAATTAAGGAAAAAGGAGAGGGCAAGGTTCATTACGCATTCGCGTGACCAAATTTTGAAAAAAGGGGAGAAACTCAAAGGGCAAGCTGTAAGCGACTGTGATCGTCATTTTTTTTTCTCCGTGAGGGCTTCACAGGAAGTTGAGAGAGAGGGATAGAGATCCAACACATAAGAATTATTCTATATACATCTTTTTCGTTACGTTGTTCAAATTCTAAATATAATGCCCTTATTAAAAAAAAGTCTCAAATCCTCTTCCTCCTTTTACCTCATTTTCACCCATCCTAAAACATAATGAACCTACATGTAGCTAGGGTGTTTTCGATGTCGACGCCTAGTCGCCAACGACAGGAGCGGACCCAGGGACACATTCTTTTTTATGAGGATGACTTGCAAAGTCCAAGTAAGGGACAATATGGAAGAAAGTTTCCCTCTTTCATTGTTGGGGGATAGGGGGTCGGTCAGAGAACATTTTGAGAAAGTGAAGCAAATTGGTGACTCTTGAGCGTATTTGAGCCGCATTTAAAAGGGATCAAGAGCACGAAACGTATCTAAGATATATGCCGATATGAACATAAAATTAATGCTGTATTCTTTTTTAAATTCACGCACGCTTATGTACAGCCCTACATCTGTCCCAATCGACCGTGCGCACATTGTTAGCGCGAATTTCTACGCCTGAGAAAATTAAGAAAAAAATTCAAAACGATCATTATTGATTGTTTTTGGGCTATATCACTGATATCACTTTTGTTATTTATTACGTCCTTTAAGTAGATCCCACAATTTTGTGGGAATGGCGGGGTCTATTTATCTCTTCTCCCTTCTTTTTTTTGCGAAAAAAATGAGGACGTTTTTGCGTACAAATGTACGCCTGGCTACGCCCGTGAAATCTCCGACTTCACAAATCTGTAGAATTTATATATTCTTTATTGTTTTTAATTATAACATGGGATTTTTTTCTAAATTAAAGTGTCGGTAGGAACAATTATAATATTTGTCAGTGACAAGCATATTCAGTTTGAATTTCGTCTTTTTGTTGTCGGTTACCGAAGTAAGTTACTCTGCGATCGGAAAGTACATGTATATATCCTTTATTTATTATGACCTTTAACTGTCCTCACTTCTCACTATAAATTCCGTGTTTCATGTCTACATTGATATACTCTCTACGAAAGCAAACAGGAAATAAGTTTAATAGAAGCTTGAAACAAAAAAATAAATAATAATAAATCAATAAAAACAAAACAAACAAACAAAAACACAAACAAAACATCAATGAATAAACAAACAAATAAATAAATAAATAAATAAATAAGTAAATAAATAAATAAATAAAAGATGAAAAGATATGAAATAAAACTAGTAACTCCGAGTCGAGCGAGAAAACCCTCTTTCCACCCAGCATTCGACTTTGGACAAGGAAGATTTATTCCATGATTCGTTTATTTTCAGTTGTTTTCCTTACACACCTGTGAAATCATCGAAATAAAATCAATTAAAGAAGCTTATGAAATTATGTGCTGAAAAAAAACAACAATGTAACATTACTGTGTAATGGTCAAGCATTATTCATCGACCTTTTCTTTTCATGTCGCCTGAAACGCAAGAGCGACATAAAGAGATCACTTTGCACGGCGTCCGTCTGTATGTAGGTCATACTTTCATATACATGTGTTTCGCTAGTAAAAATAAACCTGATACACATCAGGCATCTTTTACATTTTGCAGGAATTGTATAGCATGATGAAACTCGGCATCCAATGAAGGTCAAGGTCACTTTAAAGTTCAAGTTCACGTACTGAGGGAGAGGGTGTCTATAATGTTGGTATATTTTTTGCCCAATCCCACTTTCATGATTCGGAAAATAAAACATGTTTAAACTAAATTTAGGATCAAACATACAACAAGCAACATATCTGTACTTGAACAATACTTGCTAGTATATAGACTGACCTGTCATGCTTTACTGGTAACAGTTTTGCCCCCCCCCCCCCCCCCCATTGTGCTTTTACGCAAATATTCATTTCTAGTTAAAAATCAGAGGGAAAGAAAAACGTAAAGGCGTGTTTAAAAACCGAGAGGCCAACATTTTTTGGACTTTATGTGTTTATTGTAATTCATGATATAAACATAATTCCCTATGGGGAGGATTCATTCCGTTAAACGGAGGCGTTTAAAATTTTGACGTTCCAGTTCAATATATGAACGTCATTCAACTCGCTCGTTCTCGATAATGTATGAAGCATTATTTATAATGGATACATCTTTAAAACAAAGCAGGGTTGAAGTTAAAATTAACTCGCTCAAAGTTTCAAAATAAAGACATTTTGTTTGATATTATTAACATTTCGCTGCAAAGTACGAAAATTTAAAAAAAATGAAGAAAAATCCTTATAATCAAAGAAAATTAAAGATACCAAACTTTTGATATATCTTACCCAATATATCGTTTAATCGTTAAACTTAAATTTTCTTTCCCGGTTTCATCAATACAAAACTTGTCAAAATCCGCCAAGAAACAAATTAGAGGAATTTGTACACTGAAACTACAGAAGGACACGCAGCGATCGGTAAAAAGACTCCTGTGATTCCTACTGCAACCAGAGGGTAAAAAGTAAAATATCGTAACATTTTAAAGGTTTTCATATAGAGCACAAGTAGGTACGTAGATGAAATTTCGTTTATATTGAGAATATGTCAAAATTGTTAATCTAAAATAAAAATTAGGAACGTACCCGCCTGTGTTGTTAGCGAAAAACTGCAAAGAATGTATGAAAATTAACGAAAAATACGGATATTACCGTACCGTCACCAGTTATTGTCAACTTCTTTTAAAACTCGGACCAATACAAGCAACAGAGTACATTACTTTGGGTATTCCATAACCCGCATTTTAATCAACAGTCTTGTACCAGCGCAAACGTAAGAATTGCACTCTGATTGACCGTGAAGACAGCAGTCCATGACGGGCCCTGTCCAAACCTCGTTAGAGAAGACAGGGCCCTGATCACCTGTCCTCTCTGAATTTCAGTCTGACTTCTCGGAAGATCACACACATGAGTTCGCTCGATGTTTTTGATTTTCATATCATAAAGGGGTAGGGCCACGAGACCCCTAAATCGGCCCTTGATTTTTCTCTTAAAATAAATTTCATGAGGAATACTTGATATTTCTCATGAAAATACACGAATGTTTACTGCTTTTTATGAAAAGAATAATATCTCCAAACAATGTGCCATTTAACTGCAATGACGTCAGGAAGTGACGTCATTTTGACGTTATTGACAAAATATGTCGAAAATTGCTTGGAATTTTGTCTTTTTCAATTCAATGTGGCCGAATGCGTTAACTGAGATAAAACGTTTATGACAAAAGGATATAATGATAATCTTTCACATATAAATTTTCCATCATAGTTAATGCATGCGGCCATTGCTTATTGAATAGAAATATTGAGTTTTTGCATCAATTTCGCCGAATATTACCTATTTTGGTGTTTTCAAATGGCTAAAAGCTAGTGATAAAAGCAATGCATACAAAAAGTAGATTCGTGATTCAGTAGAGAACGTTTCAAAATGTCAAATAATAGTTAAAAATTCTATGAAGTGCAATGTTCAAAATTTATCAAAATTAGGGCCAATATCGGGCTTCGTGGCCCTACCCCTTTACAAATGAAGAAATTTCTAAGTAAAGATTTTCGCTTTCACAAACTAGTTAAGACTTTCTGGAAATTTTATAAAAAATGTCAGCTTCTTTTGAAATTCGGGCCCATACAAGCGACAGAGTATATTACTATTGGTATTTCACAACATGCCTTTTATAGTGACATTATGTACAAAAATACGGACAATCCACTTTCAGACAGAACTACCATCGGTATTGCGTCAAATCATGAAACGCCTTTTACATCGTGGATATGATCCTGCTCTCATCAGTCGGACACCTGGTATGATACTTGACCAATCTATAGTATGAACACATTTATTGCGGATTGCAAACCGACCGGCTGTCACGACATGATTCCATGACGGGCCCTGTCCAAAGCTCTTTAGACAACACAGGGCCCCGGCCACCTGAATGCCGGTCGGACTCTCGGATGATAAATTGCATGAGCTCTCTACAGCCAGCAGAGCATGGACTGTATTTCGTAAGGAGTCTATTTTCATATCAATTTACATATACATCTGTGTCTTGCTCGGATCCTTGCGTCATGCTGTTTTGTATGTATGGTCATCTTACGGTGAGGAGGTTATTTTACACGAATATTGTGTTCTTTGAGACTCCTTGGTACAATGTAACCAGAAAAATCGTAAGGTTGTCCGCCAGTTATCAGGATAAATACACCATTTGCGACTGGTGTAGCAGATGGCCGTCCTAAGTCGACACCAAATTCCATGTTGTCTCGTTTGTTTATGTATTGTCTTTTGTGTTCCATGTTCCTTTTTATGTCCCTTGTCCCTTTTGCGTCTCTAGCTTTGCATGTAATTTCTATGTTTTTTCATGGGCTGTTTTGCTGTGTGTTTGCTACAACCGAGTGTTGTTGGAGATTCCCTCATTTCTATCATTAGGATATTCTGACAAAAGGAGTATTTTCTGTACAAATTAATCACATTTGCGTCAACTGCACCAATTACATGTATCTATGACATATTTGGCATCTTCAGGAGCTTTATTGAGGAAACTTAGGAGAAACAGGCTCATTTAAAGATACAGTGTCCCTGAAAATTTGTCTTATCGTAACCGTAAAATTTATTCCAAAGGGTCTAGAAAGAGGAAAAAAAGAGGCATAAAAAGATTTATTTGAAAATTCGCAGTAACGACCCGAATAGTGTCTAATAACTAAATCTCCATATACCTCTATTGTACAAACTCAATAGCTTGAAGGTGGCGATAGTGGAATGAATTAGAGCTGCGCATCCCAATTCAAAATTACTTAAAAAGGTCTATAACTGCGAATGTATGAGTAAGATTCGCCTGAAAATTTACATTTATACAAATGAAAATGTATACATTCATATGAAAAGAAAGACTTTGCATTCCAAATTTTGTAAACTTTATTAATGTTCAGGGACTCCGTCCCTTTAAATGACCAAACACGACTTATATGTGATTATGTACTTTGACGTTACTGTCAGAAGAGAAGCCAAATATTGTAAGTTACTTGTCAGATTTCGCTCGCAAATAATCTACGAAAACTTTTACCATGAAAAATGTTTCTGGAGAGCACATTGCGTTAACATTCATCACAGATAATTGCAAATAGAGGTATTCTAAAAGATATAAGATTGTGCCTCCTTATGGATATAAAATTGTGGGAGTTATTAAAAGGGAAGGATAAATTAATTTTAGGGTTAATAAGTAAAGAGCCAAGACCATTATTGGGATAATAAAGAGAAAACTGTTTCCAGTGAAAGCTAAAGAACCCTTACACCTTTATCAACCAAAACGTTTCCTTTGTGATGAAAATTTAAAAAAAGTTTTACGAGAGAAAAGTTAGGCTTTCGCTCGTAAAACTAGGTTTCACAACAGAAAAACTAGGTTTCACCCTAGTTCACACTCGGAAAACAACTTTTTGTGACTTTGGCGTGCCATAGATATCTTTTTTTTTTACAAAACATTATCTTCTGGGTTTTTTTTTTCATATTGTAGTTATTCTAAAGTAATATGGTGATTAAATGGTACATGAGAATAAAACAGATCTATTGAATTATTATCAACCAATACATAATTGCAGTGCTTCCAACAATAATTCCTTTTCAGCAAAATTTAATTCGGTTTTCTCATGATGCTTTTTGTGCTCTTTCGTGTTTTCTTTTGCTAATTTCATTTTAATATCTTTTAGGCTTATTAGCATTTTCTTTTTAATAAAACACTGCATTAATAGAAATATTTCAATAGTTTATCAAAGTACGAGATACTGACAAATTATTTATTTATTTATAGAAGAAAAGGACGAGTTTCAAATTAGATATTCTTATACATGTATCTAGGCTGTTCGTTACATTATATTTATTTCGGGATCCAATTGCGTTTATTGATATTATATGATGTTGATTTACTTCATTGAAAAATAATATAAAGTAAATTAAACTTTATGAAGATACAGATTGAGCTACTTAAAAGGGCTAGAAGCTTTTGTTTTTTGTAAAAATAGTTGAAGGGGGAAATTACTATAATGACTTAAATAATGGTTTCCAAATGCGAACTAAATATCCATTCATCTAGGGGAAAAGAAGCAAAGTGAAAAATCGGTGTTAGGAAAAATACATTTAAAAAACATTTTAAATTTGATATCTTAAGTAAAAGGGGATGATCTCCAGCATGACCACCTTGCACCCATCAAGCGACACAAACCCACAAGAAAGTGATACGTCAATGACATCAGACAAAACTACAAACCACAAAATAATACATGTCGACAAAAAGCACTAGAACATCATATAAAACAATCGAAACAGACGTCCAAAACATCAAATATTAATGACAACACATCAAAGGAAGGAGACCAATGTGCATCCGGACTTTGGACGTCCATCGGTTATAAGGAAATGGTGTGAATATCCGGATTACATGCGTACAACCTCCCACTTACCCGGATACACAGAGGTATCCATAGATGCACAATATTTGTATAAACATAAAACTACTCACTGTAAGGTGACGTCACAAATCAGGCAGTTTAACGCATCGGCCCTTTGTAACACAAATTCTATGTAAAAGGATCTCAAAAATCTATGGCGTGGGCATAACAGTCTTTGCTCTGCTGACTGAAGCGAGCTCAAGAAGCACTTTTCAGACAGGACAGAAAATCAGGACCCAGACTTCTCTGGCGAGATATCACAAGGCCTGGCGTGGAGTCCCGTCGTCTAGGTTTGCAAGTGTGTAATGTTGGGAAAGACACTGGTACAAAACTGTAGATTGATCTAGTACCATGCCCAGTGTTCTTTTGATGACGATGGGATCATATCCTCAGTAAAACAGGCGACCGACAATTTTCTTTCATTTGTGGTTGTAGTTCGATCTGCCTTCGATCCTTCTGATTTTGTGTACTAAGTCTCCGTAAAATGAAAGTAATGGAATTCCCAATAATACATACGCTTATGCTGGAGCTGTCCCAAAATTTTAAAAGAAGTTCAGAATAGTTATTGTAAAATTTCCAAAAAGTATTTTACAAGTTTATTGTATCTAAATCCTTGATTGACTGATTGATAAGTTTCTTTGTAATTTGTCTATTGTTGTCATGGAAGTCCGAAACATGAGAGCAAGGCCTATCTCATGAGCTGAGAGATGTAAATGCCGTAGGATGGCAAACTTGGAACATCGTCATCAAGCCAAGAAAAATTAACTTTGTTGAAACCAAAATCTTCTCTTTTGTCGTATATCTTTGTCTGAATTTCTCCGTTATTGATTTTGATATCAAGATCCTAAAATGTACGGTTTCACCTATTCTAACCATATCTGAATAGATGTTTTCTTATCAAAAGAAGAAGTATCTTAAGACTTACCATATGACGGTCAATGTTAAGAATTTTTAACGTCTTCAAATTCATTAGCATCATTTTATAGCAGATATATTTACAGCATGGACCTACCTGCACGTTTCGGGTACTAAACCCTCGTCAGTGATCCTCAATCTAAACAATAAGATATGACCAAAATCTGTGAAAATTATGTCCTAAATATAACGGAAAAAAGTAGCAAGATGGCTGGGATGTGATGCTACAGGACCCAGTATAGACCTACGACAATGTTTCCTAGATTAAAACTAAAGAGCATGTGACCTACGATATCAAAACAACATGTACATTTTGGATGAATGCTTCCTTATCAGCAGAAGCAGTTGCAGAAGCATATCGATCGTCGTGGTCAATGTTTATAAAAAAAAATGAAATATGGATTTCAGATTATAACTTCAGCACTTAATATTTAAATTAAGAAGGGATTCAACACCAAGATGGCGGCGGCATTATTGGTTTTTCTCACTTCCAAGGAAAAGTACAGTCCTTACTTCCTTAAAACATTTGATACACTGATTGATATACATATTTGAGTATTCTGATGAAGTTTGAATAATTTCCGACGTAATTTGAAGAAATTATAGCGATTTTCAAAATTGTGGATTTTGGGATTTTCATCCATGAGCCAACCACGACGTCATTTCGACGTTATCGGGGGAAAATGGCGTCACAAACGATCGCATTCAAAATGCCATTAAAATATTAATACAAAACGTATTGCATTGAAACTTTACATGTATAAAATAGAAAATTCAATTCTTATTTTAGTGTATTCGTTGACCAATTTACATAACAAGGAAGCGGATGTTACTTCATTGAAAATGGACGAATTTGGAAGAAAAAATTGGAAAATAAAAAGCTTCGTAAAATTTTTATCCCAAATTTAATTTTTCTCGTTTAATCGTGAAATCATCTCTGTACATTGTGTATCATTCTTTTAGTTTTTGACAAGGATTGATCCACAGCATTCGTAATAATCACCTATCAACTAAAGTCAAATGGCTCGAAATTGCAATTTTTTGAGCGACTGTGTCATCTATTATTCTAGTATCCTGCCTTTGTTTATGACACAATTCATTTAATCTTTTCCTTATGTAAGAGCAATACATTTATGAATATTTTGGAAGTTAAATCAAAATTAATTACCAATAGCATTAAGAGAACCGGAATGACACTTGTAATATTATGACGTCATCAAAAAATTCACGGATACGTTGAAAAATGCATATTTCAAAGTCTCATAGAAATTTTTCCTGTGGATAGAATCAAATGTAAGTTTGTATGATGAAGGACAGACAAGAAATGAATAATTTCAGAAATTTTGAGAAAAATTGAATTTGGCGTCAAAGTGTTCAATACCTCCTTAAATCTAAAGTATGATATTAAATGAATGCTAGATGACACAAAGTGGAAGAAACTTATTGGTTTTAGGGCCAAGGTGACTTTTTCCATTCACTAATTATTGTCGTAAGAGTCATCATGTATCGGAGCGGGGACATATGTTTCGCAGACATTTTGTCTAGTTTGAAACGTACAATATATCCTCAAATATATTTATAATTTGTAAATGATTATATAACAAATAGTCCATGTTTATAGGATATGCTCACGTGTCTACTGTTGGTTTTTTCCGTTGAACAGTTTTTGCTTTTAAATCATTGGAAATTCTGACAGGAGACGCATTTTCTCGCACTTGCTAATCACATTCGCGTCCACGACACCAATTATCTACGACAAATTTGGCTGCTTCGGGAGCTTTACTGGGAAAACGCAGGAAATAGAGCCTCATCTAAATGACAAAACCCGACTTATATGCTATTATGTACTTAGACATTTCTGTCAGAAAAGCCCGATACTGTCATTTATTTTGCAGCATTTGGTCGCAAAGAATCTATGAAAGCTTTTAGCATGAAATGGTTTCCTTAGAGACCATTGTAGCAATGGACAATCGCAAAAATATTAAATTTAAGGTATTCTAACGGATATAAAACTTGGTATGAAAAAGTTAAAATGTAAACGTCTTCAAATTGAATAGCATCATTTAAGAACAGATAAATTGGCAACGTGGACCAGACATGCACGTTTCGGGTACTTAACCCTCATCAGTGATCCTAAATCTAAACAATGTAATATGCCAAAAAGTATGAAAGTTACCATGTCGAAAAAGTATACCGAAAGACGTAGCAGGATGAATGGGGTATGATGCTACAGGACCCACTTTTGAAAAATTTCAAGAAAACATACAAACTTTGATTTCTTTTATTGACTCTCCGCTGTCTATATAGCCGCTCAGTTTGGCAAGAGGTATTTAAGTCTATATTGTAGACGGCGCCTGGAAAATTCACTTTTAACAATTTGCTTTATGTAACCTGTTTGACATAGAGTAATACTGACGGGGATTTAATATCCGAAACACGTGTCTAGTAAAATATCATCAGTACTATAGAACATATATGTTAATATAGACAACATCTATATATTTTAATTGATGAATATCGTTTTTGATGCAGTACACGTGCACGCTCATACACATGTACTTGTTCCAGTCTGCTCGACACTATCAATTTAACTCATTCAGATCCATCGGTACTGACAGCTTTGACGGATTCATTGTTTGTAGATGAACGGTTAAGAATTTAATACAAATTGATGTTTTACTGTCGGATCATTTCTATGTCTCAGAAAGATGACAGGAGGATATCTCCAACAAAACTCGGGTGCAGTACCCAGGACGAAACCGAAGTACGCCCAAGGATAAATAAAAAAAACCCACTATCAATGGGCTTACAAATTAAGATAAAAAAATGTTTGTAAAACAAGAAATATAAAACGACATTCATATACGTATAATTATCTCAGATTTTCATTATATTTTGTTATAAATGTATTTTTGAAACATTTACTCATGATATTTGATAACTGATAACTGCGTATAGTCCTTTTTAATTATTAATTAAATCCTTAACAATCCCAATGCTCACAATAGGAGGAATAAAACTATTCCTAATGTAAATCATATATGGCTTCGTATTCTTGGTGAAGGTCACTTCAGTTCATACAGAGAAAGAGAAGATAAAGGTTTGATATCAGTGATCGACAATCAAATGTTTACATAATCATTTAATATACTCTTGAAACAATCAAAACACAAATAGTATTAAAAACAGTAGGAAAGTTCGCATCAAGTTGTCAAAACAGCACCGATAAGCTGTAAAATAACCTCATCTACATGTCTTTACGATGATTTATAGCGAGGTAAACAGACGCGAAATATGTAAACCATTTATCATCTATTTAAACAGAATGCACTTAAGTACATTCAACATTTGACAGACAGATCAAAGTTTTCATATACTGAACTGGTATGCCCTTAGATAATTCGTATCTATGTGCAACTGGATGGAAAGCATCACATAGTCCGTTATTAAGTGAACCAGTAAACCAAAGGGCTAACAAAGGCGACCAATCTTTAGAATTCATACGACATTGTTCGTAAAACTAGTATTACGTACTATTTGAACACTAACATACTAACTCTGATGACAGAAAACGACTTTCTTGATAGATGCAGTACACAAAACATCTTGTTTCGGATAATAAATTTTGCTTGTAATTTTAGACCGGATAATTCGAAGTGGAAAATCAATGTGGCGTCCCCTTATTCAAGTGTACTAGGAACATCCTATCGCAGGGAAATTCATACCATCAACGCTTGATATTACGGTTACATACCATGTAATGTACGCAAAGGACCCCCCTTCAATTGAACAAGGGAAATACTATCTAAATTTTCTTCATATGGAATTATTTAAGGTCTTATATATGAGCAACATTATCAATTATATGATCAAGAAAAGAGGTATGTCAAGTGAATACTTATTAATAAGCAGAAAATGTTCGCATATTTGACACGTTATGACATGATGCAAGGAAAATGCGGAAAATTTTAGCTTAAGTGTCCTCTCTCAATACACCTTGTTCAATCGAAGGGGATTCCAATTCACTAGGTTTTTTTGCGTATGCGACCTTGAGTATACCTATGGTAGAAACCAATGTGCGGACGTTACATCTTTTGCCAGGTGGGTATGGATACGGTAAATATGCTTGGTTAGGGGTGATGGATTTCCGCTGTGGTCAATACTATGTTTTTCTCAAATACATGTAGTTATAAACTATGAATTCGCGAAACAGATAAAACAATTCTCAAACATCCAACAATAAACGATGATTACTTCCTTTCAATTAATACATAGATAATACATTCAACTACCATTAATCATATAATCAGTTCAATAGTTATTCATTTTTGCGTCGAGGGTACATTATGAATAATTGGGCCAATGATAAGGGGGCTCGTACAGATTTTAGATAACAGCACAACACGAATTTTGCATGAAAACAATGTATCCAATGTTTAGTAAAATGAGCAACGACCTAACAACAAGAAGTTGTGGTGATCGTTCATTGACGAGGTAAGCAAGAGTGATCAACACTTTGCCTACCATATGTGAAATAAAGAAGACTGATTGCATGAATTGTTTCCCGTTCAGAATGTAGTATGTTTTGATTTGTCTTTGAAATATCGAATGTAAGATTGTCTTTCCGTGTGACTGAATCCCGAATTTATTAGGGAAAAGAATGGGAGGGTTGAAATGGATTTAGATAAATTATAGCATATGAAATTAATAGCAATATTGTATAATGATTTTCATATTACAACATGTACGACTGTTTTAAATATGATCCTACGTGTACCATTCACTTAAATTTCCATTTTCTTTTCTTTTTTTCCTCTTTGTATAAGTTTTGCATCCTGCTTTTCTTTCTATACATCTATGTTAATTATACCGTGACTGACTACTCGAAGTTAAGTGTGAGAGAGGAATTAATATAAGTGGTATGTCACTTGTTTTCAAGTCTCTATATACATGTTATATATTTTTGTGTGTTAATGTCATGATGTGATTTCTATAACAAATGTTGTTTAATCCTAATAAATGTGAAGTTCAACCCCTTCCTTCCTTCTACATTATCTTTTGAAATTTGCCTACAAGAAACGTAAATAAATAAATTTTCCTTACCTTCAGTATAGGAAGCAAGCTGGAATGGTATATAGAGTTTTCAGTACGATTAAATCCTTTTTACAACCAGGACGTATATACAATACACATATTTATTATAAATGATAAACTGTTACCCTATTTGTATATGTTATTACGCTATCATTTTTTTCTGTATGTGGTTCCGGATTATTCTTATTAACATAATTTCTTTTATTATATGCTGTCACTTCATGTACCATTAACCTTCCGTTTAGACGCATTACGTATCTTGAGGAGTTTTATATCATGTATATAAGTTTTACCTGTATTTTGCACCGATTCTAATTATTTTTAGTGTCGAAAATCATGAAAATCAGGCTTAATGCATACATTGTTATTTGTAATCTATCTGCGGTCAAGAATTACGAAAATGAAAGTTTGTTTTGTAGGCGTGCATAAAATTGAAAAAAAAAATGACACCGTCACCAATATCATGCACTTCCTGGTACTGCAACATAAACGGATGTTTATGGGAGATTTTGTTCATGTAACAGGCACGCAGTCTAAAAAATAAACTGAATTCTAGGATGGTACAACTCTAATATAAGGAAATGATATACATGGACTTTAATTCGATCTCTTTTACAAAACGTGAATAGATCACATAGGTTTGTAGAGGGATATGGTCATTATCCATATTTTTCATTTCAATGAGCGATTGTCGCAAGATGTGTGCTTATTTACAATATAATTATTTCTCGAAAGATACCCGAAAAAGCGTTATATAGAAATCCAATGACAAATATGGATAATGACCATATCCCTGTATACAGCACGAAATCGATAAGTTTAATGGTTAAATCGTATAGAATATATGCACATACGACAAATAAACATTGTACTTTAAACAATAGCGAAAAAATAAATGAGTAAATAAAGGCCTGTTTTTCTTTTTCTAGTCTCATGTCTAAAACTTGAATTTTATTTCTTAAGAATATTTGTACAATGTATATGAATACTGTTTTCAGCCATCAGATATAATACTCATTTATATTTTATGTCGTCATCTTTACTAGTACTGTTAAATCTTTCATCTAATTCTATGTTTCCTTCAAGGCACACAGAAAAATAAAATGGTCCTACTGTGAGGAATAAACATCGAGGTCAGAATCTAACTGACCCTCACGCCAAAGACAGTAACAATGTCACTCCCGAATTGTGATACGAATAAAGTTCTTCCCGAGATGTTACACGCCATGTACTGTGGTCGTCCTTCCATAAATTCCAGAGAAACAAGTGTTTGAAGCCATTTCCCACTCTTGCTCACCGATTCTATCTTTTTGTTTGTCATATCTGCAACAACAAGTTGCCCTCTTAGTTCAATAACACCACACGTATTTCCCAGCAAAGGACATTCCCAGATAATTGTCAATGATGGAATGCTTATTCCAATAATCCTCTTGTCTCCAAGTCCACAACCAACATAAGCACACAGTTCATCCATTTCGATGTCAAATCCAAAGTTGAGTTGCTTTCCGTTTGGATCATAGAATCGCCTATAATTAATAACAGCATTTATTGGTTTGCCTATGAACGTAAGCGAATCAAGGTGAGGATGCATTGTACATATTAATCCGGTATTATTACTTATACCGAAGGCCATTTCGTGTACTTGGATGGATTTCAAAACTGAAATGTCTCCTCCTTTTACTTCCCAGATCAAAACTGCGCTGCCGGAACCACATGTTGCCACCGACTTCTGATTTACTTTTGTTATTCCCCAAGGGACATGTGGAGTATCAGCCGCAGTAATGATACTACCGTTACTGTCAAATAATTTCAGTTTCATATTATTTTTATCCGCAATAAGAAGTTCTTTATTGTCCATGGCAACACATCCAGTGACGTAACATTCTCTGATGTCATCAAATGTGCTTATACAAATATCAGTGACGTAGTACGCTGTATGCGTGTCCTCTTCAAAAGAGATATTTTTCTGAAATAAGGAGACAATCGTATCAATTGATTGCCTATCCTTGAAGTCAAAAGGCGGAATTTTCTCTAAATCGGGAAAAGGTTTGCCTTCTCTTCCGTCGATGTATTCCATTTTATGCCCCGCCATAAACAAAAATCTATGTTCAGGGATACAGGCTCCACAGTATTTCATATCACATTCATTACATTCAGCCACTGCCTTCATATGCACCCCATGTCTTGAGCAAATGTCACACAACTTGGGACTACAACTATCCACGTCTGAAACCTTTTGTTCAGCCATGATTTCTAACACTTCAGCGAAAATGATAGTGATGAAAATTTCCTCTCCCACAATTGACTTTGTTGCTTGTCTTTTTTGTTCAGCCAAGGAAGGAAATATATGATTTTTACATACTAAAAGGAAGTAAACATACAAATATACATATATAAGCCGCTATTCAGTTTATTTCCTTATTGAAATTCTGAATTATTTCCTTTTCTCATTTTCTAATTGTAAACCTACTTTGATCATAATAATTTGATGTTTAACGTCATAAATAGTATCTTATTCAGGAAATGCATTTTAAGGCGACTTAATCCATGTAACCCAAAATAAAACTTCAGAGTGCCCGTGCTTGATTTTTCGATATCTTTTATTTCGACGATTCCTTCTTCAGTCCGAAGAAGGTAAGAAACAGGGTTGCTAAAGGTTTCGGCCGTTTTCTTGTTCAGATCCAAGAGGTTTCGGCCCAGAGGTTTTGACATTTTTTTCTTATTCAGCCTCCACTTTCTTTAAAACCATGTATGTACAGATAGATAATGAAAGTTATTTTACTGTAAATAATGAGAATGAAATTAATACGTTCTCAATTCGACTAACATTATATATCTCAATACTCTGAACAAGGACCTTTACAAGGAGAAGACCCGGCGAAGTTTGCAAGTTCTTGATTTAGATGTTAATACCCCAAAGCAATACTTATATTACTATATTAATTCAATTTAGTTTGAGGCGCGAAACCTCAAGGCCGAGTCAGATGCGCGGGGGAGATATTTTAAAATAGAAAAATCCGGCTAATATCATGATGTATACAAGTATTACTTGAAATACTATTATTTGAGAAAAGAAAAAAAAGCATGTATGAAAATGGATCAATCTAACATGGAATTCTCATTCTTTTACCCAGGACAACTCACATGCATAATTTGATTACCACCAGGTAATGATATATTTTCTTGTACCTCTTGAATGTATTGTGATTGACCCCCCCCCCCCTTTCCCCTCTGTATAACTCTTTTTCATACACATTATTTTCAGAACGTTTATCGAAAAAGAGGGAGCTAGGTGAAAAATTTACTATACCTGTCCCCGAACTTTTCAACGTGGAGGGGTATGCTAGGGATGCCTCCTTTCTCATATGCCTCTACAATGGACAGTGCATATTTTGTAAATATTGTTTTCATTTTCCAGTGTGAACACCAACGGCGGGTGCTGCTAGCCAAACAGGGGATGCTTACTTCTCCCGGCCACCTGGTCCCATCTCTACCTTGCTAGGGCTCCGTCGATGCTCAATTATGTGCTCTTTTGTAAGTGCTGATGAGATTGTCGTCAGGGTCTTTACCTCATTTGTCTCAATGATTACTGATAATTATATCAGAGACTGCACGAGTAAGCATTCATGTCTTTATATATGCTATAAGTGAATGTACAATTGTGAATTCACAGTCTCCGCGAATTCTATAGTTTTCGGGGTTTTTTTTCAGTCTGTTTTTTTTTAATTTTACGCCGGTCTTCATAGAGCTTGCCAGATGAAATGGAGGGAGAGGGGTGTTCACACCCCTTCCCGAGATTAATGCATAATCTTAGAAAGATTTCCTTAATTCCGAGAATAAGGGACAAAGTCATATTTCTACGATATTTTTTACATTTCTGAAACGATTCCCCCCTTCATACATATTATAGTGATGCTCTAAAATTTTCAGTGACCATAATTTGGAAGGGGATCGACGGTAAGTGTTTTGAATATTTTTTCCCTGACATTGTCGCCATATCTCAGACAGTGCAATGCATGTATTTTATATATTGTGTTTATCTTCGAGCATAAACATCGGCGGCGGATACGGCTAGCCAAAAGGGTATGCTAACTCCTCCCGAGAACCGGGTCCCACCTCTAGCTTGCTAGGGGTCCGTCGACGTTCAATTTGGCGCTCTATTGTGAGTGCTGTTGAGATTATCGTCAGGATCTTCTTCAACTTATTTATGTCAAACTTATGCCCTTTGTCGTGTGAAGCTCGTAAAAAAATTCCCCGCAAGGGGTTTGACAGTAAGTGTTATGAATACTACATAGGTATAACCACAGCAAGTGCAATGCATGTATTTTATATATTGTTTTTATTTTCGAACATCGGCGGCGGGTGCGGCAAGCCAAAAGGGGATGCTAACTCCTCCCGGGCACATGATCCCACCTCTAGCTTGCTAGGGGTCCGTCGATGCTCAATTTTGTGCTCTGTTGTTAGTGCTGTTGAGATTTTCGTCAGGATCTTCTTTAACTCATTTGTGTCACACTTATGCCCTTTGCATTTTATATATTGTGATCATTTTCGTCCATGAACGTCGACGGCGGGTGCGGCTAGCCAACAGGGGATGCTTACTCCTCCCGGTCACCTTGTCCCAACTCTAGCTTGTTAGGGGTCCGTCGATGCTCAATTTTGTGCTCTATTGTTAGTGCTGTTGAGATTTTCGTCAGGATCTTCTTTAACTCGTTTATCTCACTGGTAGTAATGAAACTAAGATACTACTAGATGAATATATACGTTTAAGCACAAGGGGCATTGGGGAATTTACATCAAATGAAAATAGACCTGCAGATAAACGATTTTCAGTCAGAGGGTAGCGTGTTCAGGAGTGCACTAAGATTCAGGAAAGGTAACTCTTACTTGTGATGGTTATTTTTTCTAAAATTTTTCGGAAATAACCATCTTCTTCCAAAACAAGTGTGGATACCCCCAAATTTCTGTATGAAATCAAGTTTAGTTTTTCATTTACAAAGCAAGAAAACATTTTAAAATATTCTTATTACCTTTTCCGATGAAGTAAAACATTTTTTTTCTTACAGTTTCCATAGACGAGAGTGTAAAGTTTAAGTGGCTATATATCAATAATTTTGGTGAATACAAGTCATATAACTTTCTCATTGATTCTGGAAAGAGAAAAGAATATACAAGCAAATGAAATTCGTTCATTAGTCGTATTTATCTCCATGAAACTTTTACAGACTTGAAACCTGTGGGATCCTCTACCTTAAATCTATATTGATTTACAGGATCATTATTTAATTGGATTCCATTCTTATGATAATAAAGAATTGAAGCCAGGGTTTTATTTAATTATGTTTGCTTAGAAGACATTTTAATTTACAGAGCCGGGGCAAGACAACATTGTAGCGAAAAAGGGGGATAGTACGACCAATCATTTTGTATAGGAGACAGTCAACCCGGTGTAAAATAATCATGACTTCAAATAGAACAACGATACCTATACGATACCAATTATAAACCGATGCCAAGAAAGGACGGCTATCTGCACGGTTAGTAGTATATTAATTGGTTATCACATACCGAGGAATACCCAATAGGTATATGTTATAGCCTCCAAAGATTTTGGTTGAAATGTGAGAGCTAAACTTAAGAGTCTAAATACCAAAACACACCATAATACTATAAGGCTGTATGAAAGAAGTCACAGTCCGCCAAACCTTTAGAGAAGACAGATTGTTAGGGTCATGTCTCCTTCATGACGGGAATTCATGACGGGGCCAGGCCAATCTAACAAGGTATGAACAGGCTCAATTATGAAGTCCTATCATCAAGATTCATCAAAGTCCTTTCAGAGCTTCAATACGAGACGGAAGTACGAAGACAACGTAATTGTCGACAAAGGAGAGAGTCTCTAATATGACTCCATTGCAGCATCAACAGCAAATGTGAGACCCAAATGCAAAAGCATGAAGGGAACAATCAGCGAAGGAGAATCAACATGAGAGCCAAAATCCAGAATTCTGGTCCATGCTGCAAAATTATCTGTTCTTAAAAGATGCCATTGAATTTGAAGATGTTTAACATTTTTATCAATTGATGAGTGTCACTGCTGGTGAAGCAGAAGTATCCAAGGGCACATGTCACCAAGCTCGAATAATTTCTGTTGATCGTTTCTTCGACGCATGGTAACTTCATGATATTTCTGAAAATTGGGTCCTGTAGCAATATATCCCACCCAGTCCTGCTACGTCATTCGATACATTTTTGTACATAATAACATTTACACTCTTTGGCCATATAAAATTGTTTCGACTGAGGATTACGGGTTAAGTAGAACGTGCATGTATGGTCCATGCTAAAAGTGTACCCGTTTTTAAAATGATGCTACATTTTCACATTATCATAATCACTTATTTCGTTATTAATCACTTCAGATCCTTCTAGTAGATACCGTATGACGGTAATCTAGGAACATCACCATTTGCATCTCTTTCTGTGCGTTTCTGTTGTGTGTTTTTGCAGTTGGTGTTTTTGGGTTTTGCTGTTGGTACTGCAACCGGATGTTGTTGGAGATCCCCTCCTTTCTTCTTCAAACTCATTCGAAAACTGATCACATTTTTGTCTTCTCATGATTTTTTAAATGTGGGTCCTGTAGCTTCATATACCAACCATTCTGCTACATGTACATATAAGTATTATTTACCTAATTTTACATATTTGCGTACACTGCAAAAAAAATTAGGGAGCAAGGTTTCTACTTTCATATTACCGCTGCTTATTCTATATGATAAATATAGATGTTTTCAGACATATTTTATAGTCATTTCTTAATTACCGATGTCTGTACACAGGACGAAACTTGACGGTCCCAAAAGATATTACATTCTATGTAACATTATATTACAATGGAAAATAGCTCCTTTAATTTTTTATTTTTTATTTTTTTGAGCTGTGTATTTATTTCATTGTTTAGATTGAGGATCAATTAAAAGGGTTTAGTACCCGAAATGTTAAAGTCTGTAATGTTAAACGTCTTTTAATTCAATAGCATCATTTAAAACCTGATAAATTTACAGCATGGACCAGACATGCACGTTTCGGGTACTAAACCCTCGTCAGTGATCCTCAGTCTTAATAATGTAATATGGCCAAAAGTATGAAAATTATTATGTCAAAACATGTACCAAAAGACGAAGCAGAATGGGTGGGATATGACGCTACAGGACACACGTTTTAGAAATTTCAAGAAACAGAAAATTTCAAATGCGTTGAAGAGACAGACGATCAACCAAAAATTGCTTCATATTTATCTGTCTTCAAATGATGCTATGAATTTGATTACGTGTATCAATGGTTGTCCTAGTCCCTTCTGTGACTCTCTTGTATATATCTGTTTTCACTTGAAGTGTTTCGGTGGATGCTGTTGTGCTACAACCGAGTCTTGCCAGTTCAATGCCAATAAGAGGTTGCCCGTTGGTCTTGTTGTTTTATGTGTGGTCCTGTATGTGTTTAATATCTTCTAATTAATTAGCATCATGGTAGAGCAGATAAATTTAATTGCATGGACCAGACAGGCACGTTTCGGGTAATAAACCCTCGTCAGTGATCCTCAATCTAAACAAAGTAATATGACCAAAATTTCTGAAAATTATGTCCTAAATATACCGAAAGACGTGGCAAAATGGTTGGTATATGATGCTACATGACCCAGGTTTAAGAAATTTGAAAACATTCTGTAAACAGAAATTTTCAATTGCGTTTGAAAAACGACCGACCGAAGTTGATCGAACTTGGCTCCAAGTGCCCTCTGGTACTCTTCGACCACCAGCGGTGACACTCACCAAGTGGTACAAATGTTGAACGTCTTCAAATTCATTAAAATCACTAGCTCCACTGGTCAAAGACCAGTCGAGCTCATGCGATCGCCCTTCGTCCGTCTGTCAGGCGTCCGTAAACAATTTTTGTGAACCCAACTCCTCTGAAACTAAAATGATAGAAATGTAATTCTTTGTGTAATGTGATTGGTCTATGGCTAGTTGTGCAGCTCATATTTTGTTTGAGTCCTTCACCCCCAGGATCTTAGAGAAAGGGTGTGGTCATTTTCTCCTTAAAGTGGTCTTTCGTACGCAACTTAATTGTTTCTTACATAATGGTTGGTCTATAGTCTAAATATGCACCTTATATTTTGTTTGAGCCCTTGACCTGAAGGGCCTCAGAAAAAGGGTGTGGTCTTTTTGTCAGGCAGTTCGAAGATCTGTACTTTTTTCAATTATCTTCAGAAAATTCTATGGATTGAAAATTAAAACCATGGCTTAGTTTGGTATATTCCATTTTTATGAAGTTCTCCTGTCTAAATAGTATCACAATTGGATGCCAGTGTTTATTTTTCTTGTTTTTTTTTTTCTTTTTTTTCTGCTATAATTCATGCACGGATATTAGCTTTTACCAAGATATATGGGTTGAAATACATTTATCTGTATTTGAAAATGCAAAGACAGTAAGACTCCAGGTTTTTTTTTTCATTTTTATTCATACTTCAAGTCTTTTTACATGAAATTTCTGCTTTATTGTAGGTAAGACAAAGTTTTTCAAAAAATGATTTTGATATGAATTAGTTTCGAGGTCGAATTGTCTTGTACTTTTTAAAGAAGAACAGCAATGACAGTCACTGTTATTTATCATAATTTTTAAAGTACCACATGTTTAATTTTTCAAAACTTTTTTTTCCCGAAATTACTGCACCTTGACCAATATTTCAACTAAGTGACTAATCATTCTAATGACAGCTTTAAGGAAGGAATTTGGAAATTAAATTATGTACATAAGATTCTGTGTAATACATATATTTTTTTTATTTAAGAAAACAGCATGTAGTTTTTAAGAGCAGGAAAGGAAAATGGAGGTTTACGATGTGTCAAAAGATTTGTCAACGGGCACTGTGGCTCTGGATTCGAACATTCGTATCTTTAGACCTTTGGCATAAGGTACAAACAAGTTTCTGATTATTCTGTAACGGTCATGTGTTCATTGCAGAGTAATAACCTAGTTTTTTTGTAATCATAATCGTTTCTTTAATTATGCATACATGTACTCAGTAATTTAGCAACTGACTGATTGGGACTAAAGCCTGGTAAGCTTTCAAATCAGTTACAAAAGATCCTGACGATAATCTCAACAGCACTCACAATAGAGTACCAAACTTAGCATCGACGGACCCCTAACAAGCAAGAGGTGGGATTAGGGGCCCGGGAGGAGTAAGCATCCCCTGTTTGCCAGCCGCACCCGCCGTCGATGTTCATGCACGAAAATGAAAACAATATATAAAATACATGCATGTGCACTGTCTGAGATTATGACTATATAGAAAGTGATATGGCGACCATGTCAGGGAAAACATTCAAAACACATTCTGATTTACTTTTTTTTGCATTTGGTGTTTTGGGGTTTTGCTGTGGGAACTGCAACCTGGTGTTGTTGGAGATCCCCTCCTTTGCAATAAGAACAATTCTATAGATAGAAAATGACAATAACACGAGTAATGCTACTTAGAAAAAAAGAAAAGAAACAGAGAACAAGTTAGAGTAAAAGAGTTATCTTTCTTACACCGTGTTATATTTAATAAGGACTACTTGTGTGAAGAATAAATAGTGTTAAACAAAACTACAAAACTGAATTCTAAATTCTACAAGACTAAATGTTTGTTATGGCATTTAAAATGATTAAAATGATCATGGATAAAAGATAAGTACTGGAGGTATTAACATCACGATTTATCTTAATCTGATCAAAGCTCAATATTTCATCACGAAAAGTCTGTTGTGACCTTGAAATCGAACAAATGACCTTGGGTCAAGGTCGAAGCTAAAGATTTTGATGTTAGGAATATTTGAGTAAAGTTTGAACTCTTAAGGTCAAACAGTCTTTGTTTTATATGCAAAAGTTTGTTGTGAACTTGAGAATGAAAATTTATCCTTGGGTCAAGGTCAAGGTGAAAGGGCTCGACTAAACGACTATATGTATGAAGTTTGAACTCTGAAGGTCAAAGTGTCTCTGTTCTATAGGCGAAAGTTTGTTGTGACCTTGAGAATCAAAATTTGACCTTGAAACTAGGTCAACATTAAATGACCACTTATAAGTTACCTATCATCCAAGTTTCAAGTCAAAATCTAAAAAGAAAACTGTAGGAATTGGCACATTGCCAATTTAGTTCCATTTTCAACTCGATAAAGCAGCGAAAACTTTTTGACAAAATTATTCCGCTAGTTCTTGATATGCTCTTTGATATTGTACTTTTCGTTTCATCATATATAACGGTACTTTTTTTAAAGTGTCCTGCAACGCTGGGGGCAAGAATAAGAATAAGAATAAAAACTAGATGGCTACTGTTGCAAGCAACAGACGGATTCCTCCTTTATCAGACCTTCCTTGGAATTGAAGTGTTAAAGTCCGAATAAAGAAGATGGGAAAATGAATAGTTGCTTTAGTACCTTACCTCTGGGTAATTGGAGAAGTGAGAGGGTTGTGCGCACGTAATCCAGGATAACCACACCATTTGCTACTTGCGTGACAGATGGCCGTCCAAAGTCGGCACCGGTTGCCTATTGGTCTCGTTGGTTTATGTGTAGTCTTTTGTGTTTGATGTTTACATGTCTTGTGTATCTTTTCCGTCTCGTGCTGTACTCGTCTTTTGTGTTTTTGCATCGGGTGTTTTGGTGTTTTACTGTTGATTCTGCAACGGGATCTTGTTGGAGATCTCCTCCCTTCTTTTTATTCACTTCAGCAAATGAGTCAAAAGAGCTCATGTCTAACTTGGGACTCTTATTTATTTATCAAGAAAATAGAAGAAATAGATAAAAAATACCTTTTTTATCTTTTGGAGAGCTCTATACTCCATGATCTATCAGTTCTAAATCCTTTAAAATTACTATCTCAAAACAAAATTGCACAATGATTAGGAGTAGAAAGAAAGTAAAGAGAGAGAGAGGGCAAAGGCGTACAGGGAGATAAAGAAATTGCAGATTAAACTTGGTAAAAAGGAAAGAGATGTTGAAAAATACAACGAGACAAATTGAAGATTGAATCAAAATACAGATTCGCCAAACTCAAAGACACTGGAATCAGTCAGAGGACAGAGAGTATTTTATGACGTCGGACGAACCCTCGTTTTCCATCATAGCCTAATGAAGGAAATCAAGGAAAAATACAGTTTGGAAAACGGAATAAAAAACAGAGCCAGCCTAGTCAATACGGTATCTTCAAAGCTTTTGAAAATGTACAGATTATCAAAACATGCCTCTCAGGAGCTAGGATTTTCGAGAAAGAGGATGTTTTGCGAAGAAGAAATCAGAGGAAAGTACAACTGTTTAAGGGAACACGTTCAGTGATTTTCGAGATAATGAAAAGTGTTCAAACCTCTCTACAACGAGAGGATAATAGCAGAAGATCTGATGGGAAAAAAGAAACCCTCACCAGGCACAAGGTAAAAAAGAAAAAGCGATTCCTGAATGACGACCTCAAGCACCTCCATGTGAAATTTCTTTCTGAAAACCCACGTATAAAGTAATCCATGTTCTGCAGATTGGGACCGTTTTGGGTTTTTAAAGCCACTGAAAAAGAACGAGAAACCTGCTTATGCATTAAACATGAAAAATCTTCAGTACAAGGCGGATAAGCTGAAAGATCTAGGCGTTATTCAAACTTCCAACGTAGGAATATTGGCACAAAAAGTTTGTTGCGATACAAACAATAAGTCATGCATGTACAGAGAATGTCGTGTCTGCATCGACAAAGTGGTCTGCATTAATGAGAATGAGCATGGACGACAGACAGTTTGGAAGAAATGGTCATCAAGAAGAGTTCATGGTGAAGACGTTAAGTACGTAGCGTCAATTACACTTCGAGAGGAAGAGAGCGGATCTGTTACAGCCTTAGTAAGCGAGTTCCAAAAGGACTCCTTTGTTTTAAGAAAACATGTAAACATCTATTCAACATCAAATATCAATACGCTTCAATGAAACACTTACGGGAACATCTTCAAGAAAATGAAGATGTTATCCATATCGATTTTTCTAAGAATTATCAATGTAAATATGACTGAGAAATCCAAATCGTGCATTTTGGAGCTAGTCAAGTCCAGGTCACTCTACATACGGGGGTATTTCACTATAAAGACAGCTGCTCAGGATTTTGTACACTATCTGATGACGACCGACATGGACCACCAGCAATATGGGCACACATGAAACCAATCCTTCGTATAATTAAATAGAAAAATCCTGATGTCGACACAATATATGTCATAAGCGATGGTCCGACAACCCATTATAGATGCAAAGCCAATTTCTTCCTCCTTTCAGTCTTGCCATTTGAAATTGGATTCCGAGCTGTAACATGATTAGCATATACAATTTCATTATAATCATAACTGGTGATCTTCACTTTGATACTCTGAACAATATTCTGAAGAGAAAAATAGGATATCCAGTGATAAAATTTTCAAAATTCTGACCTGAGGGATACTCTACCTTTAGTAAAGGCTATTGATCTAAAGGACAGCTGTAATCCCTATTAGGAATTATTTTAATCTCGGTTTATTCAAGATATATCATCCACTATCTTAGTAAATACATTTTATGGATTATGAGACTTTGAGAGTTTATCTATAGGCTTCGACGTCCTTCATGAAATAATGAAGTACAACAAACCATGTGTATACGTATACAATTTCTTACCAAACCATAAGTATACAATTCTTACTAAACCATGCTAATCATGTTCGGGCTGTACCTCTTGAAACAACATAATGAATCTCTTTCGTGATTTAGTATGATGTTGGCCATGACTCAAAGGTTTCACGTCATCTTGGCCCAAGGTCATGTGACCAAGGTCAAAATGACTTAGAGACATCTGTTTTTTTTTTATAGGAAAACATTTTTTTTATTCCATCTCCATTTATGTCACAATTGAAAAGGGAAAAGTAATTTGAAGACAGAATAAGAATAAAATATACACACCTTGAAGAAATAGACAACTTTATATCGTTCATTCATTCGTAACTGTTAGTCAATTTCTTCGAATGATTATTCAATGAGATAGATAGAAGAAACTGACAACTTTTATCGATTTAATCACTTTTATGACCGATTGTAAAAGAAATAACACATCTTCCGGTTTATCATTTTCTTACTTATGGGACACAGCTCTACCCCGAGTTACAGAAGCCCACTTTGTCAGAAGATTATTTTTAGCGATATACACCTTTGATGAATGCGGTATAATGTAACTCGGGATGGAACAATACTGTTATAAAAATTTTCCATTGATTTCTATGCGAAGTTGTAACCAAAATATTTCTTTCTTTCTTTCTCTAAATACTGCTTAACCCTCGCATGGAAGTGAACTTAGCAGCGTGCGCGTCTGTGCATATTAGTTTGTACAGTGCTTATTAAGAGAGAAAAATATGTTACAATTAAAAGTGGTTAAAAACAAAGTGTTAATTAAGGGTTGAAGTGTGGGACCTGAGCAACAGTGGACCTAAAAGTGTCCAGGTCTCGGATGTTTACAATTTCAGAAGGGAGGCTATTCCAGAATATGACTGTTCGGGGGAAAAACGAATATTTGTAGAAGTCTCTAGGTGTATGAACCTGATAGAAATGGAAGTCGTGGTTTCGGGCCGAGGACCTAACTGTGACAGTAAAATGAGATGGCATTTGGATGGCCACAAGTTGGTAAACAATTTTATAGAAGAGGACAACCCTTGATGTTGACCTTCTTTGTTGTAATGACTGCCATCCGAGCTTATCAATCATGCAAGAGACACTGCTATATGGGGAATAATCATTCAAGCACCACGTTGCTGCCCGTCTTTGTACATTTTCAATTTTGTTTATTTTATCTTATGTGTATGGATCCTAGACACTGGGAGCATAATCAACCTGTGGTCTAACAATGGTTTTATAAGCAAGCTCCCTGGTCTTAATGTGTCTGGTTTTGATGTTCCTTTTTATGAATCCTAATTATTTGTTGGCCTTGTTTGTTATGTTATTTACGTGTGTGTTCCAGTTTAGTTTCTTAGTAATTGTTATACCTAAATATTTTGCTTCTGTCGTTGTTTCTAGGGTTTGTCCATGTAAGGTGTATGTTGTTGTGAGTGGTGTTCTGGATCTGGAAATCTGTATTACCTGGCATTTAGATGGATAAAATTCCATATCCCATAATTCTTCCCACTTTTCTAGGTTGTGTAAGTCAGTTTGAAGGGTCCTGCTGTGTTCTGTTTTGTTCAGTGTGAGGTATAGGGCGGTGTCATCGGCAAAAAACCTGACCTTGGACCTTACATGACTAGGCAGGTCATTTATGTAGACGAGGAACAAGATCGGTCCGTGGACCGATTCTTGGGGTACCCCGGAAGTTACAGGCACTTCCGGAGACTCCTTCCCGTCTACAACAACTGTCTGGGTCCTGTGACACAAAAAACCTCTGACCCATTCGAGGACTTGACTTGTAACTTCGTAGTTTTTTAGTTTTAGGAGAAGTTGTTGATGGTTAACCTTGTCAAAGGCCTTGCTGAAATCCAGGAGGATAAGATCGGTCTGCCTACCCTCCTAAAGACTTCTAGCAAGGTATTCGACAAGCATAACCTATTGGGTCTCACACGACCGTTTCTCTCTAAAACCATGTTGTAGGTCGTACAGAATGTTGTTTTGGTTCAAGTGTTTAAGTAAGTTTGTAGTAATTATGTGTTCTAGAAGTTTGCAGCATATACATGTTAGTGCGATGGGTCTGTAATTTGATGCAGAGCTTTTATCACCTTTTTTGAAAATGGGGGAATCACGGGCCTTGGTCCAATCGTCGGGTAGGGATCCAGTGTCTAGGGAAGTTTGAAAAATTACCTGAAGAATGGGTGAGATCTGCTGACTAAGCTCTTTTAGAACAATAGGTCGGATGCTATCTGGTCCGGCTGCCTTTTCTGGATGGAGACCTTTAAGTAGCTTGAGTATACCTTTATGTGAGATCGTGATATCTGGCATTTCTGGATGTTGGGTTCTGAGCCTGTTTTCGGGATCTGAAATTTTACCTAATTTTATGTGGTCCTGTACTGACATACTGCATAGCTGTTTGAGACTGAGGGGTGATTTGGGTGTGAAGACGGACTGAAATTGATTATTTAGGATGGAAGCTTTTTCCTTGTTATCGCTGTGAAGTAGACCATGGTCTTTCAGGGGCGCAATTCTACTGGAGTCTTGTCTGCTGTTTTTAAGATAATGGAACAATTTCTTTGTAGAGCACTTACCTTCAGGTGTTTTCTGATGATGGTCCCAAGCCAATTAGGTCATTTAGGTAGTCGTTGTGAGCTGCTCTCAACTTTCTTTGGGTAAAATGTTTTTACGCCTCTTGTTGCAGATTTATTTTTATACACATATGAAAAGGAATTTATTCAAAATCTTCAAAAGCAAAGAAAACATGATGATGTGAAATGCTTCATTAGTACTTCTAGGTACCTTGATGATATTCTTACTATCGATAATCCTGTTTTTGAAAAGTATAAAGATGTTATTTATCCACAAGAATTGACTCTAAACAAGGCAAACTTTACAGACACTGAAACACCATTTTTGGACCTAAATATCAAAATTGTCAATGGAGAAATTCATACAAGTGTATATGACAAACGAGATGATTTTGGATTCAACATAGTAAATTTCCCCTGGCTTGACGGTGATGTCCCTAGATTACCGTCATACGGTATCTATATTTCACAGCTCATCCGGTATGCTAGAGCATGTACTGATGTTTTGGATTTTCATAATAGAAATCTGCAAATTACAAAGAAACTTTTAGGTCAAGGTTTTCGCTTTCACAAACTAGTAAAGACTTTCTGGAAATTTTACAAAAATTATGATCAACTTCTTTTGAAATTCGGACCCATAAAAGCAACGGAGTATATTACTTTAGGTATTTCACAACCTGCATTTTATGGTGACATAATTAACAAAATAAGAAGGATCAAAGGTAGACAGCATATGTATCGAAAATGCGTCAGAGTCATCAAACGCCTTTTATACCGTGGATATGATCCAAATGTCACCAGACGGACACTAAGCTTGGTACTTGACCAATATACAGTCTTGTACGAGCGCATTCTTAAGACTTGCACTCTGACTGACTGTGACGACGGGACTCCATGACGGGCCCTGTCCAAACCTCTTTAGAGAAGACAGGGCCCCGACCACCTGTCCTCTCTGAATGTCAGTCGGACTCCTCGGGTGATTACATACATGAGCTCGCTACAGCCGGCAGAGCACGGACTGTATTACGCATGCCCTCTTTTTATATCCATTTACATATACATCTGTGTCTCTGGGGCCTCTGCATTTCGCGGTCTTGTTTGTGTGACGTCATCTTACAGTGAGGAGGTTGTTTTACACCACATTTGTACGTTCTTCGAGACCTCTAGGTAACTGGAGAAGTGAGAGGGTTGTGCGCACGTAATCCAGGATAACCACACCGTCTGCTATTTACTTGGCAGATGGCCGTCCTAAGTCGGCACCGGTTGCCCATTGGTCTCGTTGGTTTATGTGTAGTCTTTTATGTTTCTATGTTGTGAGTTGGTGTTCCTTGTCCCTTTTGCGTCTCTTTCTGTGGGTATCTGTTCTGTGTTTTTTGCATGGGTGTTTTTGGATTTTGCTGTGGGTGCTGCAACCTAGTGTTGTTGGAGATCCCCTCCTTTCTTTTATATCTACACTTATTTCGTGTTGCAGTGTGGAGTTGGTAATACAATTCCCCGTGACCCGATGTTTGAAGTGTTTTAATTCCATTTCGTTCTCTAACTTGACTATGTTGTAGTGTCTTCCATGCAGGATCTCTACTCACCCTTCTTTGATCATCTCACTATGGCATTTTTAAGGTCGCCTCGTATTAAACTTACTCCTTTGAGATTACCCTCTATCACTACAGTAACTTTCCCATCATCGACTTTTAACAGTAATAAACTTTTTTCCTCACCCAGAGTACTTCTTTCACCTCTTAAATTGAAATCCCGTAGACGTATTACACCTACTTCTCCATCTGCAGGCTCTACATTTAACAACAAACATAGAGGGTTCTCAGCAGTTTCTACGTGCAAAGGGAAGAGATGCGGTATGTGTCCGCTCATCAATTGCAATTCCACAATTAAATCAAGTGTTAACGGGCAGACTTTTAAAATTGAGATTGAAAACGACATCGATTGATCGTACCAAGATGTCATTTATGTTATAACATGAAACGCTAGGGAATGTGGCGCCCAATATGTTGGAGAAACAGGTCAGGCCTTAAAATCTCGTTTTAGAAGTCATTCGTATCAGATAAGAAACTCACATCACAAAAAACAAAGAAATTTCCTTTATAATCACTTCGTTAAATACAATCATTCCATTTCGGATATAACTATTACACCGGTTCAGTCTTTTTCTAAACTTAAAAATCTTAGTAAAACGGAAATTAAAAAACGCCGACTACAAGCTGAACTTGCCTGGATCACAAAACTCCAAACTGCGTACCCCCTTGGTCTAAACGATCAAATTTATGGACAAGGAAATATTTCCTCGACGTCAACTAATATTAATGTATTTTCAATCCGCCCAAACACTAAACGGAAGCATAGGTCTCACGGAAGACGACGAAACCGAAAACTCAGAATAAGATCTAGATTACACCGTACCCTCAACGATCTTCTGATCATTGCTCGCAACGGCGGCAGACATGAACTGCTTCATGCTCTCTCCTCAGTTCCAGCAGTTCAATTGAAATCTATCTTGGATGAAGCACTGGTTGCATTCTTAAGAAATACGGATTGATTCAGACTTAATATCATTGTTGCATTCGCACAGAATAAACTTTATCCAGTTGTTAAAAACATCCCACCTAAAAAACGATTCTTAAAAATTCCATTTATTAACAAAGGATTCGATCTTCTTAACATCTCTAATATTTTTCGGGATCATCGTGTACAAAGTGCTATTCCTCAATATTTTGAAAATTTAGAACCTCCTCTTATTTGTTACAAATATAAGAGACCTATTCGAAATTTCGTTTTTAACTACAACAAAGTTACATCAGATCCTAAAATACTTGAATCATGTCCTGCTTCTTGAGAATGTGCAACATCTGAATATCTATATAAACCAGCTGGTCATATTATTACAGGTGACTTTTCAATTATCCAAGACAAGCAGCTCCGTGGTCTTCTCAAAAAAGGACCTAAGTATAGAATCCCGTCCAAGATAGATTTTATTAAATGTCGCGAAGTACTAAAGGAAGCCTTAGATAACTATACCAAACGATGGTGTAAATCAGAAGGAGTCGAATCGCATTCTCTGAATGACTGGAAAAACCTCATTTTGGACATTACTGACATTCGAATAGACAACTTCCACAAAAATCCTCATCTTTTTGAAAATCCAAGTTCTAGATCTGAAAGATATTTTAAATCCAAATTACGTAATTTACATGAAAAATTTGTCTTCGCTCCTGCAGATAAAGCAGCCAACAACACCATAATCATATGAAAACTTTACTATATATCAACTTTAGTTTCGGAACTTTCGTCTACAAATACTTATATCAAAAGCAATGAAAGTGTCCCTAACATTTTGAGCAAACATAGCAGTGAAATTTCTTCATTCAACATCCCTATTTCTAAATTGGATCTTCCTACAATATACTGCATACCAAAACTACACAAATCTCCTTACAAATTTAGATACATTGCTAATTCTAGCAACTGCTCAACTACAAGTTTGTCTAGACATCTGACGTCAGCCCTCACGGCGGTAAAGGAACACGTTGCAAAATATTGTGAAACTGTTCTTAACAGGAATGATGTAAATTTATTTTGGTCTATAAAAAATTCCGGGGATGTGATTGACAAGATAAAATCTAGAAATTTTCAAGCCAATACGATTGCTTCATACGATTTTTCAAATATGTACACCACGCTTCCTCACGACAAGATCAATGACCAATTGTCCAAACTCATTAAATGGTGCTATAATCGAGAGGGGAAACTTTATATTTGTACATCTGAATCAAAGGGTTTCTTTTCCGCTACAGAATACAAATCATACAAATCATGGACATGTAGCGACCTGTGTAGTGCCTTGTCCTTCCTCTTGGACAACATTTATGTAAGATTTGGTGAGAATCTCTACAAGCAGGTTGTAGGGATTCCTATGGGTACAAATTGTGCGCCTCTTGTTGCAGATTTATTTTTATACACATATGAAAAGGAATTTATTCAAAATCTTCAAAAGCAAAGAAAACATGATGATGTGAAATGCTTCATTAGTACTTCTAGGTACCTTGATGATATTCTTACTATCGATAATCCTGTTTTTGAAAAGTATAAAGATGTTATTTATCCACAAGAATTGACTCTAAACAAGGCAAACTTTACAGACACTGAAACACCATTTTTGGACCTAAATATCAAAATTGTCAATGGAGAAATTCATACAAGTGTATATGACAAACGAGATGATTTTGGATTCAACATAGTAAATTTCCCCTGGCTTGACGGTGATGTCCCTAGATTACCGTCATACGGTATCTATATTTCACAGCTCATCCGGTATGCTAGAGCATGTACTGATGTTTTGGATTTTCATAATAGAAATCTGCAAATTACAAAGAAACTTTTAGGTCAAGGTTTTCGCTTTCACAAACTAGTAAAGACTTTCTGGAAATTTTACAAAAATTATGATCAACTTCTTTTGAAATTCGGACCCATAAAAGCAACGGAGTATATTACTTTAGGTATTTCACAACCTGCATTTTATGGTGACATAATTAACAAAATAAGAAGGATCAAAGGTAGACAGCATATGTATCGAAAATGCGTCAGAGTCATCAAACGCCTTTTATACCGTAGATATGATCCAAATGTCACCAGACGGACACTAAGCTTGGTACTTGACCAATATACAGTCTTGTACGAGCGCATTCTTAAGACTTGCACTCTGACTGACTGTGACGACGGGACTCCATGACGGGCCCTGTCCAAACCTCTTTAGAGAAGACAGGGCCCCGACCACCTGTCCTCTCTGAATGTCAGTCGGACTCCTCGGGTGATTACATACATGAGCTCGCTACAGCCGGCAGAGCACGGACTGTATTACGCATGCCCTCTTTTTATATCCATTTACATATTCATCTGTGTCTCTGGGGCCTCTGCATTTCGCGGTCTTGTTTGTGTGGCGTCATCTTACAGTGAGGAGGTTGTTTTACACCACATTTGTACGTTCTTCGAGACCTCTAGGTAACTGGAGAAGTGAGAGGGTTGTGCGCACGTAATCCAGGATAACCACACCGTCTGCTATTTACTTGGCAGATGGCCGTCCTAAGTCGGCACCGGTTGCCCATTGGTCTCGTTGGTTTATGTGTAGTCTTTTATGTTTCTATGTTGTGAGTTGGTGTTCCTTGTCCCTTTTGCGTCTCTTTCTGTGGGTATCTGTTCTGTGTTTTTTGCATGGGTGTTTTGGGATTTTGCTGTGGGTGCTGCAACCTAGTGTTGTTGGAGATCCCCTCCTTTCTTTTATATCTACACTTATTTCGTGTTGCAGTGTGGAGTTGGTAATACAATTCCCCGTGACCCGATGTTTGAAGTGTTTTAATTCCATTTCGTTCTCTAACTTGACTATGTTGTAGTGTCTTCCATGCAGGATCTCTACTCACCCTTCTTTGATCATCTCACTATGGCATTTTTAAGGTCGCCTCGTATTAAACTTACTCCTTTGAGATTACCCTCTATCACTACAGTAACTTTCCCATCATCGACTTTTAACAGTAATAAACTTTTTTCCTCACCCAGAGTACTTCTTTCACCTCTTAAATTGAAATCCCGTAGACGTATTACACCTACTTCTCCATCTGCAGGCTCTACATTTAACAACAAACATAGAGGGTTCTCAGCAGTTTCTACGTGCAAAGGGAAGAGATGCGGTATGTGTCCGCTCATCAATTGCAATTCCACAATTAAATCAAGTGTTAACGGGCAGACTTTTAAAATTGAGATTGAAAACGACATCGATTGATCGTACCAAGATGTCATTTATGTTATAACATGAAACGCTAGGGGATGTGGCGCCCAATATGTTGGAGAAACAGGTCAGGCCTTAAAATCTCGTTTTAGAAGTCATTCGTATCAGATAAGAAACTCACATCACAAAAAACAAAGAAATTTCCTTTATAATCACTTCGTTAAATACAATCATTCCATTTCGGATATAACTATTACACCGGTTCAGTCTTTTTCTAAACTTAAAAATCTTAGTAAAACGGAAATTAAAAAACGCCGACTACAAGCTGAACTTGCCTGGATCACAAAACTCCAAACTGCGTACCCCCTTGGTCTAAACGATCAAATTTATGGACAAGGAAATATTTCCTCGACGTCAACTAATATTAATGTATTTTCAATCCGCCCAAACACTAAACGGAAGCATAGGTCTCACGGAAGACGACGAAACCGAAAACTCAGAATAAGATCTAGATTACACCGTACCCTCAACGATCTTCTGATCATTGCTCGCAACGGCGGCAGACATGAACTGCTTCATGCTCTCTCCTCAGTTCCAGCAGTTCAATTGAAATCTATCTTGGATGAAGCACTGGTTGCATTCTTAAGAAATACGGATTGATTCAGACTTAATATCATTGTTGCATTCGCACAGAATAAACTTTATCCAGTTGTTAAAAACATCCCACCTAAAAAACGATTCTTAAAAATTCCATTTATTAACAAAGGATTCGATCTTCTTAACATCTCTAATATTTTTCGGGATCATCGTGTACAAGTGCTATTCCTCAATATTTTGAAAATTTAGAACCTCCTCTTATTTGTTACAAATATAAGAGACCTATTCGAAATTTCGTTTTTAACTACAACAAAGTTACATCAGATCCTAAAATACTTGAATCATGTCCTGCTTCTTGAGAATGTGCAACATCTGAATATCTATATAAACCAGCTGGTCATATTATTACAGGTGACTTTTCAATTATCCAAGACAAGCAGCTCCGTGGTCTTCTCAAAAAAGGACCTAAGTATAGAATCCCGTCCAAGATAGATTTTATTAAATGTCGCGAAGTACTAAAGGAAGCCTTAGATAACTATACCAAACGATGGTGTAAATCAGAAGGAGTCGAATCGCATTCTCTGAATGACTGGAAAAACCTCATTTTGGACATTACTGACATTCGAATAGACAACTTCCACAAAAATCCTCATCTTTTTGAAAATCCAAGTTCTAGATCTGAAAGATATTTTAAATCCAAATTACGTAATTTACATGAAAAATTTGTCTTCGCTCCTGCAGATAAAGCAGCCAACAACACCATAATCATATGAAAACTTTACTATATATCAACTTTAGTTTCGGAACTTTCGTCTACAAATACTTATATCAAAAGCAATGAAAGTGTCCCTAACATTTTGAGCAAACATAGCAGTGAAATTTCTTCATTCAACATCCCTATTTCTAAATTGGATCTTCCTACAATATACTGCATACCAAAACTACACAAATCTCCTTACAAATTTAGATACATTGCTAATTCTAGCAACTGCTCAACTACAAGTTTGTCTAGACATCTGACGTCAGCCCTCACGGCGGTAAAGGAACACGTTGCAAAATATTGTGAAACTGTTCTTAACAGGAATGATGTAAATTTATTTTGGTCTATAAAAAATTCCGGGGATGTGATTGACAAGATAAAATCTAGAAATTTTCAAGCCAATACGATTGCTTCATACGATTTTTCAAATATGTACACCACGCTTCCTCACGACAAGTTCAATGACCAATTGTCCAAACTCATTAAATGGTGCTATAATCGAGAGGGGAAACTTTATATTTGTACATCTGAATCAAAGGGTTTCTTTTCCGCTACAGAATACAAATCATACAAATCATGGACATGTAGCGACCTGTGTAGTGCCTTGTCCTTCCTCTTGGACAACATTTATGTAAGATTTGGTGAGAATCTCTACAAGCAGGTTGTAGGGATTCCTATGGGTACAAATTGTGCGCCTCTTGTTGCAGATTTATTTTTATACACATATGAAAAGGAATTTATTCAAAATCTTCAAAAGCAAAGAAAACATGATGATGTGAAATGCTTCATTAGTACTTCTAGGTACCTTGATGATATTCTTACTATCGATAATCCTGTTTTTGAAAAGTATAAAGATGTTATTTATCCACAAGAATTGACTCTAAACAAGGCAAACTTTACAGACACTGAAACACCATTTTTGGACCTAAATATCAAAATTGTCAATGGAGAAATTCATACAAGTGTATATGACAAACGAGATGATTTTGGATTCAACATAGTAAATTTCCCCTGGCTTGACGGTGATGTCCCTAGATTACCGTCATACGGTATCTATATTTCACAGCTCATCCGGTATGCTAGAGCATGTACTGATGTTTTGGATTTTCATAATAGAAATCTGCAAATTACAAAGAAACTTTTAGGTCAAGGTTTTCGCTTTCACAAACTAGTAAAGACTTTCTGGAAATTTTACAAAAATTATGATCAACTTCTTTTGAAATTCGGACCCATAAAAGCAACGGAGTATATTACTTTAGGTATTTCACAACCTGCATTTTATGGTGACATAATTAACAAAATAAGAAGGATCAAAGGTAGACAGCATATGTATCGAAAATGCGTCAGAGTCATCAAACGCCTTTTATACCGTGGATATGATCCAAATGTCACCAGACGGACACTAAGCTTGGTACTTGACCAATATACAGTCTTGTACGAGCGCATTCTTAAGACTTGCACTCTGACTGACTGTGACGACGGGACTCCATGACGGGCCCTGTCCAAACCTCTTTAGAGAAGACAGGGCCCCGACCACCTGTCCTCTCTGAATGTCAGTCGGACTCCTCGGGTGATTACATACATGAGCTCGCTACAGCCGGCAGAGCACGGACTGTATTACGCATGCCCTCTTTTTATATCCATTTACATATTCATCTGTGTCTCTGGGGCCTCTGCATTTCGCGGTCTTGTTTGTGTGACGTCATCTTACAGTGAGGAGGTTGTTTTACACCACATTTGTACGTTCTTCGAGACCTCTAGGTAACTGGAGAAGTGAGAGGGTTGTGCGCACGTAATCCAGGATAACCACACCGTCTGCTATTTACTTGGCAGATGGCCGTCCTAAGTCGGCACCGGTTGCCCATTGGTCTCGTTGGTTTATGTGTAGTCTTTTATGTTTCTATGTTGTGAGTTGGTGTTCCTTGTCCCTTTTGCGTCTCTTTCTGTGGGTATCTGTTCTGTGTTTTTTGCATGGGTGTTTTTGGATTTTGCTGTGGGTGCTGCAACCTAGTGTTGTTGGAGATCCCCTCCTTTCTTTTATATCTACACTTATTTCGTGTTGCAGTGTGGAGTTGGTAATACAATTCCCCGTGACCCGATGTTTGAAGTGTTTTAATTCCATTTCGTTCTCTAACTTGACTATGTTGTAGTGTCTTCCATGCAGGATCTCTACTCACCCTTCTTTGATCATCTCACTATGGCATTTTTAAGGTCGCCTCGTATTAAACTTACTCCTTTGAGATTACCCTCTATCACTACAGTAACTTTCCCATCATCGACTTTTAACAGTAATAAACTTTTTTCCTCACCCAGAGTACTTCTTTCACCTCTTAAATTGAAATCCCGTAGACGTATTACACCTACTTCTCCATCTGCAGGCTCTACATTTAACAACAAACATAGAGGGTTCTCAGCAGTTTCTACGTGCAAAGGGAAGAGATGCGGTATGTGTCCGCTCATCAATTGCAATTCCACAATTAAATCAAGTGTTAACGGGCAGACTTTTAAAATTGAGATTGAAAACGACATCGATTGATCGTACCAAGATGTCATTTATGTTATAACATGAAACGCTAGGGGATGTGGCGCCCAATATGTTGGAGAAACAGGTCAGGCCTTAAAATCTCGTTTTAGAAGTCATTCGTATCAGATAAGAAACTCACATCACAAAAAACAAAGAAATTTCCTTTATAATCACTTCGTTAAATACAATCATTCCATTTCGGATATAACTATTACACCGGTTCAGTCTTTTTCTAAACTTAAAAATCTTAGTAAACGGAAATTAAAAAACGCCGACTACAAGCTGAACTTGCCTGGATCACAAAACTCCAAACTGCGTACCCCCTTGGTCTAAACGATCAAATTTATGGACAAGGAAATATTTCCTCGACGTCAACTAATATTAATGTATTTTCAATCCGCCCAAACACTAAACGGAAGCATAGGTCTCACGGAAGACGACGAAACCGAAAACTCAGAATAAGATCTAGATTACACCGTACCCTCAACGATCTTCTGATCATTGCTCGCAACGGCGGCAGACATGAACTGCTTCATGCTCTCTCCTCAGTTCCAGCAGTTCAATTGAAATCTATCTTGGATGAAGCACTGGTTGCATTCTTAAGAAATACGGATTGATTCAGACTTAATATCATTGTTGCATTCGCACAGAATAAACTTTATCCAGTTGTTAAAAACATCCCACCTAAAAAACGATTCTTAAAAATTCCATTTATTAACAAAGGATTCGATCTTCTTAACATCTCTAATATTTTTCGGGATCATCGTGTACAAAGTGCTATTCCTCAATATTTTGAAAATTTAGAACCTCCTCTTATTTGTTACAAATATAAGAGACCTATTCGAAATTTCGTTTTTAACTACAACAAAGTTACATCAGATCCTAAAATACTTGAATCATGTCCTGCTTCTTGAGAATGTGCAACATCTGAATATCTATATAAACCAGCTGGTCATATTATTACAGGTGACTTTTCAATTATCCAAGACAAGCAGCTCCGTGGTCTTCTCAAAAAAGGACCTAAGTATAGAATCCCGTCCAAGATAGATTTTATTAAATGTCGCGAAGTACTAAAGGAAGCCTTAGATAACTATACCAAACGATGGTGTAAATCAGAAGGAGTCGAATCGCATTCTCTGAATGACTGGAAAAACCTCATTTTGGACATTACTGACATTCGAATAGACAACTTCCACAAAAATCCTCATCTTTTTGAAAATCCAAGTTCTAGATCTGAAAGATATTTTAAATCCAAATTACGTAATTTACATGAAAAATTTGTCTTCGCTCCTGCAGATAAAGCAGCCAACAACACCATAATCATATGAAAACTTTACTATATATCAACTTTAGTTTCGGAACTTTCGTCTACAAATACTTATATCAAAAGCAATGAAAGTGTCCCTAACATTTTGAGCAAACATAGCAGTGAAATTTCTTCATTCAACATCCCTATTTCTAAATTGGATCTTCCTACAATATACTGCATACCAAAACTACACAAATCTCCTTACAAATTTAGATACATTGCTAATTCTAGCAACTGCTCAACTACAAGTTTGTCTAGACATCTGACGTCAGCCCTCACGGCGGTAAAGGAACACGTTGCAAAATATTGTGAAACTGTTCTTAACAGGAATGATGTAAATTTATTTTGGTCTATAAAAAATTCCGGGGATGTGATTGACAAGATAAAATCTAGAAATTTTCAAGCCAATACGATTGCTTCATACGATTTTTCAAATATGTACACCACGCTTCCTCACGACAAGATCAATGACCAATTGTCCAAACTCATTAAATGGTGCTATAATCGAGAGGGGAAACTTTATATTTGTACATCTGAATCAAAGGGTTTCTTTTCCGCTACAGAATACAAATCATACAAATCATGGACATGTAGCGACCTGTGTAGTGCCTTGTCCTTCCTCTTGGACAACATTTATGTAAGATTTGGTGAGAATCTCTACAAGCAGGTTGTAGGGATTCCTGTGGGTACAAATTGTGCGCCTCTTGTTGCAGATTTATTTTTATACACATATGAAAAGGAATTTATTCAAAATCTTCAAAAGCAAAGAAAACATGATGATGTGAAATGCTTCATTAGTACTTCTAGGTACCTTGATGATATTCTTACTATCGATAATCCTGTTTTTGAAAAGTATAAAGATGTTATTTATCCACAAGAATTGACTCTAAACAACTTTACAGACACTGAAACACCATTTTTGGACCTAAATATCAAAATTGTCAATGGAGAAATTCATACAAGTGTATATGACAAACGAGATGATTTTGGATTCAACATAGTAAATTTCCCCTGGCTTGACGGTGATGTCCCTAGATTACCGTCATACGGTATCTATATTTCACAGCTCATCCGGTATGCTAGAGCATGTACTGATGTTTTGGATTTTCATAATAGAAATCTGCAAATTACAAAGAAACTTTTAGGTCAAGGTTTTCGCTTTCACAAACTAGTAAAGACTTTCTGGAAATTTTACAAAAATTATGATCAACTTCTTTTGAAATTCGGACCCATAAAAGCAACGGAGTATATTACTTTAGGTATTTCACAACCTGCATTTTATGGTGACATAATTAACAAAATAAGAAGGATCAAAGGTAGACAGCATATGTATCGAAAATGCGTCAGAGTCATCAAACGCCTTTTATACCGTGGATATGATCCAAATGTCACCAGACGGACACTAAGCTTGGTACTTGACCAATATACAGTCTTGTACGAGCGCATTCTTAAGACTTGCACTCTGACTGACTGTGACGACGGGACTCCATGACGGGCCCTGTCCAAACCTCTTTAGAGAAGACAGGGCCCCGACCACCTGTCCTCTCTGAATGTCAGTCGGACTCCTCGGGTGATTACATACATGAGCTCGCTACAGCCGGCAGAGCACGGACTGTATTACGCATGCCCTCTTTTATATCCATTTACATATTCATCTGTGTCTCTGGGGCCTCTGCATTTCGCGGTCTTGTTTGTGTGACGTCATCTTACAGTGAGGAGGTTGTTTTACACCACATTTGTACGTTCTTCGAGACCTCTAGGTAACTGGAGAAGTGAGAGGGTTGTGCGCACGTAATCCAGGATAACCACACCGTCTGCTATTTACTTGGCAGATGGCCGTCCTAAGTCGGCACCGGTTGCCCATTGGTCTCGTTGGTTTATGTGTAGTCTTTTATGTTTCTATGTTGTGAGTTGGTGTTCCTTGTCCCTTTTGCGTCTCTTTCTGTGGGTATCTGTTCTGTGTTTTTTGCATGGGTGTTTTTGGATTTTGCTGTGGGTGCTGCAACCTAGTGTTGTTGGAGATCCCCTCCTTTCTTTTATATCTACACTTATTTCGTGTTGCAGTGTGGAGTTGGTAATACAATTCCCCGTGACCCGATGTTTGAAGTGTTTTAATTCCATTTCGTTCTCTAACTTGACTATGTTGTAGTGTCTTCCATGCAGGATCTCTACTCACCCTTCTTTGATCATCTCACTATGGCATTTTTAAGGTCGCCTCGTATTAAACTTACTCCTTTGAGATTACCCTCTATCACTACAGTAACTTTCCCATCATCGACTTTTAACAGTAATAAACTTTTTTCCTCACCCAGAGTACTTCTTTCACCTCTTAAATTGAAATCCCGTAGACGTATTACACCTACTTCTCCATCTGCAGGCTCTACATTTAACAACAAACATAGAGGGTTCTCAGCAGTTTCTACGTGCAAAGGGAAGAGATGCGGTATGTGTCCGCTCATCAATTGCAATTCCACAATTAAATCAAGTGTTAACGGGCAGACTTTTAAAATTGAGATTGAAAACGACATCGATTGATCGTACCAAGATGTCATTTATGTTATAACATGAAACGCTAGGGGATGTGGCGCCCAATATGTTGGAGAAACAGGTCAGGCCTTAAAATCTCGTTTTAGAAGTCATTCGTATCAGATAAGAAACTCACATCACAAAAAACAAAGAAATTTCCTTTATAATCACTTCGTTAAATACAATCATTCCATTTCGGATATAACTATTACACCGGTTCAGTCTTTTTCTAAACTTAAAAATCTTAGTAAAACGGAAATTAAAAAACGCCGACTACAAGCTGAACTTGCCTGGATCACAAAACTCCAAACTGCGTACCCCCTTGGTCTAAACGATCAAATTTATGGACAAGGAAATATTTCCTCGACGTCAACTAATATTAATGTATTTTCAATCCGCCCAAACACTAAACGGAAGCATAGGTCTCACGGAAGACGACGAAACCGAAAACTCAGAATAAGATCTAGATTACACCGTACCCTCAACGATCTTCTGATCATTGCTCGCAACGGCGGCAGACATGAACTGCTTCATGCTCTCTCCTCAGTTCCAGCAGTTCAATTGAAATCTATCTTGGATGAAGCACTGGTTGCATTCTTAAGAAATACGGATTGATTCAGACTTAATATCATTGTTGCATTCGCACAGAATAAACTTTATCCAGTTGTTAAAAACATCCCACCTAAAAAACGATTCTTAAAAATTCCATTTATTAACAAAGGATTCGATCTTCTTAACATCTCTAATATTTTTCGGGATCATCGTGTACAAAGTGCTATTCCTCAATATTTTGAAAATTTAGAACCTCCTCTTATTTGTTACAAATATAAGAGACCTATTCGAAATTTCGTTTTTAACTACAACAAAGTTACATCAGATCCTAAAATACTTGAATCATGTCCTGCTTCTTGAGAATGTGCAACATCTGAATATCTATATAAACCAGCTGGTCATATTATTACAGGTACTAAAGGAAGCCTTAGATAACTATACCAAACGATGGTGTAAATCAGAAGGAGTCGAATCGCATTCTCTGAATGACTGGAAAAACCTCATTTTGGACATTACTGACATTCGAATAGACAACTTCCACAAAAATCCTCATCTTTTTGAAAATCCAAGTTCTAGATCTGAAAGATATTTTAAATCCAAATTACGTAATTTACATGAAAAATTTGTCTTCGCTCCTGCAGATAAAGCAGCCAACAACACCATAATCATATGAAAACTTTACTATATATCAACTTTAGTTTCGGAACTTTCGTCTACAAATACTTATATCAAAAGCAATGAAAGTGTCCCTAACATTTTGAGCAAACATAGCAGTGAAATTTCTTCATTCAACATCCCTATTTCTAAATTGGATCTTCCTACAATATACTGCATACCAAAACTACACAAATCTCCTTACAAATTTAGATACATTGCTAATTCTAGCAACTGCTCAACTACAAGTTTGTCTAGACATCTGACGTCAGCCCTCACGGCGGTAAAGGAACACGTTGCAAAATATTGTGAAACTGTTCTTAACAGGAATGATGTAAATTTATTTTGGTCTATAAAAAATTCCGGGGATGTGATTGACAAGATAAAATCTAGAAATTTTCAAGCCAATACGATTGCTTCATACGATTTTTCAAATATGTACACCACGCTTCCTCACGACAAGATCAATGACCAATTGTCCAAACTCATTAAATGGTGCTATAATCGAGAGGGGAAACTTTATATTTGTACATCTGAATCAAAGGGTTTCTTTTCCGCTACAGAATACAAATCATACAAATCATGGACATGTAGCGACCTGTGTAGTGCCTTGTCCTTCCTCTTGGACAACATTTATGTAAGATTTGGTGAGAATCTCTACAAGCAGGTTGTAGGGATTCCTGTGGGTACAAATTGTGCGCCTCTTGTTGCAGATTTATTTTTATACACATATGAAAAGGAATTTATTCAAAATCTTCAAAAGCAAAGAAAACATGATGATGTGAAATGCTTCATTAGTACTTCTAGGTACCTTGATGATATTCTTACTATCGATAATCCTGTTTTTGAAAAGTATAAAGATGTTATTTATCCACAAGAATTGACTCTAAACAACTTTACAGACACTGAAACACCATTTTTGGACCTAAATATCAAAATTGTCAATGGAGAAATTCATACAAGTGTATATGACAAACGAGATGATTTTGGATTCAACATAGTAAATTTCCCCTGGCTTGACGGTGATGTCCCTAGATTACCGTCATACGGTATCTATATTTCACAGCTCATCCGGTATGCTAGAGCATGTACTGATGTTTTGGATTTTCATAATAGAAATCTGCAAATTACAAAGAAACTTTTAGGTCAAGGTTTTCGCTTTCACAAACTAGTAAAGACTTTCTGGAAATTTTACAAAAATTATGATCAACTTCTTTTGAAATTCGGACCCATAAAAGCAACGGAGTATATTACTTTAGGTATTTCACAACCTGCATTTTATGGTGACATAATTAACAAAATAAGAAGGATCAAAGGTAGACAGCATATGTATCGAAAATGCGTCAGAGTCATCAAACGCCTTTTATACCGTGGATATGATCCAAATGTCACCAGACGGACACTAAGCTTGGTACTTGACCAATATACAGTCTTGTACGAGCGCATTCTTAAGACTTGCACTCTGACTGACTGTGACGACGGGACTCCATGACGGGCCCTGTCCAAACCTCTTTAGAGAAGACAGGGCCCCGACCACCTGTCCTCTCTGAATGTCAGTCGGACTCCTCGGGTGATTACATACATGAGCTCGCTACAGCCGGCAGAGCACGGACTGTATTACGCATGCCCTCTTTTTATATCCATTTACATATTCATCTGTGTCTCCGGGGCCTCTGCATTTCGCGGTCTTGTTTGTGTGACGTCATCTTACAGTGAGGAGGTTGTTTTACACCACATTTGTACGTTCTTCGAGACCTCTAGGTAACTGGAGAAGTGAGAGGGTTGTGCGCACGTAATCCAGGATAACCACACCGTCTGCTATTTACTTGGCAGATGGCCGTCCTAAGTCGGCACCGGTTGCCCATTGGTCTCGTTGGTTTATGTGTAGTCTTTTATGTTTCTATGTTGTGAGTTGGTGTTCCTTGTCCCTTTTGCGTCTCTTTCTGTGGGTATCTGTTCTGTGTTTTTTGCATGGGTGTTTTTGGATTTTGCTGTGGGTGCTGCAACCTAGTGTTGTTGGAGATCCCCTCCTTTCTTTTGTTTTAGGTAGATATTTCTGTCTTTTTCCTTACCTGATTTTTTATGTTTTTTTATACAGATGGTCCCTCTTTCGGATGTTTCTAATGACCTCTTGAGTAACCCAGGGTAAGGATCGTTATTATCTAAGCCTTTTGGTTGGTATGAAATTCTTTATAGCTTCATGTAGTGAAGTTTTTAATTCTAACCGGAGTGTGTTGGGTGATTTACCATGGGAGTGTTCAAGGAATGATTTCTGAAAGTTGGTCATATATTCCTTAAATTCCTCCCATTTTGCTTTTTTGAACATATGCACTTCCCTTCTTTTGTGTTTTGTTATGTTTGGTGAAATATTCACATCTGCTAGGACTGCATCATGATCGGACAGTCCCGGGATGGCTATGATGTGTATAAGTAATGTTGGATTTGTGAGGAGGAAAGGATCTAATGTGTGTTCCAATCTTGTAGGGAAGTCTACCACTTGATGTAAGTTAAGGTTATGTAGCATGGATTTGAAATCTTCATAAAGTGTGGTGTGAGTACAAGATGGTTTTATACTTGGGAAAGTATTTTCCCATGTAAAGTGTTTCATAAGAACCCAGATATTACTACCTTTTACCTGTTTAACTACATGTAGGTCGATGGATTTATGGAGCTCTTCAAAACTTCCCCTATCAGACTCCTTTGGTCTATAATATGTAGCGATGTAGGTTGGCTTTTGACCTTAAGTTTTACCCACAAAATTTCACACCCTGTACTTAAGTGGGGCTGTTCAGAACATACTAAATTGCTTTTTGCAAGTAAGATGACTCCACCCCCCTTACCCGCCTGCCTATCCTTCCTAAACACCGTATATCCAAGTGTTTGGGGGGATAATTTCTTCATTAGAGATATCAGATGTCAACCAGGTCTCTGTGCCTGCCACAATATCCGGATTTACAGATTCCAGTAAGTGTTGGAATTTGGCGGCTTTATTTCTTACAGACTGGAAATTTATGTTTAATACCTTGAATGAATTTTTAATATTTCCGTCCCATGTGGGGTTAATATTTGTAGATATCATTTCAGGGTCCTGGGGTGATTTTGTAGGTGTAGAGGTCAAACAGGGGGTTCCATTCTCAAATGAGCATAGTGAATCATACAAGCTTGACAATGACTCGGATGGCAGAGGGGTGTCCATTAAAATGTGGCTATAGTTTGGATTTCCACATATCGTACATGCCCATGATATACTACTGTGTTCAGACAAGATATTGTACGTATTTGAACCAATGCCCTGACAGCTGGCATGATACCAGGTTCCACAGGTGTCACAGCTGATGTCCTAATGGTCCAATGTTACCGTTGTATCGCAGGAACCACAAAACCAGTTTGATTTGGTCCAGGGTTAGCCTCTATATTGGCTGAGAGAATGAGTAACAAGGAGATTATTGTAGGGACAGTCTTATTTTGGCGTGAAGTCAGGTAGATAGACATCCTGTGTGACCGTACAATCAGCCAAGTGGCGTTAGTCCGAGAGGCCTCTGACTTTTGTGGTCTATAACAAGTTAAACTGGTTTGGTCCTCTAAGTGGCTAATTTGTCTCAAGCAATGATGACAATATGCATAAGAGAGATGAAACACTTACTGTGATGGGTATCATGCTAGGTGCTGTAGATTAAAACGAAAGCTTACGTTAGTGATCACGTGAGCGCGGGATGTTTGAAAAGGTTATGATGATGGTGTTTCAAATCGACAGATCTAGGTGATGTTTACGATCTTCAAGTCATAAATCGTGGTCCAGGCTTCGTATGGGACGACTCAACACAAGATCAAACCTAGGATGTTAAAAACTGTGCAAAGATTTGTGAGCTGTAAAGGAAGGCATGTTATGCACGACGCATGCGCACTTTCATATGAATAATACATGTTATATTTAACATTACAGTTAATCAAAATGTGGACCCAGTACGTTGATATTTTGAATGCAACATTTTCATCAATTTTGCATTTTGAAATGTTAAACGTCTTCAAATTCAATAGCATCATTTAATAACAGATAAATTTACAGCATTGACCAGATACATTGTCTGCACGTTTCGGGTATTCAAACCTCGTCAGTGATTCATAATCTAAACATTGTAATATGGGCAATGAGTGTGAACAATATAATGTCCAAAAATTTCATGGCAGATTTTACGTCTTATTCTAACAACTCCTTATATTTTTAACGATATAAAGCAATGATTATTTGCTGAATTAGAGGATATGCTTTAGTTTATATCAACCATTTGCAATCAAGCGAACAACTGCAACGCCCTCTCTATAATTGGTTGCCAAGGATCCTGTTCAGACGAAGTTTCAGTCTCATTTTTGATTGATAATATCCTGTGTAAATATCTCCGTCGATACGATGTGAGAAGTGAACAGTTTTTACCAAGACGCGAGTTTGATTTTCTGGAAAAAAAACATGCTGTTATTTCAAAGACAATTACACTTTCCACGATATAATAATTTATCATCAGGCACGGTCCATTTGCCATTTGTTTTTTTTTTTTTTTTTTTTTGGACGGGGGGGGGGCTTGGTTTTTTTTTTTTTTCGAAAAAAATTAATTTCGCTCTGAATTTTGATGAAAAAGAATAAATTTGCTTATCGTGTGTCAGAAAAAATAATCTTGCTTTTACAAGTATCTGAAATTGAAGAATTACCATTAAATATTTTGCTTTTTAAAATAAGTTCCTGAAAAATTTCTGGCTCGCTTCGCTCGCCACAGTTTTCAATCTATACTAAAAGTTTGTAGCTCCTCATACACATGTACAAGCATTGAAGGACAGTTATTCCCCATTTACAAGAAAGGAGGGGATCCCCAACAACAACTAGTTGCATCACCAACAGCAACCTCCCAAAACACCGATTGTAAACCATAAAAAAGACACCCACAGAAACTGATGCAGTGGTACAAGGAACGTCAATGAATTAAAGATCCTGACGATAATCTCAATAGGTGGGACCTGGTGCCCGGGAGGAGTTGGCTAGCCGCAGCCGCTGTCGATGTTTAAGCACAAAAATGAAAATGAAAATATATAAGATTGATGCACTGTCTAAAGTTATGTCTATATAGAAAGTCCTATGGCGACAATGTCAAGGAAATATATTTAAAACACTTACTGTCAATTCCCTCGCGGGGAACTTTATTACGAGCCCCACGCGGCAAAGGGCATAAGTGTGAAAAATCACAGAAAAATATCAAACACAAATGACTACACATAAACCAACGATTACGTGCGCACAACCCTCCCACTTTTTTAATTGCCCAGAGGTCTCGAAGAACGTACAATTGTGAAGTAAAACAACCTCCTCACTGTCAGATGACCACACACGAACAAGACCGCAAAACACAGGGGCCAAAGCAACTTAGATGAATATTAAAATGGATATAAAAAGAGGGCATGCGAAATACAATCTGTGCTCTGTCGGTTGTAGCAAGCTCATATACAGTAGGGTGGCTAAGAGCGATTTGCTCGTGCGGCGGTAAACAGGAAAATGTGAGCCCGCTAACCGGCGACGCACTCTTTCTCGTCGAACGAATCTTTTTTTCCGGATTTTCATCACTTTGAAACAGTCATTTCTCGTAATGTTTAGTTTTTCACACGACAATATATCAATTTTTTTTATGAAAAGGATAAGATTTATAAGATAGATTAGTGTTGATGAGAGATAATTGAATTTTTCATGGGGAAAACAATCATTAAACTTAGCTCGGTTTTCCCGGGGAAAAATGATCAAATTTCTGGAAACTACGAATGAGGTACAAAAAATGGTCCCTCACAGATTCGGATGATATTTTTAAAAATTGAAATTCACATTGGCATCTTTGACAATTCAAAAAATCAAAAATGTGTTTTTCCATATTTTGAAGAAATCGACCTCCGAAAACAGCTGATCTCGCTCCCTGCCCGACATGCGCATACTAGCATAAATCATGAAGAAAAAAGTGTGATAAATTTACAAAGAGAATAAATAATCATAGAAGAATATCAAATATACGATTTGAAAAGGATTTCTAACATATTTCATTCAACGATGTATAGCTGTGCTGTAATAACACTGATGTCATAAGTTATCGCCGTAACGCACTTGTGTACATTACATCACGGAATGTTTGTTGACAACACTGCGCTGTTCGGTATCCGGAGTTTCACTTTGTAATGTGAAATTAAAGGAAATCTTATTTATTCAGTCACTGATCATTCAACTTATTTATTCATATAACGACAGACTTCAGCAGTAGCCAGTACAGGTGCATCTCTCTCTCTCTCTCTCTCTCTCTCTCTCTCTCTCTCTCTCTCTCTCTCTCTCTCTCTCTCTCTCTCTCTCTCTCTCTCTCTCTCTCTCTCTCTCTCTCTCTCTTTGGGTCTGTATTCATTGCCGATTAATATCTTTATAATATCGATGTACAGTTTTTGTTATCCGTTCCTTTGATTTATTTTCACAGCTTTATTTCATCTACCCTGTAGCCAAAAGCCAAAGGATGTATTTTCATGATTCCAGTCCAGAATCGCCTCGTTCTCCGTTAAGTATAATGTACAATAGCTTAGCCTTAGGTATCAACTGTAGAGCAAGTGACCATATTTCGCCGCATTTTTCTAGGAATTTTCAATTCTCGGTGGCCGATTCAATGATTTGTTTTGATAAACGTTAGTTTAACTCCATTCTCGATCGAAATACATCAAAAATGATTTATTTTACTCACTCCACTGTTTCCTTATAAAACGTTAAAATATTTCGTTTCCATGTTTTCGGTACCGGTGGTGACCATATTGCGCCGATTTTGCTGATAAGTATCCATTTTGCACACAAAACGGGCAAAATTATGATTTTCTTATCAGGAAATCTTTTGCTGTCACTATTTCTACGAGATGATGCCAAATAAAATGTTTTCTTTGTTTGGACTTTGTAAAATTTCGGATGTTTACGTCTACAGTTTTGTGATTTCATTAAATTTTCCTCATTTTTTTGTATTTTTTCGTCACATTTGAGTGCAGGAGAAAGAAGTCACAATATATCAAAACATGACTGCTACGGTCATATTTGATAGGATATTGAATAATAAACTTGACAAATAACTCCGATAACCAACGAGAAGCAATTAACTTTGAAACGGCGAAATATGGTCACCGGCGAAAAATGGTTCCCCGCTCTAGCACTTACATTCTTATAATAATGTACATTGAATGTGTACAGTACTGTGCAGAAAATGCACATGTCTGTAAAATTATGTTTTTCGTACAGTAGTGCACTGTAACAATTTAACATAAGTGAAATAATGCAATTATGACAAAATTGTCAAAGAAAATGTTTCAGATGCAGAAAAAACCTCATTTATTTGGAAATTGATAATATATGTCAATTAATCAATTTTGAGATTTTCATTTATTGAAAAGTTTAATCATTAAATATAGATCTATGTTCTTCTTCAAATTGAAAGAAATTTATATCAATGAATGACGCTTCAAATAACATTACAATGCATTGATGGATTCATTGATTTTGAAATGAAAGCATTCATATGATTAATTTGAATTCATCCATTTAGATGCAGTATGTATTGATATAGTTTAAACACATATTGAAATTAATTTTCTTTAAAATTTATTCATTCATCGTATATGCCTTTTTCAATAATAATTCTTTTCATTCTGTTTTCAGGTTCATGAATGGAATGCCATGGTCGTCATATACTGGATTATATTATAATTCAGTCATGTGAAAGAAAAGTGCATTCTGTGTAACAAAGAAGTGTATTTATTTCAAAGTTTGGATTAACATTACACTACAGTTTCCAGCATTTTGAATTTCATGTGAATGCATCATCATCTGCAGCCTGAATTGAGAAAAACAGCTTTTGCAGTGAAAATTCATTCCTTTTATTGGGCTGGGGGTAGGAGACAACATTAGTGATGAATAGTGAACTGTTAATTCAAATAAATATTACACATGATCAGTAGGAACATGTAAATGTCCAGTTTTCTATTCTTTGTCATTTCTGAATCAAATATTATGTAAAAAAATCAGATATCTAGATAAAGATAAAAAGTATTATTTAATTGTGCTTATTATATGTTTCGACATATAAAATTCAATTATGATTTGTATTTTCTAATGAATGGTTGAAATAATCCAAAACGTGGAATAAATTCTTTGCAAAGTGTTCTACTGTAGAGCTACAAGTACACAATGATGCTTCTTTTGTGATCAGAGGAAATTTGGAAAATGCGATATCGAAGATGTGGAATGTAAAGGAAAGCAGTCATTATTTTTCAAATCAGCAGTTCAAATGAGCATAGACTGATTGAAACCATCCAGGTTATATGTAGAATTCACAGGAAATTCCCTTTGAAAGCGAAATCAAATATTAAGACGATCAGCTGATCATCGGTCTCGAAACTTTGACGATAAAAAAGAGAGGGGTCAGTTTAGAAGGAAAAGGTTCCAAAAATGGTCCCTCACAGAATTTTACGAAAATTGAGTATGTTGTTTATGAATAATTTCTCTACAAGATATGAAAAAATTAAAAATGAGTTTTTTCCGATTTTTTCTGTAATCATGACATCTTTTCATGATAGGTGTCTGAAAAATCTTATGGCCGTGTAGAGATCGTGAGTTCGTCAGTCAGATTTCACCGAAAAGACTATACCAATGATGTACTTTGTATCTGTTCAAGAAATCTTTAATCTTGTAAAAATAACCACGGTCAATATCAATTATGTGATCGCACGATATCATTGAAATCAGATTTTTCATGCGACTAATTATAACTTTCGGACAAAATGTGCCTAGTAACGGCGACGCTAGCTGGAACGCATATTCATGCGCAATCCTAAACGGTTGCCGCACATGCAAATCGCAAATGGCCGCCCTACTGATATGTTATAACCCGAGGAATTTGAAAATTTGAAATACACCTTTAAGTTACTCAAAAGCTCTCTCTTTTGAAAATGTCATTACCACAGTTGGACATAAAATATTAAACCTTGTTTATGTATTAAATTTAGTGCTTTTTATTGCTTTAAGATGAAACATCTTTTACATTATGTAGAAGATGATGTTTTTAAATATAAATCGACCGTGCATCTCTGGATGTTTTTTTGTATCCGGATATGTCGGAGGGCTGTGGTCACGTGATCAAATTTCACACCATGCTCAGTTTTTCTCAACACACATGTGACTTGTTGTAGTAGTCTAGTCAGTGTGTTTTAAGATGTAATTTTTTTCAGCTGAGCAATATAATAACATGTATACCGAAACTCGTACAACAAGGGACTTTGGAGATAGAACTTGGGAGTGCTGTTCAGATTATCGTCAAAATTTTCTTTAACTCTTGGACGGAAATCACTACAAATGACAAATAGGGATAATGACCATATCCCTGTCTACAGTACAAAATCGATAATTCAGAAAATCAGAAACCGAAGGCATACAAAATCAGGATAAAACAGGAACCAAAGTAAACAAAAACAAAAACCTCCACCATATGAAATGAAGCGAACTCCCGATATGAGAGTGAGACCAGGTGCCCAGGAAGAGTAAGCATCTCCTGCTTGCATGCAACACCCGTCGCTTCAATTCGGTAGAACTGTCCGGTTACTTCCATTTTTGAAGATATAGAGTACAATCTTGGGTTGGATGGTTCAAATGGTCTATTACAGAATATCATCCACCATTCTGGATAGTGGGACATCATAGTGTATGATGAGTTCCCCATATCGACCGTAGAACTTTCCCAGTGACGATGTTAGTCGGTCACAAACATATCCCTGACTGAGAAGCTTATCTGAAAGACGCCTAGCTCTCCGAACAAAATCCGTATATTTGGTACTTGCTCTGGCATAGCGTATCAACTGAGATATAAACACGCCATAAGCAGGCGATGAAGGGATGTTGCTACTCAGAAAAGGAAAGTTCGTAATGCTGAAATTGAAGTCGTCACGTTTGTCATAGAGTGAGGTGTTCATGTGACCATCAGTGTCGTAGGACAACATTATGTCCAAATAGGATGCTGAATTATTTGTCTCTGTAGTTTCTTTGACTTTAAGCTCCGAAGGATAGATACTGCTGAGGTAATCCGCGAATTTTGGATTATTGATGGACAACACATCGTCTATGTATCTGTAAGTGAAGTTGAAGTCAGAAGCTAAGTATCTTTTCCCTTCAGAGACCAAAGATTGAATGAATTCAGCTTCGTACGAGTAAAGGAAAATGTCGGCAAGGAGTGGGGCACAATTGGTCCCCATTGGAATTCCGACAATTTGCTGGAAGACCTTTCCTCCAAACATCACAAAAATGTTGTCGATCAGAAAGTTTAACATCTGAATAATGTCTGTTTCAGTGTACTTATTTTCAGAATCTGACTTTTCTTTTACAAAGTAGGTTTTGTCATAGTTAACAACAATAAATTTGTATTTGCGATTACCGTTCTTACTTGTAAACGCATTACTTATAATTTTTGCGAGTCTTTCTTTCAATTTAGAATGTGGAATTGTAGTGTAAAGTGTCGAAAAATCGAAGGCTTTGATCGAATAGACTGTACTAGAATGAGTGGGTTTCAGATGTTCTAAAAGTTCCTTCGAATTCTTTCAAATCCACATCTGGTTCTTTAACATCCACATCAATCCAAACATGTACGACACACTCAATGGAAAATGTCCGTCATTCGAAACACAGTGAAATCGATGGTTTATAAACTCATGAAAGCCAACTTTAAAAGGTATTAAACTCCTAATGCATTTTCAATAATGAACACCAGAGATAAGAATTTTCAATCTCTTAAAAAATAATGCTATACATAATATTCTAGCTAAAATTAGGGATAGCACTTCTCATATCATGATCTACTCTCTCACCCCGAAAATTACCGACTATTGAATTATCGCCATTCCTCGGGAAATTATGAAAATGTGCATAAATTTTAACCGAAAGTACTCTATAAGGGTGCGGGATCCTTGACTACAGATACATCGTATCGGAAAGAGGAAAATGATAATAGTTGTACCAGAAACTTTCCAATAAGTCAAAGAAGATCCTGACGATAATCTCAACAGCACTCACATTAGAGCACCAAATTGAGCATCGACGGACCCCTAGCAAGCTCGAGGTGTGACCAGGTGCCCGGGAGGAGTAAGCATCCCCTGTTGGATAGCCGCACCCGCCGTCGATGTTCATGCATGAAAATAAAATCAATATATAAAATACATGCATGTGCACTGTCTCAGGTTATATCTATTTAGAAAGTGCTACGGCGACCATGTCAGGGAAAATATTCAAAACACTTACTGTCAAACCCCTCGCGGGAACTTTTTTACGAGCTCCACACGGCAAAGGGCATAAGTGTGACACAAATGAGTTAAAGAAGATCCTGACGATAATCTCAACAGCACTCACATAAGAGCACCAAATTGAGCATCGACGGACCCCTAGCAAGCTAGAGGTGGGACCAGGTGCCCGGGAGGAGTAAGCATCCACTGTTGGCTAGCCGCACCCGCCGTCGATGTTCATGAATGAAAATAAAATCAATATAAAAAATACATGCATGTGTACTTTCTGAGTTTATATCTATTTAGAAGGTGCTACATCGACCATGTCAGGGAAAATATTCAAAACACTTACTGTCAAACCCCTCGCGGGGAACTTTTTTACGAGCTCCACACGGCAAACGGCATATGTGTGACATAAATGAGTTAAAGAAGATCCTGACGATAATCTCAACATCACTCACATTAGAGCACCAAAATGAGCATCGACGGACCTCTAGCAAGCTAGAGGTGGGACCAGGTGCCCGGGAGGAGTAAGCATCCCCTGTCCGGGAGGAGTAAGCATCCAAGATTCGGTCTCTCTATTTGTTGAAGACTATGATATTTCTTACATTTGAAGTCTTCGCAACAGAAAGATTTCAACAGTCCGAAATTTGAATGTATTTAACAAATCGGTACATTACTTTGAACTTATCTTATAATCCATTTGTTTATGACAGAAGAGGTACATTACATATTCAAAAATGAGTTAACAGATAATGGTATGATATATAAATTTAGAATCAATGAATGAAAGTCAAACAAGAAGCCACTATCAGAAGCCAAAACTCAAATGACGACTCGATTAACGATTTTGTGCTTCTTTACACAACAATTGTACGTTCTTCGAGACCTCTGGGTAATTGGAGAAGTGAGAGGGTTGTGCGCACGTAATCCAGGATAACCACACCATTTGCTACTTGCGTGACAAATGGCCGTCCAAAGTCGGCACCAGTTTCCCATTGGTCTCGTCGGTTTATGTGTTTGATGTTTACATGTCGTGTGTCTCTTTTCCGTCTCGTGCTGTACTCGTCTTTTGTGTTTTTGTATCGGGTGTTTTGGTGTTTTGCTGCTGAAAGTGTAACGGGGTCTTGTTGGAGATATCATCCCTTCTTTCTTAATGGGGATATGGTTTTGTCCATATTTGTCACAATAAACAGGTTCACAAAACCATGAAAATAACAAGACTAATACAGGAAGGTGATTGCCAACAGTACTGACAGCCAGACACACCGTCCAGGGTCGAGAAAAGGTAACATACGGATCGAAACAATAAGATACTTGTAACTTGTTCGTGATAATTAAGAAGAATAAATAAGAACACAACGTTTAGAACACTTCAACACAACACCCGGCTACATCGTCTGATCTCCATTTTAAAAACGCTTAAGCTCTTTTACATATGCCTGTTTGGTTAGTCTTTCATTCACTCATTGAAACCAAAAAATAAACAAGTTTTAAAATACATGTAATAATACACTCATACTAAGAAAGTATTTTTGTTCTTAAAGGAAGGAAATATGATGAAGAGGTCCCTTATTGCCGAATTATATGACATTATATGATCAAGATGAATCTCAAATTCTCAACACAGAATCCATGTCGCTCATCAGAATGAATTGGAGAATAAGTTGCGAATAACTTCCAAATTTGATTTGATAAACTGATAATATGGGTATGGAGATGCTACAAGTACATGTAAAACAAATGATGTATTAAGCCGTGAATCTGATCAAGTATTTCTTCTACACAATGATCTATACGCAAGAAAATCTTGATAATTACTAATATTGTAAAGTATAGCCAAGTTCGATCAACTTCGGTTGATATTTTCTTCAACACATTCGAAAATTTCTTTTATCAAAATTGATTGAACATTTTAAAACGAGGTTTCTGTAGCATCATATCCCACCCATCCTGCTACGTCTTCTTGGTACATTTTTGGACATAATCCCTTTCATACTCTTTGGTCATATTATGTACAAAGTTTAGATTGAGGATCACTGACGAGGTATAAGTACCCGAAACGTGTATGTCTGGTGCATGCTGCAAATTTATCAGTTCTTAGATTATGCCATTGATTTTGAAGACGTTTAACACATGTAATGTATTTGGAGATTCCTCATACAACATTTATTTGCATAAGCTTATTTCAAGATACCTAAAGGACAGTCCAAACTGTAGGGGGTAGCCATGTTGAAAAGAAGCTAATATCGATCAAATAACGTTAAACATTTAACAATTATATAGCTAATATGGATTTCTATAAACTTTAAACCATAGTTAAGAACTTCATCCATACATTTTAAAATCTTGAATCTTAAATACAGTTATAATTTGTAATAATTGGCTATAAAGTAGGCATTTTAACGCAAAATACACACTGTTTAGAAATAAATAACACACTCTTGTTTATTTCATTCAAAAATCTTTATATGTGAATATATTTAGAATAAAGAAATGAATGACTTTAAGGGGGGGGATGAAACGTTGCTTATATTATGACCTAAATGCTGATTCTTAAAAAAGCCCCCCACCCTCCATTTTTCAGTTTTTAGTCTCTCTGGGGCATTGTTCTCATTCATCCAAGCTACAGAACCCCGCTTGGTCAAAAGTTGTGAATTAGTGTAAACACCATCTGTAAAAGTGACATACGTAAAAAAAAATTGAAAAAAAACTTCAACATGGTTTGCAAAACATTTTTTTTTCTAAAAAAAACCCATGTCTTATGTATGGACTTGAAATAAAACATGATCACGAATATGTATCTCGTATACAGTATATGTACATTTTAATAATTTCAAGATATTTTGACAACAGAATTTTTCGAATGCGTTGAAGAAACGATCAGACGAAGTTGATCTATGAGATGTTTAGACACACAGGAGTTTTTCAAATTCTTTTTTACTACTGTTTCACCAAGAACAAGTGCAAAATTCAAAGAAACTTTAAACACAAATCGATTAGAGGAATTGATTGAATTAGTAACTAGCAAATCGAACAAATATTTAGAATCTGCGTATCATAATGTAATGGTACATTTCTTTATAATACATGTAGTTTAAAGATCCTGAGAATAAATTACTCCTTCTAATTAGAAAACAAATTGTGCACTACGAAATGATTTCAAATTTCATTAAAGCTGTTAGAAATTTTTTTTTTCAAATCTTTTACGATTATGTTTCTTAGCGTAGTGCTCATATTCATATTTTGTTTGATTTCTATTTTACATGATGTCATTTTCTAGGAATCAATCTAGAGTGGGATACACATCCACTACATTCAATTGACACGTGATTGCCTTTATCCGCTTGAGAAATATATAAAATCCCCACTTCCACACTGTTTGATGAAAATACAAGATAAAGACAAGCTTAATACTTACCGTCGAAAGCGAAAAGAAACACAGCAAAGGGAAAAAAAGCAGAACACGAAAAGGTATCTGTTTTCTAAATCATCTTTACTTTATTCAATGTAACATTGTTTAAATCTTCCATAAAAAGCTACGCTAGCTTATTTTCATTTCATGTATATATCAAAACAAAAATAAATGATACTGTCTTTCTGGATATTTTTATTTATTATAAAAATCTGCCATTATGACTAGACAATACTACTTGAACTGAAATAATCACGTGTTTCACCACAAATTACTCTTTGGGATTGGTCACGGTTTTCTGTTGCCGAGGACAAAAGATTAGAGTTAACATATAATTATTGTTTAATTTATATAAGAATCACAGGGAAGAAATAAACAACAGCGTTAACTATTCAGAAGATGTCGGATCGGCCAAAGGGCTAATGCATGCTTCTCGCAGTAAAAAGATATAGACTGCACGGCGAGAGACTCGTGGCACTAAAATAAAGGGGTAGGGCCACGAGACCCCTATATCGGCCCTCGATTTCTCACTAGAAATAAATTTCCATGGTAATACTTGATATCTCTCATGCAAATACACGAATATTTACCGCTTTTAATGAAAAGAGAAATATCACTAATCATATAACAGTCCATACAACGTTATTTTTTGTCAATTTAATCGTATCGTATCCTACGTTTATCGTATCGGATCATGCATATCGTATCTTATCCTATCGTATCCTATCGTGTATCGTGTATCATGAATCCAATCGTATGGTGAAACGTGTACCGTGAATCCTATCGTATCTGGTAGTCAATCAAATCGTCGGAATTTCTTTTCCGTTTATCTTATTTATATTCGGATTTTTTTTTTATTTCGTTATGGATACTTCAGTCAAATGATGCATTGTTGAGGAATAATAAATATACATTTATATTCTGCTTTAAACTTAATCTTATTGTAATTGGGGATAAAGAACTCAAAGATAGGTGTAGAGTAGCTGGTAAAGTAACTTGACCGATCGATGCCTTCAAATGCTACCTGGTCAATGACAAGTCCCCGAGGGCACATGTAGCCAAGTTCGATCAACTTCGGTTGATCGTTTGTGTCTTCAACGCAATTTGAAATTTTCTGTTACAAAATTTCTTGAAATTTCTAAAACGTGGGTCCTGTAGCATCATATCCCACCCATTCTGCTACGTCTTCTGGTACATTTTTGAACATAATAATTTTCATACTTTTTGGCCATATTACATTGTTAAGACTGAGGATCACTGACGAGGGTTTAGTACCCGAAACGTGCATGTCTGGTCCATGCTGTAAATTTATCAGGTTTGAAATGATGCTATTGAATTTTAAAGACGTTTAACATTTGAACTACTTGGTGAGTGTCACTGCTGGTGGACCAAGAGTCCCCGAGGGCACATGTAGCCAAGTTCGATCAACTTCGGTTGATCGTTTGTGTCTTCAACGCAATTTGAAATTTTCTGTTACAAAATTTCTTGAAATTTCTAAAACGTGGGTCCTGTAGCATCATATCCCACCCATTCTGCTACGTCTTCTGGTACATTTTTGAACATAATAATTTTCATACTTTTTGGCCATATTACATTGTTAAGACTGAGGATCACTGACGAGGGTTTAGTACCCGAAACGTGCATGTCTGGTCCATGCTGTAAATTTATCAGGTTTGAAATGATGCTATTGAATTTTAAAGACGTTTAACATTTGAACTACTTGGTGAGTGTCACTGCTGGTGGACCAAGAGTCCCCGAGGGCACATGTAGCCAAGTTCGATCAACTTCGGTTGATCGTTTGTGTCTTCAACGCAATTTGAAATTTTCTGTTACAAAATTTCTTGAAATTTCTAAAACGTGGGTCCTGTAGCATCATATCCCACCCATTCTGCTACGTCTTCTGGTACATTTTTGAACATAATAATTTTCATACTTTTTGGCCATATTACATTGTTAAGACTGAGGATCACTGACGAGGGTTTAGTACCCGAAACGTGCATGTCTGGTCCATGCTGTAAATTTATCAGGTTTGAAATGATGCTATTGAATTTTAAAGACGTTTAACATTTGAACTACTTGGTGAGTGTCACTGCTGGTGGACCAAGAGTCCCCGAGGGCACATGTAGCCAAGTTCGATCAACTTCGGTTGATCGTTTGTGTCTTCAACGCAATTTGAAATTTTCTGTTACAAAATTTCTTGAAATTTCTAAAACGTGGGTCCTGTAGCATCATATCCCACCCATTCTGCTACGTCTTCTGGTACATTTTTGAACATAATAATTTTCATACTTTTTGGCCATATTACATTGTTAAGACTGAGGATCACTGACGAGGGTTTAGTACCCGAAACGTGCATGTCTGGTCCATGCTGTAAATTTATCAGGTTTGAAATGATGCTATTGAATTTTAAAGACGTTTAACATTTGAACTACTTGGTGAGTGTCACTGCTGGTGGACCAAGAGTCCCCGAGGGCACATGTAGCCAAGTTCGATCAACTTCGGTTGATCGTTTGTGTCTTCAACGCAATTTGAAATTTTCTGTTACAAAATTTCTTGAAATTTCTAAAACGTGGGTCCTGTAGCATCATATCCCACCCATTCTGCTACGTCTTCTGGTACATTTTTGAACATAATAATTTTCATACTTTTTGGCCATATTACATTGTTAAGACTGAGGATCACTGACGAGGGTTTAGTACCCGAAACGTGCATGTCTGGTCCATGCTGTAAATTTATCAGGTTTGAAATGATGCTATTGAATTTTAAAGACGTTTAACATTTGAACTACTTGGTGAGTGTCACTGCTGGTGGACCAAGAGTCCCCGAGGGCACATGTAGCCAAGTTCGATCAACTTCGGTTGATCGTTTGTGTCTTCAACGCAATTTGAAATTTTCTGTTACAAAATTTCTTGAAATTTCTAAAACGTGGGTCCTGTAGCATCATATCCCACCCATTCTGCTACGTCTTCTGGTACATTTTTGAACATAATAATTTTCATACTTTTTGGCCATATTACATTGTTAAGACTGAGGATCACTGACGAGGGTTTAGTACCCGAAACGTGCATGTCTGGTCCATGCTGTAAATTTATCAGGTTTGAAATGATGCTATTGAATTTTAAAGACGTTTAACATTTGAACTACTTGGTGAGTGTCACTGCTGGTGGACCAAGAGTCCCCGAGGGCACATGTAGCCAAGTTCGATCAACTTCGGTTGATCGTTTGTGTCTTCAACGCAATTTGAAATTTTCTGTTACAAAATTTCTTGAAATTTCTAAAACGTGGGTCCTGTAGCATCATATCCCACCCATTCTGCTACGTCTTCTGGTACATTTTTGAACATAATAATTTTCATACTTTTTGGCCATATTACATTGTTAAGACTGAGGATCACTGACGAGGGTTTAGTACCCGAAACGTGCATGTCTGGTCCATGCTGTAAATTTATCAGGTTTGAAATGATGCTATTGAATTTTAAAGACGTTTAACATTTGAACTACTTGGTGAGTGTCACTGCTGGTGGACCAAGAGTCCCCGAGGGCACATGTAGCCAAGTTCGATCAACTTCGGTTGATCGTTTGTGTCTTCAACGCAATTTGAAATTTTCTGTTACAAAATTTCTTGAAATTTCTAAAACGTGGGTCCTGTAGCATCATATCCCACCCATTCTGCTACGTCTTCTGGTACATTTTTGAACATAATAATTTTCATACTTTTTGGCCATATTACATTGTTAAGACTGAGGATCACTGACGAGGGTTTAGTACCCGAAACGTGCATGTCTGGTCCATGCTGTAAATTTATCAGGTTTGAAATGATGCTATTGAATTTTAAAGACGTTTAACATGTATCCTCCTGTCTTAGTGACATTAGTACTACTGCATATATGCAAATCAATTAACATACATGGAACTTGACGTCATACATCATGCGCGTGACGTTATGAGGGCTCAAAATTATGACGCCGTTTTTTCACAAATATTAAACATTGCAAAAAGTGATGATTTATAGTACGCTTGTCAAATGCATTTTTCCTCGAAATTATAGGACCGATATGAGGGGTTAGCGCACCTAGTCCTTTGTATATTTCTTTTCTATTATAGAATGGAGGAAAATTTAGACGTTAGATATCTATCAACTGGATTGTACAAAATTGTACAAAGAAAGATTGGCTTTGAAGAAACTATAGAGGCAAGGCGGTTTGTGGTTAAATTGAAGTCTGCGTTTCAAGAAATTGAAAATGGATCATGTGGAAAAGATCTTTTAGCAAGTGGTAGCACGGCGGAGGGATTCTCTTTTAGCACATCATATGAAGATTATATGTTAGTGTATAAAAATATAATGGTAGGCATTGGTAGTATGGGCAATAGGACTAATCTACCTATACAAAATCGAGAACACTTTAGAATGGAGACAGAACAAACCCGTCCGGGATTCTGTCTTTTACGATTTCTTTCTCAGCCAAATGCTGCTGACATAGAACAAGACATTACTCAGATGCTTGTTCGTTTTCAAAATGCTATTTATTTATCAAGCATACTCTGGAGAGATCAAATAGCACATATTCTTCCACAATCTCTTCCTCATGGTCCATGTGAAAGTGTTATATTTGGTGGTGTGGAAACGGATTTCGCACACTGCCTTAAATTACCAACATGGCCTTTGTCAGCTTATCCATGTTTACAAAATCTAGTACGGGTGGAATGGCCATCTATCCAAATTATTTCGAACATTGTCCGAAACGGTTGTCACATCGTGCCTATCGGTGACAAATCATCAGACAAAGAACTCATAGAATGGCGTGTATCTTTTTCAGAAGCAGAAAAAACGTTGATACAGGAAATGAATCATTGTCAGTTCCTTACGTATGGGTTGCTTAAAATGTTTCTCAAAGAAGTTATCAATACAAGGCAAGATGTGGACGGTTTATTGTGTTCTTACTTTCTCAAAACTGTAGTTTTCTGGGAAATAGTTACAAACGGCAAAGAATGGATGGAACATGAATTCTTGAAATGGTTTTGGATATGTTTCAGGCGCTTGTTATCCTGGATAGCAAGTGGCTACTGTCCAAACTTCTTCATACCTGAGAATAATATGTTCTTCGGGAAGATTCAGGGAAGGTCTCAGCAAGTTCTTATACGCCATCTGACGTTCCTTTACAGATTGGGATACAAATGTCTTTTGGGTTGCTCTTTTAACCGTGAGTTTCGTGTTCTGCTTCGTCATCCTGTGTCTTTTCAATTGATTCAGCTTTCTATAAAGGAGCTAAAAGACATCATGCTAACTGATCGGCTACTTAGCGACGTAAAATGTTCGAATCGTCTGCATGTCATACACAAAAGCATATGTTACTTATTTCACGTGCGAATGCAGAGTCAAACTTTCACTAAAATTGTAATTATCAATACTTATTTACAATACTGTTTGCAACGACTTTTATACGGTGCTGCACAAAAGTCGCTTCCTTCATCCATTTCATGTAACAGGATATTATATAAATCAGTTTCTCAATATATTAATTCTCTAAAAAGAATCAAGTTTGATGTTTCATCTCATAGTATACTATCGGCGATGATTTTACACAGACAAAAAATGTATCGCCATGCCATAAGGACGGTAAGCAAGATAATAATACATATGAAAAGTCCATATGTAATTTACGAGAGGAATGGGATTGACGCATCAAAATATCACGAGTTAGGGGGAAATTTCACTCCTGTGGATGTCATGATAAAATCATTCTTCGTAAACAATGTGAGATTTGGAAATGACATTGGGATACCTGAACTTTACCTTGAACACAGCTGTACCGATCAACAGATTACATACTCCCCTTTGGTCCTGCTGAACTTTATGTTGTTTTTAAGCTACCATCATTTATTCATGCACTATGAAGCCAATGCAACATTAGATGAACTTACAGTTTTGATAAACAATGACTATATCCATAGGGCTCGTAGAAATATTTCCTGGGAAATTTTGGGGATAAGTCAAGAAATGATGGGAAGATTTGAAGAAGCTTATGTTTCCTATCAAAATGCGTTAAAAGAACCGTACTTTAGCTTTTTCCGCAAAGCAACTCTATTAAGAATACAAAACTTATGTTTAAAAATGAATAGTTGATAATTTCAAATCATTTTGAAAATTTCTCTTTATATATTAATAAAAATTGGATGAAGCTGAGTGGCAAAGAGAGCATATGAAAACCTTATTATGAATGCAAAATATTCATGTAAACAGATGTGAATTGAATTGGCTTTTTGTCATATAATCATTAATTTTGTCAAATGTAAGAGCTTAAGATATCAGTCAAATTATGTTTATGTCAATTTTACCTTTTATGCATTATTATTCAATTCATGGAATAAAAATATAAAATTTTAGTAATATCATATTTCTGTGTGAAACATACAAACATGCACAGGATAGTTAGACATCATCAGATTTAACACAAGAAAGGAAGAAAAGACTAGAATATATGTTGACAGTTCTTATCAAATACCTGTTACATGTATGCCCGGAACAGTGCTTACATAGACATTATTCGGTCAGACTTATGTTAGGGTCTTAAATTCAAAAGCATAATTTAAGAACATATGCATTTACAGCATGGGCCAGACATGCACGTTTCGGGTACTTAACCAAATCATGAAAAGCAGGGAAAACACATCGAACATGACAACATTTTTTATGATCAGAGCAGTGCTTACATAGGAATTATTCGGGCAGAATAATATATGAAAAGCAAGAAAAAACATCGAACTTTACAGAAAACTCGATGCAAAACAAGAAATTCCTTGCACATTTGAAATGATCGTTTTCGCACAGGCAAACTTCACTTTACTAAACTATAGAGGCAGCATTCAATGCATGCATGTGTGGGCTGCAGAAACTAGCACAACGTATGACACGTGACCCATTTTGCGAAATTTAAAGTCAAATAAAGTAATCCCAAAGTGTCGTCTTGATTCGATCATTAGTGAAAGAAGGATCTCCAGCAAGACTACGTTGATGTGATAACAAGGGAGAAACAAGAATGAGATGAGAAAAGGGGGACATTTCTTAAAATATCTGATGACGCATATAACAAATCTAGTGCAAATCATCTATGCAAAGCACACATTGGACTGAATTACTATTGTTGTTTTACTCTAAATTCAAACTCGTAACTATTTTCGTAACAATATGTATATTACAGATAACTTTCTTTTATCATCTAAATGCATCTATATACAATTTGATGACTAATACATGTTATATGACAAATCTAGTGCAAATCATCTATGCAAAGCACACATTGGACTGAATTACTATTGTTGTTTTACTCTAAATTCAACCTCGTAACTATTTTCGTAACAATATGTATATAACAGATAACTATCTTTTATCATTAAAATACAACTAGATACAATCACAAGGCTATGCGGGCCATAAACAGTATGTAATAAGTTTTGGGGAAATTAATATCAGGAATTTTGGGGTGAAATGGGGGGGGGGGTATTGAGGAAATTCATATCAAATTATATCGAGTATGAAACTCAATAAAAAAGTTTTACAAAAAAATTTCAGTCAGGAAAGGATAACTCAAGATTTCATCTGTATATGACCTTTCATTATGATAAAATTAAGAAGAAAAACAGGAAACTTCGATGATGAAAAGATATTGTGGCAAGTGGTAGAACTAAAAACAAAGGACATTTTTAAAGGAGTCTCTGAGATGGAAACTGAGATTGAAGGACAGAACATAAAATATAATTTGGAAACCTTCCAAGTATCATGCAATTCTTTAGTTCCCTTGCGAAAGGAGCTCTTAAGATAAGGCGTAAAATCTGCCCTGAAAAGTGGAATTTTGAAAATTGAAATTTCAAGATTTCTTTTTTGTAAACTGTATACCTATAGGGTATCCCATCAGAAAATGAAGTTATTTTTTATCTGTTTCGCATAATATTGACCGAATTTTGACAGGTTTCCTTGGATCTGTTGCGACGGGTGTTGCATGCAATCAGGAGACGCTGACTCCCCCGGGTACCTGTTTTCACCTCGGAAGGTTGTTCATTCCGGGTTAGCAACCATTCCGATGGGAATTCTTACGATTTTTGTGCGAATAGCACATAGCGATTGCCTGATTTTTTCACTCATGGGAGCCCCGTCTACTGAGTATGTATAAACGATGTTACTCTGTTTACATGTACCTTGGGACTGCGTCAGCATCATGATCGGTATAAAGTCTTATCACTGTCTGAATCAATGAATTATATCTATATGAATCGAGCTGTCGTGTTATGTACATGCATGACCTAATGAAAAATTACATCTGTATGTACTGGGATGAACACAGGCTGTGTGTTGGAAACCCCTTTCCATTACCAGGTGATTATCTGTTTTAGTGGACAATATATAAATGAAACGGTGCTATCGATAAAGATATTAAGTTGAATCATTGAAACGTAAAACTAACTTCAAGTAGGCTTATTTTGCCCCGCTTCACAAAATAACATCTGTATACGACCGAAAAATTAGGAACTTCCATCATGAAATATGATATTAACAATTATGAAAAATAATTTAAGATCAAAACATTCCCGTTCAGGATGTATCATGTTTTTATATACTAAAAAAGAAGTGAATTTTCCTTCAAATTCTTAGCACACACCTAACATTGAAAATGAAAGGTTAAAGAGAGAGTGGGGATCAAATTAGAAAATAAGATTCGTCTTCTTTCCTTGTATATGGAATCATCAATCGATAGTCATATTGGATTGTTGTATTTTTTAGGGGGCAGGGGTAGATTTAATGTGATGTTATTTAATTTTCATGTTCACTGTCAGACACCATCTTTCAATTCATTACAACAACATTATGCATTTGCATTTTAGTTCTGTCTTTATACGTCCGTAAACTGGCCTACGAAGGTGTTCAGGAACAAAATTAATATAACTTTGAAAACACAATATTTTGTCATACATTATAAGTGATATTATTCTGGCTATTCGCACTCAGTACCTTCAGTGCTTTGATTTTTTCTTGCCTTCTCGACTTTGAGACTGAATAGTTGTTATGTACTTCTTTGATGTTTATTGCTAATTTTTGGGTCAAAACTTATCTTTTTCTCATAGAAATCAATAGAAATCAATAGAAAACGGAAAAGGTTATTGAACATTGTTCCCCCCGGATATACAGAAAGCCACATTTACTGGAGGTGCGTATCCATGATACAATTGTTTTGCCAAGGTGGGGTTCTGTATCTCCGGGGAGAACACTACCCTAATGACGAAAAACAAACAAAAAATGGAAAGGGGGTGAATTTTTAGGAATCGACCTTTCTGATCATAAAATATAGCACAAATGTCTATTGTTCCTCTTTGATCCATCAAAATTGTATACTGAATATGATCGAATGAAATATACAAGAATAAGGAACGTAATGCAAGAATGATGTTCATTTCTCTGCCAATGTGTATTTTGCGCTAAAAGGCTTACATTGTAGCCATTGAAAGAAGAATAAAACCGTATCTTAAGTTTCGAATTTCATTGTTTACTGATTAAAGGAGGTAGAACGTTCGAAATCTATTTCTGATACACAATGTAAACATATTTGATGTCATTTAGCTTATATTTAACCATTTAAGGTAAAAAAAATTCTAAAATTTCTACGTTTTTTTGTCAATATTATCGGATTTTCTATCCAAGCACCCTTACCTCTTTCGACCTTAATTCTACAATCTTAAGAGTTCGTTAACAAAATGTAAAACATGTAAAAGGTCTGCAAATACATTATATTTCAATTATGATTGATGTTTTTCCTGTATACGATTCGCCTTGCGGAAGAAATAAGTGACTAGATTCAGGGCTAAATACGCATACGGCCCTTATCTTAAGAGCTCCTTTCTGTTTGACATTTTTTTAAAGAATTTGTCATCCTTTTTGTTGTTTTTTTTTTTGGAATATGACTTCGGGTTTTGTGTTTGACTTTTCTTCCCTGACACTTCTTTTCTAGTCTTCATTGCAAACTTTAAAATTGTGCATTTTATCATTTTGAACACCAACAAATTAATTTCACCAACCGGAAATAAAATTAAAGGAGATAAGAAAAAAGAACAAATAATGTGTTGCACAGATCTTAAGGGCGCTATGCTGTCATTTGCTTCCAATATATATTTTCAGAAAAATTTTTGTCACAATCATTTTTAAATGATTTTTTTTTCTCGCGTGTTGTGTGTTCCGCTGTGATCAATGTAACGTTATTATTGTGGAGGTTTAAAGTAATGAAATATTTATGTGATAAAAAACCGTTATGGTGAATACGTGCTATATCGTTTTGAAAAGAGGTAAAAGATGTTCTTTGTTATATGTAAACCGATTGCAATCAAGGGGAACAACTGTATCGAATTGCATGATGATAAGATATAATTGACTGATACAGATACTGTACAAACATAGTTTAAGTACAACTGTATATATAATGATTATATTCTGTATAAATTCCTTCGTTGATATGGCATTACATGGGAATAACAATAAGCAACATCACGAGGTTTGTTTTTAACATGATGTGAATTTTATATGCCGAAAAAAGTGTTATCTCATGAAAGAGTTTCAAAGATGTCGTAATTTCAAAGACAATAACACATTCCTTTTACTACAACTATATCTTATTCTATCGAAAGAATACAGCTTTTTAAAATATTATGAACACTAGATTAATGAAACATAAAAACGTCATTATCAATAGAGAAGAAGAATATCAGGAGCTTAAAAATCTTGAGTTGAATTAGACCAGTAAAGAACTCTAGTTTGAAAATAACGTTACCAATCAGTCGTGTAGGAAATGTTAAACCCGGGTTTTGTATCGCATTTGATGCTTTGGATGGCTTAGTCATGTCAAACGTCAAATTCAATGGCATCATTTAAGAACCCTAAGAATTTAAGAATAGAGTTTCGGGTATTTATACCTCCTCAGTGATCCTCAATCTAAACAATGACAAATATGGATAATGACCATATCCCTGCATACAGCACAAAATCGATAATTCAAAAATCAGAAACCGAAGGCATACAAAATCAGGACAAAACAGGAACCAAAGCAAACAAACAAAAACCTCCACCATATGAAAAGAAGCGAACTCCCGATATGGGAGTGAGACCAGGTGCCCAGGAAGAGTAAGCATCTCCTGCTTGCATGCAACACCCGTCGCTTCATTTCGGTAGAACTGTCACATCCGGTTACTTCCATTTTGGAAGATATAGAGTACAATCTTTGGTTGGATGGTTATTGGCCAAAGAGTTTGAAAGTTATTTTGTCTAAATTGTAGCGATAGACGTAGTGTGATGGATGGGATCTGATGCTACAGGACCCACGTTTTAGAAATTCGAAGAAATCATGAGTACAGAAGTTTTTGAATGCGTTGAAGAAACGATCAACGAAAGATGGTCGAACTGGCTACATGTGTCCTCGCGTACTCCTGGTCCATCGGCAATTGTCAAATGTCAAACGTCTTCAAATTTCAAAATCATCACTTAAGAACAGATAAATGAGTTGCAGACATGCACGTTTCATCTACATAACACTCGTCAGTGATCCAAAATCCAAACAATGTAATATGGCTGTAGGACGTGAAAGTTATTATGTCTAAAATGTACCGAAAGCATGGTGGCCAAAGAGTGCGAAGATTATTATGTCAAAAAATATACCGAAAGACGTACTAGGATTGGTTGTATATGAAGCTACATGTGCCAAGTTTTAGAAATTCCAAGAAATTTTGAGTACAGACATTAAAATATCTTTCATAAATGTGGGAAAACGCATCGTTTGTTTATTCATAAACATATTGTGCGTCGTCGGTTACTCCTTTGTGTCCGGTTATGTTGGAGGGTTGTGGTCACGTGATCAAATATTACAACTAGCTGAGCTTCATAAAAATCAAAACTTATTTTCTCAACATTATGTATGTTGTTATATCATTTTTTTCATTTGACCAACTACATGTATATCAAAAGTCGTACAAATGGAATTCTAAAAGATAAAAAGTGTACGAGGAACACAGCTTACAATCGGCAGAATGGCGACTCAAAAAAGAAATCGATGACTGACAAAGTCATGAATAAACGATTAGTTCAGTATGATGCTAGCGATGATTTTACTACAGAGGCTTCGTAGAAAGGAAATCTATTGAAGTAATGTTATATGTTAATATTATTTGAGGTATTCGAATTTCTGTCTCGTCGGTTTATGTGTAGTCTTTTGTGTTTGATGTTTACATGTCGCATGTTTCTTTTTCGTCTCATACTATTCTCGTCTTTTGTGTTTTTGCATCGGGTGTTTTGCTGTTGGTGCTGCAACAGGGTCTTGTTGGAGATCCCCTCCCTTCTTCTCTTATCCTGATAAATAACATATTGACATTTATATTTATTTCGACCTTTATCAATTCTCTGACCTGATACGACGGACAAAACAGGATAATTTAAGGTGAAAAGATTATTGTCACAATTAGTAGTACTTCTGTTTCACTGGGTGAGTGCATGGCTGGACATGTTGGAGACCATTCCCTTATCTTGAAAATCCAAGCTTTCTCCCATTTGGGCTTCACATATAGGACCCATATAATAACCCATATGGGTCCAATATAATTTGCATGCTCGGTTGTTCCAAAGAGGCCAGCGAAAAAAGTATTTATTGATGCTATTATGACTTGTAGACAATAGTTCAATAGCTTAAAAAGAATACTAAAGAAATTGTCTGTTAATCAATTATAAGCTAACACGTTACCACAATCTTATTGCTTTGATACACGTAGGATGTAACAGTGAACAAAAATACTTTACGAACATCTCAGTGCATTATGAATGTTAAATAAATCAACAGATATTCATGGAAACTAAAATTCAAAATATTGAAATTTCTTTCGTTTTTTTTAAACGTCATTCATTGAGTTGAAGATATCTAGGAGATTTGAACTTATGAATTAGGCCTGTAAGAAACTCCAATCGTTTTGAAACCCTTTTGTTTGAAAATGATCTTTTTTATATACCTTGTATATGATCCTAATGTCAATAAGCTTAGTACTTGACCAATCTACAGTCTTGTACGAGCACATTCTTCAGACTTGCCACCTGATTGACTGTGATGACGGAACTCCATGACGGAGCCTATTCAAACCTTCTTAGAGAAGACATTGCCCCGGCCACCTGTCCTCTCTGAATGTCAGTCGGACTCCTCTGGTAATAACATATTATGAGCTCGCTACAGCCGGCAGAGGAGGGACTGTGTTATAACGCACGTCCTCTGTTTAGATCCATTTACATATTCATCTGTGCTGCTAAGACCCCTGCGTTTTGTCTTGTTTGTTTGTGATCATTTCACAGTGAGGAGGTTATTTTTTATACCATAATTATGCGTTCGTCGATACCTCTGGGAAATCGGAATAGTGGGAAGTTTGTGCGCACGTAAACCAGGATAACTACACTGTCTACTACTTGCGTGGCAAAGTCGGCACCGGTTGCCCATTGGTCTCTTATGGTCTTTTATGTTTAACGTTTCTATGGTGTTAGATTGTGTTCCTTGTCCCTTCTGCGTCTCTTTCTGTGGATTTCTGTTCTGTGTTTTTTGCATTGGGTGTTTTGGGGTTTTTCTATTGGTGCTTCAACCTAGTGTTGTAGGAGATCCCCTCCTTTCTTTCTTGTTCTTGGGAAAGCTTAACGTCGGTTTATACATCAATTTCAAGTTGGTTGTCTTATGGTTTGACATAAAATATCTTACATTTGTCATTTAAGACAATTCTATAAGATATATTTATACACAAACTTTACGTCTTTGAAATTTTCTTTCTGAAGGTATAGAGTTGGAACACTTCCGTATTATTTGTATTCTGATATGACAGAGGATGAAAGTCACATGATCATATTTCAAATCATGCGCAGTTTATTCAACACACAGGTGACTTTCTCTAGTCTTTGTATCATTATGTATGACGTTGGTTTTTTTTTCTTGTGCCCTATAAACATCCAAGAAGGACCTATAGGGGAAAGGGAATGTTCTCCAGCATGATCACCCTGAACTCACTCAGCGAAACAAACCAACAAGAAAGTACCACATAAATGATATCATACAAAACTACAAATCGCAAAAAGACACAACAATATTCACTAGAACATCATACATAAGAATTGTAACAGACGTACAGAAACATCAAACATTGATGACAACACATGAATGAAGAGGAGACTAATGTGCATCTGGCGCCGACTTTAGACGGTCATCTGGTATTAGCAAATGGTGTCGTTATCCGGGTTACGTGCGCACAACCCTCCCACTTATCCGGATACACAGAGGTCCCTATAGACAAACAATTGTTGTATAAAAATAAAACTTCTCGCTGTAAGGTGATATCACAAGATAGTTAAACACAGCGGCCTCTTGTAACACATATTCAATGTAAATAGATCTTAAATATAATATGGCATGCGTATAACAGTCTGTGCTCTACTGGCAGAAGCGAGTTCATGATCAATCACCCGAGAAGTCTGACCAAATTTCAGATAGGACCGATAATCAAGACCAAGTCTTCTCTAACGACATCTCAACAAGGCCCATCACCGAGTCCCGTCGTCAAGGATTACCAGTGTGCAACGTTTCGGAAGATTCTGGTACAAAACAGTAGATTGGACAAGTGCCAAGCCTTGTTTTTTATGACTTTAGGGTCATATCCTCGGTAAAGCAGGTGACCGACTATTTTCTTACATTTGTGGTTAAAGTGTGATCTGCCTTTGATCCTTATGATTTTGTATCAGCTATTCAGTCTCAAAATCAAGAAGACAAGGAAAAACAATAGGATTTCCATTGGACTGGTTGCGAACGTATGTGATAATAAGGAATGTCGTAATATGTAAGTGCAGGAGGCGTGGAGATAGAAATTGAATTGACATTTCAAAACACCACATATTACCGAAAAATGGAGACATGTCTGTCAGTCAAAATTGTAATTGATGTTTTACAAACTCTGGAAAACGATAAGATCAGAATGATGATGGAGATAATTTAGCTACACATTCTTCGTAAAAGGAAATCTATTGTAGTAGTTTCCTTCCCTTAAAAGGACATGAAACTATGAGATAGGAGAGAGGGAAATGAGAAAAAAGATTTATCTAGAATCTCTCTCTCTCTGTTTGATAGAGACTATGCGTATTTTTATTCTAATTTAATTCGTCGCTTTGGTCAAATTAAATCAGCAATTCGAATATATTGAAACAATCGGTGATATGCTTCATTATTTTGAACAATTCCATGATCGTCCTAGTTGTGACAGAAGATTTTTCAGTATTGTGTTTTAAGAAATGTTTAAATAGGCAATTTTCATCAAAAAGGCAGTATAAAATAAAAAGAATCAATGATTGCAAGCTAAAACAAAAATCGTATTCAGTAGGTATACAAACAATGAAAAAAAAAGAAAGACAATGATGATATCCCCAACTTTGACAAGAGCAAGAGTTAAAGAAGATTCTGACGATAATCTCAACAACACTTTCACTAGAACACCAAATAGAGCATCGACGGACCCCTAGCAATCTAGAGGTGGGACCAGGTGCCCGGGAGGAGTAAACATCCCCTGTTGGCAAGCCGTACCCGCCGTCGATGTTCATACACGAAAATGAAAACAAAACATATAAAATACATGCAGTGCACTGTCTGAGGTTATGTCTATATAGAAAGTGCTATGGCGTCCATGTCACTTCTCTACAAGCAGGTTGTAGGGATTCCTATGGATATTAATTAAGCGCCTCTTGTTGCAGATTTATTCTTATACACTTATGAAAAGGAATGTATCCAAAATCTTTAAAAGCCAAGAAAAAATGTTGATGTGAAATGTTTCATTGGTACTTCAATCCTGTTTTTGAAAAGTATAAAAATGTTATTTTTCCACAAGAATTGATTCTAAACAAGGCAAACGTTTCAAATACAGAAACACCATCTTTGGACCTTAATATCAAAATTGTTTATTGAGAGATCCATATAAGTGTGTATGACAAAAGAGATGATTTGGATTTAAAATAGTAAATTTCACCAGAGCATGTACTGATGTTTTGGATTTTCAAAGTAGAAATTTACAAATTACCAAGAAACTTTTAGGACAAGGTTTTCGCTTTCACAAACTAGTAAAGACTTTCTGGAAATTTTACAAAATTTGATGTGTTTGATGTTTCTGTGTTCTGCGTTGACGTTCCTTGTCTCATTTGCGTCTCTTTCTGTGCTTGTCTGCTTTGTGTTTTTGCATTGGATGTTTTGGGGTTTTGCTGTGGGTGCTGCAACCTGGTGTTGTTGGAGGTCCCCTCTTTTGTTTTCGAGACAAGAAAAAAGGAACACACAGACGGAAACAATAACGTCACTTGTTCATGAATAGATAAGAAAAAAATGGAGGGAATCTCCAACATATTTCATCGATTTCAGCACCCATAGCGAAACACTAAAACAACCCATGCAAAAACAGATTGTTGACATGCACAGCATCAGACGCAAAAGGGAATTGAACAACAATACACATTTGAAACATTAACCATAAAAGACAACACATACACCAACGAGACCAATGGTCAATCGGTACAGACTTTGGACGACTATCTGCCAGGCCAGTAGCAAATGATAGGTTTATTCTGTTTACGTAGGCACGACCATACCTCTTTTCCGGCTACCCTGAGGTCTTGAAAACACACAATTGTAGTGTTAAATAAACTAGACTCTTACAGCAAAATACAGATGGACATGTAAATGGATATAAAAACAAAGGCTGATCGAAATACAGTCCGTGCTCTGCCGGTTTTAACAAGCTCATTCGAATTTCAGAGTGGCCAAGTGGTCTGAGACTAGTCTTCTCTAACGCAGTTTGGACAGAGTTCCCTGTCGTCACAGTCAGCTAGAGTACAATTCTTAAGAATGCGTAGCTACAAGGCTGCAGATTAGTTGAATGCCGTGCCAAGTGTCCGTCTGGTGACAGCATTAGCATATCCACGGTATAAAAGGCCCTTTATACATCGCGTTTATTCGATAGATATTTATCACAAGACATCGTAATCGCAACATATCACTCTCCTCCGGCTATATATCGTTTAATTTCCGTTGAGGAAGTTCATGCGGTCCTTATCTTTTTTCAAAGACGTTCCGTTGTTCCGTTCGTTTTTGCATGTTTCATTGTATAACGTTTGATTATTTTATTTAGATTCTGAATTTGCCTATATTTGGTTTGTCATTCACTCACATATTTACCAAATAATAAAGAAGGAAGTAAATGTAACAATATGCATACACATGTACTTAGAATTTGTTTTATCCTCTAAGGAAGGAAATATGATGAAGAGGTTTCATTTCAGGATTCGGGAGTTACATGAAGGAGCATGGTATGAGGAGATAACTACTACTCAAAGAAAAAATAGTTTAGTTTATATTAATCATTTAGTAAATAATTATGCTGTCCATTAACGACATTCCTGTCACATTTTACCTCGAACGGTACGGTAGAAAATGATTGAAAAGCTATTGTTTACCAGAAATGTCTTCTCTCTTCAACGCATTCAAAACTTTCTGTTACCAAAATTCATGGAATTTCTAAATTGTGGGTCCATGTAGCATCATATCCCACCCATCCTGCTTTGTCTTTCGGCATATTTTTTAACATAATAATCTTTCGGTACGCTTTTTCGACATAGTAACTTTCATACTTTTTTGGCATATAACATTGTTTAGATATGAGGATCACTGACGAAGGTTAAGTACCCGAAACGTGCATGTCTGGTCCATGCTGCCAATTTATCTGTTTTTAAATGATGCTATTCAATTTGAAGACGTTTAACATTTATAGAACTTGGTGAGTTTCACTGCTGGTGGACCAGGAGTCCCCGAGGGCAAATGTAGCCATGATTGATCAATTTCGGTTGATCGTATCTTCAACGCATTCTCAACTTTCTATTATCAAAATTTCATGCAATTTCTAAAAACTTGGATCCTGTTGCGTCATATCCCACCCATCCTGCTACGTATTTCGGTACGCTTTTTCGACATAGTAACTTTCATACTTTTTTGGCATATTACATTGTTGATATTTGAGGATCACTGACGAGGGTTAAGTACCCGAAACATGCATGTCTGGTCCATGCTGCCAATTTGTCTGTTTTAAATGATGCTATTCAATTTGAAGACGTTTAGCATTCGCACTCTTTTGCTATCTTACAATGTTGAGATTAAGGATCACTGACGAGGGTGGAGTACCGGAAACGTGCGTGTCTGGTCCATACTGCAAATTTATCTGTTTATAAATTATGACTTTGAAGACGTTTAACATTCCATATATCAACCGTGTATTTTGTATATATACTTAATACGAAATGGATAATCGTGGTAAAGCTCTATTCTAGTCCAAACGAGCGTAGAGAATTTTCAAAAAATAAGTTTTGTCAACCTCGGTAATGTATCTTTCAAGGTATCGCGAATAAAATTTTCCTGGAACCGTTCAGCAAAATTCGATCAGAGGAAAATCATAAAATTATTTTCAAGGAAATTGAACAGAATACTTGTACATGTAATATGGTAGAAGAGAAAGGAAAACAAATCCCTCCATATTTTTTGGCAGGCTAAGGGAATATTGTACTTCTTAAGACCATACATTCAAAGTTTTTTTTTGTAAATTAAAGTCGTCAAAGTATAGACCCCCCATTGGGACCACTTTTGTCTCTTCGTATGGTACTTTTTCAACTCAAAAACAATGAAATGACGACATACCGTTCTAAACCATGACTTGCACTGCTGCGCCATGACATTGTCTATTGATTGTCAGTATGTCCTATTTATTATGCATTTCCAAAAGAAAACGAAGCATGGTAGTCTAACATTAAATAAAGAACAATTAAGAAATTATAATCAATGGGTGTAATACATGTATACAGTTAACGTACAATCAAACTAAGCAATAATTTCTTTTTTTTTTCAAAAGTCGCAAAAGTAAATACCTAATATAAATGAGATGAGATATCGCGGGAAAGTTGATTTCCATTCATGACATATTATTCTGCTTCCTAGTATCGCCCTTGGTTTGTACTGCTCGGATGAGTGCTCTGCTTCTTAGTATTGCCCTTGGTTTCTACTGCTCGGATGATTGCTCTGCTTCCTAGTATCGCTCTCGGTTTCTACTGCTCGGATAATTACTCTGCTTCCTAGTATCGCTCTTGGTTTCTACTGCTCGGATGATTATTTTGCTTCCTAGTATCGCCCTTGGTTTCTACTGCTCGGATGATTGCTCTGCTTCCTAGTATCGCTCTTGGTTTCTACTGCTCGGATGATTACTCTGCTTTCTAGTATCGCTTTTGGTTTCTACTGCTCGGATGATTATTTTGCTTCCTAGTATCGCCCTTGGTTTCTTCTGCTCGGATGATTATTTTGCTTCCTAGTATCGCCCTTGGTTTCTACTGCTCGGATGATTGCTCTGCTTCCTAGTATCGCTCTTGGTTTCGACTGCTCGGATGATTACTCTGCTTCCTAGTATCGCCCTTGGTTTCTTCTGCTCGGATGATTACTCTGCTTCCTAGTATCGCCCTTGGTTTCTTCTGCTCGGATGATTATTCTGCTTCCTAGTATCGCCCTTGGTTTCTACTGCTCGGATGATTGCTCTGCTTCCTAGTATCGCCCTTGGTTTGTACTGCTCGGATGATTATTCAGCTTCCAAGTATCGCTCTTGGATTGTACTGCTCGGATAATTATTCCCGCTTCCTAGTATCGCCCTTGGTTTCTACTGCTCGGATGATTGCTCTGCTTCCTGGTATCGCTCTTGGTTTCTTCTGCTCGGATGATTGCTCTGCTTCCTAGTTTGACAGTAAGTATTTTGAATATATTTCCCTGACATTGTCGCCATAGCACTTTCTATGTAGACATAACCTCAGACAGTGCATGTATTTTATAAACTTAGTTCATTTCCGTGCATTAACATCGACGGCGGGTGCGGCTAGCCAACAGGGGATGCTTACTCCTCCCGGGCACCTGATCCCACCTGTAGCTCGTTAGGGGTCCGTCGATATTCAACATGGTGCTTTATTCTGAGTGTTGTTGATATTATCGTCAGGATCTTCTTTAACTCACTAGTATCGCCCTTGGTTTCTACTGCTCGGATGATTGCTCTGCTTCCTAGTATCGGCCTTGGTTTCTTCTGCTCGGATGATTATTCTCCTTCCTAGTATCGCCCTTGGTTTCTACTGCTCGGATGATTGCTCTGCTTCCTAGTATCGGCCTTGGTTTCTTCTGCTCGGATGATTATTCTGCTTCCTAGTATCGGCCTTGGTTTCTACTGCTCGGATGATTATTCTCCTTCCTAGTATCGCCCATGGTTTCTACTGCTCGTATGATTGCTCTGCTTCCTAGTATCGCCCTTGGTTTCTACTGCTCGGATGATTGCTCTGCTTCCTAGTATCGCCTTTAGTTTCTACTGCTCGTACGATGCTCTGCTTCCTAGTATCGCCCTTGGTTTCTACTGATCGGATGATTGCTCTGCTTCCAAGTATCGCCATTGGTTTCTACTGCTCGGATGATTACTCTGCTTCCTAATATCGCCCTTGGTTTCTACTGCTCGGATGATTGCTCTGCTTCCCAGTATCGCCCTTGGTTTCCACTGCTCGAATGTTAATTCTGCTTCCTAGTATCGCCCTTGGTTTCTACTGCTCGGATGATTGCTGTGCTTCCTAGTATCGCCCTTGGTTTCTGCTGCTCGGATAATTGCTCTGCTTCCTAGTATCGCCCTTGGTTTCTACTGCTTGGATGATTTCTCTGCTTCCTAGTATCGCCCTCCGATGATTGCTCTGATTCCTAGTATCGCCCTTGGTTTCTACTGCTCGGATGATTATTCTGCTTCCTAGTATCGCCCTACGTTCTTCGAGACCTCTGGGTAATCAACATTGGAGGGTTGTGCGGAGGTAATCCAGGACAACCACATCGTATGCTAATGACGTGGCAGATGGCCGTCCTAAGTCGACACCGATTGGCCATTGGTCTCGTTCGTTTATGTGTAGTAATTTATGTTTGATGTTTCTATGTGATTTGGCGTTCATTGTACCATTTCCGTCTCATTTTATGCGTGCCTGCTTTGTGTTTTTACAGTGGGTGTTTTGAGAGTTTGCTGTTGATACTTTAACCAGTGTGTTCTTGGAGATACCCTCCTTTCTCCTATACGAAATACCGTTTGGTCTCGTTCTCAAAATTAATACATTACAGCGGTATTCTTTATTTCATAGGACTACTTCTTAATAAACCGAATGAAGAGTTCGACAAAATCATTACAATTTGAAGATTCACTGACTGTTTCCTTGTCCTTTCTGGACGTCTTCTTAGACAAAATTAATACATTACAGCGGTATTCTTGTATTTTATAGGACTACTTCTTAATAACTCGAATAAAGAGGTCGACAAAAAATTACAATGTGAAGGTTCACTGACGGTTTCCTCGTCCTTTCTGGACGTCTTCTTAGACTTATGCAGGTCATGGTATAAAGTTACATTGGATACAACGTCATTCAACGACACAAGATCAAGCAGGGTACGGATAACGAAGAATTGAAGAATATCAAGAATATCAACAATGTCATCAAACGTTTTTGCAAAGTTACTGTAAAATCATTTTCCTTGTCTGTGTTGATTTCATTACTTCTTGCTGCATTCGTATCAATCAAAAGCATAGAGATAATTTTGGAGAAAAGAAATGAGGACAGATTTTCAAGTTTAAAGCATTTCACGTTCATATTAACATTTATCCATCAGATTGCGATACCGATATTCATACTTTTGACGTACAAAATGTGCAGGTACATTTCAAAAGAACTTTTTTTCCAAAAAAGTAAAAGACAAAATCTTATCAATAGCCACAAACAATAACAAAATACTCCAGAAAACTAGAAGCCTAATATGCAGTCAGTCTGATTGTTGTATTTGGTAGTTTGTGTATAGATATGCAACGTGATATATCAAATCACAGATTACTGTAATGAGTTAAGAGGGTATGAGCGTGAACAAATCAAGCGTAAACCGTATCGATGTCGTAAAGAAAACAAAGTCTGAAAACTTATTGAACTAATGGTTGAATATACCTCTAGATTAAAGAGCAATGCATTTCGAATGACGAGCAATATATATCATCGATTGCACCTAAAATACGCTTCTATCACGACATCGTTTTACCCTTGGCACATAGTTTACGTCATCAACGGGAGTTTATTTGACGTCATACTGTATTATGACGTTGCAATATTTTTTCCGCGAATTATCATGAAAGCGCTTTGTGCTTGTTCTTTAGAAGTCATGTAAATTCAGTTTGTCTTATATTATTTCACGCCATGACAACTTTACGGAGCGGAATAATTTGACTACGATTGAATGAATTGAGTAACAGTAACTGTTTAATACTTCAAATTTATTCTTGCATAAAAAGACACAAATAAATTCAAAAGAATAATTATATTTTATAGTTCAAGTTGACGATGCGGCGTTTCTGACCACGCAATTTACCTCAAATATTGAAAACGTGTAAAACTAATATATCTTGAAAGTACTTTTCTTTCATTTACAAAACGTATGCGTTATAAATGATTTAGTCAGAATTTATATCACGAGGCCTATTGATTAGTAGTTGTAAGAAGTGAGCATGACGACCGACTGTCAAATCATCAAAAGGACCAAAGATCACGTACATCATGTACATGTACGTTGTAAAATAAATGGATCCGAAGGACTCCGTAAACACACTTCCCATTGTATGCCCTGTTGAAAAGGGAATTATTCTGTTTCAATTTTACTAATCTATGATATAACGACATTCATTGAAGAGAGCATGTGCAGGAAATCAATGCGGAAGATATCATACCGACACCCCCCCCCTTCTAATCCCAGCACTTAGTAAAATGAAACTAATAATGTGCCTCAGCTAACTTTAGATAAATTGTTTCAAAGCAAACTTATCAAGAGATCCGTCGTATCGTTGTTTTACTAAATATGCTTAATTTTTTTTCAAATCTGGTACAATATGTACGAATGTCAAAACTACATGTACATGTATAAATAGATACGTGGAGAGAAATGATATACAGAAGAAGCATACAGATAGGAATCTAGAACATCCATTTTTTCTCATTCACTGAGATTAACAGTATACAATATCGCCGAGCATTACCTAACGATGAGCGCTACGTCACGTTACGTTGTCGGTGCTTAAAAGCGTTAAGTGTTGGGAAAATGAATAAGAAATTGATCAGAATATGACTCAAATTTTTAGTCTGAAGTCCAGATTATAAGAAATCTCAGATAAAATGTATAGATATATAACAACTTTCCATTTTCAATCAAAAACAACGGATTTATCATATCCAGAGTCTTGGTCAGAGGAACTCTAAGCTAAATATCTTTAAAACGGCTACACTCTTTTTTCTATAAATTATTTTTTTTTATCTTTAGCATGTATCACTAGATAATAAAAGAAACATTTTATCAAAATTCTATTATGCCAACAACTTCGAAACTTAATGTTTTTAAACTTTTCATACAATTTTTACTGTCAAAAATGGGATGAAATAAATGTCCTTCTCCAGCATGGTTACCATGGCAACAAAAATATTATTTCCGAAAATGATAAATTTACTTCATTTGCTACGACAATGGATAAAAATTTACATCGCACTGTGTTATGTTGATTTTTAAAATAAAGTCCAAAGTTGGGACATTTAAGTTAGATTTTTACATTAACATTACAGAGAGCGCGCGTCTCCAAATTTCTTGTCGGGTCGATTCAGTAGCATATCCAGATAAAATCTATGTTCAAAATAGCATTGGAGGGATGGTGCTAAAATGTTAAACTCCTTTAATTTCGATGATAGTTATTGTTTTTCTTATCATTGCCAAATTGCAGTTTTTTATATATAATCGCTGAAAAGAATTAGATGGAAGTTCCTTATATAAATAATTTCAACAGCCAAATATTTTACTATGCTCAATAATTTACAAGCAAATTCTTCGTTATAAAATCTCTCCAATTGGTATCAGAGTTTGTAAGATGTATCCGAGAAAGTTCTTTGATCGCTACTAAGAAATGATTGCACATTTGGACAATTGGCCTTTATAGGCCAATTACGGACATTCTTGAGTATATTTCCAATAAATCGTCTTTTACTTATTAGACTTTGCTGGATTGGACATGTTCTATTTGGCATTCGCGGCGAGTGTTGTATACAGCCAGATGTCGCCCATTCCTCCCACCATTCAGGGGTTTCCAATTGTTCATGGAGACTTTCAAATGACAAATATGGATAATGACCATATCCTTGTATACAGCACAAAATCGATAATTCAGAAAATCAGAGACAGAAGGCATATAAAATCAGGATAAAACAGAAACAAAAGCAAACAAACAAAAACCTCCACCACATGAAAAGAAGCGGACTCCCGATATGAGAGTGAGACCAGGTGCCCAGAAAGAGTAAGCATCTCCTGCCTGCATGCAAAATTTCATGTATGCCATATCCCCCTGGATCATAGACTCCTGACCTACGATTGATACTTCTTCTTTGGTATAATTGACGTTTTAAAATATTTAGTGTTCGGACATCAAAATCAAGGCTTACTCGAGTTTCAGTTAAACCTAAAAGACTTTCGTCCTTTATTGTAAAATTAAAGGTTGTTTATTATCTTATTAGTCCCCTATCGCATCGCTGGAGGTTTCCATCCCGTTTGTCTGATTGTCCGTCTATCTGTCACACTCTAGTTTTCTCGACGTTATTACATATATTGAACATTTTGGGGATGTGAATTAATATATATCAATGTGATAAAGATGAAGTTCGAATAACTGGTTGTTACAAGAGTTATGGTCCTTGGCCTTAACAAAATGCATGAAATGTTCAGTTTTACGGGCTTTTCTTGTAGCTGTTATTGAAGATAATAAATTGATTTGTGACATGTGATACAAAGATCACGTACAATTTTTTTAATCAACTTATTCTTAAATATATACTTTATTTCATATAACAAAAGTTACGGTCCTTGAACCTAGCAATTTTCATGAGCAAATTGAAATGGTTTCGAATGTGAATTCGTTGTGTTAAGATATCGGTACATTGTTTGTTTTTCCTTACTTTAAGACATTGACAGTTTGTGTTTTGACAATTGTTCCTTGACATGGTGGCCATAGCACATTCTATATAGACATAACCTACGACAGTGCATGTATTTTATATATTCTTTTCATTTTCGTGCATAAACATCGACGGCGGGTGTGACTATCCAACAGGGGATGCTCACTCCTCCCGGGCGCCTGATCCCACCTCTAGTTTGCTAGGGGTCCGTCGATGCTCGATTTGGAGCTCTATTGTGAGTGCTGTTGAGATCATCGTCATGATCTTCTTTATCTCATTGACTTTCTTTCGTTACTCAGAAGCGGGGAATCACACATCTCTGTCGATGCTCGTTTTATAAAGTTGGTCTCCTTCATCCCTTAAACTCTTATTAATGTTCTAAAAACTATGAAAAAGTGGTTTTGTTGGAAACAAATAAGACTAATCCTAAATAACTACCGGTATAATGTATGGCTATATCAATTATGCTTCATCGACTTTTATGTTAAACATCTAACGTCATTGTGAAGCATGCATGTAAATCGAAAGTGCCAAATGGATATATTGGTATTTAAACCTCATTTACATCTTGATATGGCACATACGTTAAACAAATATTTTGATTTTCAACAACCTTTTATGTCATATCTTGAGAGAATTCTGAAAGATAAATACGAAAAAATGTATTGGCTAAGCAACGAACATTGACCCTTCGACAGCAAGTATGAACATGCAACTATTAAAATCAATTATTCATGTCTCTAATTATCTCCCCTTCCTTCGGATATGTCTTAAAAGAAAGGAGGGGATCTCCAACAGCACTCGGTTTAAGCAACAACAGCAAAACCCCAAAACAGCCACAGCAAAAACTGCAAAAACACAAAGCAGACACGCAAAGATAAGGACGGAAATTGTACAATGAACGCCAAATCACATAGAAACACCAAACATAAATGACTACACATAAACAAACGAGACCAATACTAAGATTTCATTGAGATGGGTAAAGAACAGTTCCAAAGTTAAGATTTAAGGACGAATCGACCATGATTGCTTTTTTGTAGATAGCTATATTAAATAATATGATCTATACGTACAATTTTACAAAGTACATGTACTAGATAGATTGATTTCGCACATCAGTAGGCCAAATATATATATAGAGCCAAAATTGAAATTGTGCTTCGGGAAGCATGACTTTTTCTAACATATTCTTTCCATGTATATTATATACATTATTTACCGTAAAATATTCTGACACGATTTTTTAATTTGCAGAGATGGTATTATACATTGTATTTTATGTATTTTATATATTGTTTTCATTTTCGTGCGTTCACATGGACGGCGGGTGCGGCTAGCCAACAGGGGATGCTTACTCCTCCCGGGCACCTGATCCCACCTCTATCTTGCTAGGGGTCCGTCGATGCTCAATTTGGTGCTCTATTGTGAGTGCTGTTGAGATTATCGTCAGGATCTCCTTTAACTCAATTGTACAATATAACATCAAAATTAGAATTTGAATTGAATTAACGGACAGGTTAACGCAGTGTGGTGCGCTCGCTTCTCAACTCTTAGGTCACGGGATCGAATCTCACATCCCGCAAGGGGTCTTATGTGGGAGGGTAGATTGTCCCCCACCCAGGCGTCTGCAGGGGGGTTTTCTCCGGATACTCAAGTTTCCTCCTGCTCATTGGAACCCCACACGCCAACATCTGAGCCAACGTGAGACATTTATATAAATTGTGTAACTTGTTTGTTAAAACGTTGTAGAATAAATAAAGTTTTAAAAAACTGAATTACATTGTACATGTACCAGGCATTTAATGCCAAAAAAAAAGACGGAAGCTCTCGCAAGCATATTCATTGTTGCTCATTTTCTCGACGTTAGCTCATTTTAAAGAATGATATTCTTCAATTTTGTTAGAATAAAACTTATATTTTGACGTGTAGACCATACAGTTCTACATTATTTTAACTCGCATTTTGTTTTTAATTTTGTCGACATTTCTACACCGGGTGGTTGATCATTAATGTGTGAACATCTATGGAAAACTGAATGCCATGCTAAGTCTTATTTTGATTTTCAACTGGAAAACTCAATGCCATGCTAAGTCTTATTTTGATTTTCAACTGGAAAACTGAATCTAAGTCTTAATATCATTTCTCTGTAAGGACCAAAATATTTCGGAAATAGCATGTCATGGATTTTTTTGATTTTCTCTATAAGTGGTATGTATTATGCCCTGAATACAAAAAATAACAATTTTTGGAAAATAAATATTCCGTTTGCCATAGAAAGGAGGTCTGTCTTTTTATAATACTAAAATGATCAAATAAGTCATTTTTGGTTATTATGTTGCCATGGAAACCATTGTCAGAGTTTATTGGTATTAAAAACTTATAATATTTAAAACCTCTATTTTTGAAAAATTTACAATTTATTGAAATTTCTGTCAATTAGCCGAATCCTATCAAATTAAAATCAGTAAAAAATTGCCATAAAATAAGGTCAAAATTGAGGCCTATTTTTGTCTATTTTTTACCATTTATTAGCAAAAATAACACAAAATGTCAGGCTGATAACACCATCTATGTTGTCAGAACAAAATAGATATAATCAATGAAAAAAATAAGAGGGACTTGTTTTTGTTTTCCTATATTTTGAGGTCAAAAATGGTTGCTATGGCAACTTTTCCTTAGACACATGATGACTATATCTTTTCAAATAGATTTTTAGCATGGTGTAGATAACTTACTTAAGCTCTATGTAGGGACAACAGAAGAAACTATTCTTTATTTGATCACTTCCAAAGTTCGTCAAGGTCATTAACTCTAAGTTGAAGGTCAATTCAAAATATAGATTCCAATATCAATATAAGCATTTTTGTTGTTATTTATTGTTACTAGATTTAGGCTTGACTGTCATATATTTGAATCAAAAATACTTTTTTCTGAAATAAGGACCGATAGATGGAAAAACATTACAATTTTTAGTTCAGAACAATTCTCCTAAACAAAATAAGCCCCAGACAAAAGAATTAAAGAATCTCAACAGCACTCACAATAGAGCACCAAAGTGAGCATCAACGGACCCCTAGCAAACTAGAGAAAATGCATATTCATTGTTGCTCATTTTCTCGACGTTAGCTCATTTTAAAGAATGATATTCTTCAATTTTGTTAGAATAAAACTTATATTTTGACGTGTAGACCATACAGTTCTACATTATTTTAACTCGCATTTTGTTTTTAATTTTGTCGACATTTCTACACCGGGTGGTTGATCATTAATGTGTGAACATCTATGGAAAACTGAATGCCATGCTAAGTCTTATTTTGATTTTCAACTGGAAAACTCAATGCCATGCTAAGTCTTATTTTGATTTTCAACTGGAAAACTGAATCTAAGTCTTAATATCATTTCTCTGTAAGGACCAAAATATTTCGGAAATAGCATGTCATGGATTTTTTTTGATTTTCTCTATAAGTGGTATGTATTATGCCCTGAATACAAAAAATAACAATTTTTGGAAAATAAATATTCCGTTTGCCATAGAAAGGAGGTCTGTCTTTTTATAACACTAAAATGATCAAATAAGTCATTTTTGGTTATTATGTTGCCATGGAAACCATTGTCAGAGTTTATTGGTATTAAAAACTTATAATATTTAAAACCTCTATTTTTGAAAAATTTACAATTTATTGAAATTTCTGTCAATTAGCCGAATCCTATCAAATTAAAATCAGTAAAAAATTGCCATAAAATAAGGTCAAAATTGAGGCCTATTTTTGTCTATTTTTTACCATTTATTAGCAAAAATAACACAAAATGTCAGGCTGATAACACCATCTATGTTGTCAGAACAAAATAGATATAATCAATGAAAAAAATAAGAGGGACTTGTTTTTGTTTTCCTATATTTTGAGGTCAAAAATGGTTGCTATGGCAACTTTTCCTTAGACACATGATGACTATATCTTTTCAAATAGATTTTTAGCATGGTGTAGATAACTTACTTAAGCTCTATGTAGGGACAACAGAAGAAACTATTCTTTATTTGATCACTTCCAAAGTTCGTCAAGGTCATTAACTCTAAGTTGAAGGTCAATTCAAAATATAGATTCCAATATCAATATAAGCATTTTTGTTGTTATTTATTGTTACTAGATTTAGGCTTGACTGTCATATATTTGAATCAAAAATACTTTTTTCTGAAATAAGGACCGATAGATGGAAAAACATTACAATTTTTAGTTCAGAACAATTCTCCTAAACAAAATAAGCCCCAGACAAAAGAATTAAAGAATCTCAACAGCACTCACAATAGAGCACCAAAGTGAGCATCAACGGACCCCTAGCAAACTAGAGAAAATGCATATTCATTGTTGCTCATTTTCTCGACGTTAGCTCATTTTAAAGAATGATATTCTTCAATTTTGTTAGAATAAAACTTATATTTTGACGTGTAGACCATACAGTTCTACATTATTTTAACTCGCATTTTGTTTTTAATTTTGTCGACATTTCTACACCGGGTGGTTGATCATTAATGTGTGAACATCTATGGAAAACTGAATGCCATGCTAAGTCTTATTTTGATTTTCAACTGGAAAACTCAATGCCATGCTAAGTCTTATTTTGATTTTCAACTGGAAAACTGAATCTAAGTCTTAATATCATTTCTCTGTAAGGACCAAAATATTTCGGAAATAGCATGTCATGGATTTTTTTTGATTTTCTCTATAAGTGGTATGTATTATGCCCTGAATACAAAAAATAACAATTTTTGGAAAATAAATATTCCGTTTGCCATAGAAAGGAGGTCTGTCTTTTTATAACACTAAAATGATCAAATAAGTCATTTTTGGTTATTATGTTGCCATGGAAACCATTGTCAGAGTTTATTGGTATTAAAAACTTATAATATTTAAAACCTCTATTTTTGAAAAATTTACAATTTATTGAAATTTCTGTCAATTAGCCGAATCCTATCAAATTAAAATCAGTAAAAAATTGCCATAAAATAAGGTCAAAATTGAGGCCTATTTTTGTCTAATTTTTACCATTTATTAGCAAAAATAACACAAAATGTCAGGCTGATAACACCATCTATGTTGTCAGAACAAAATAGATATAATCAATGAAAAAAATAAGAGGGACTTGTTTTTGTTTTCCTATATTTTGAGGTCAAAAATGGTTGCTGTGGCAACTTTTCCTTAGACACATGATGACTATATCTTTTCAAATAGATTTTTAGCATGGTGTAGATAACTTACTTAAGCTCTATGTAGGGACAACAGAAGAAACTATTCTTTATTTGATCACTTCCAAAGTTCGTCAAGGTCATTAACTCTAAGTTGAAGGTCAATTCAAAATATAGATTCCAATATCAATATAAGCATTTTTGTTGTTATTTATTGTTACTAGATTTAGGCTTGACTGTCATATATTTGTATCAAAAATACTTTTTTCTGAAATAAGGACCGATAGATGGAAAAACATTACAATTTTTAGTTCAGAACAATTCTCCTAAACAAAATAAGCCCCAGACAAAAGAATTAAAGAATCTCAACAGCACTCACAATAGAGCACCAAAGTGAGCATCAACGGACCCCTAGCAAACTAGAGGTGGGACCAGGTGCCCAGGAGGAGTAAGCATCCCCTGTTGGCTAGCGTCACCCGCCGTTGATGCTTAAGCACGAAAATGAAAACAATATATAAAATCAATGCTATGTCTGACGTTATGTCTATATAGAAAGTGATATGGCGACAATGTCATGATAATCTCACATTTTTCGTATGTATGTATGAAATACTAGCTACAAATCAAGGAAGTCATTGATTTGGAGACTTTTGCAACGTTGGTCAATAAATAGGGGATATATCCAAAATTACTATATATGTGTTCGTTTTACTCAATATCACATGCTATCTGAGTAACTGCCTCTCATATTTAAAAAAATCACAGAATTTTGCCAAATTTTGTGACTTGCATTCAAGATGACCTTGACATTGGGTCCTGTGACCTTGAAAAAATTTAAGGTGATTTTTTAGTCAATAATGCTCTTTTATATGCATTGATAATAAAATACTTAAAATATATAACGGACAGCTAAAAATTACCAGTAAATCACTCTATGTGTAATAGCACTGAACAGAATGTCACCACGGTAACCATTTTTTATACCTTTTGAATAAAATTGTGAAGATCCCACTCAAATTTAAACATTTTCTTAAAGATTGAGGATTAAACTTTAACGATAAATGGCAGTAAAAATCAGGTTAGCCTGACATTTCAGATTATTTGCCCATGAAATTGAGCAAAATCATCTTAAATTAGGAGCTTTTTCGGTCTTAAAAAGGGCCTCTTCAAAACAGAATTTTGCCTACATTTTGAGCATATTCACAAAACGAATAGCGGGCAGAAGCATACTTCTTGCGTAGTATTCATACTATGAAAGATATAAAGAGAAAAATTGAGGAAATTTCAGTTGACTATAATAGTTGTTACCATGTAAACGAGCCTTGTTAAAATACCATGTCACAAGTATTCTACTGTTGCGTAAAATTTAAAACATGGTTTCCATAGCAACGAAAACTTAATTTGTAAAAAGGAAGTTTATTTATATTTCAGTACATCATATACACCTTCCATACCAAACATCTCCAAAATTGGAGACATGCTTTTATATATTTCCACGTGCTATTGACATTATTTTCGTCCTTACAGAAAATTGCTATTAGATACAAATTGGGCCAGACGAAAAAATGTATTCAGAGGTCAAATTCAGAAATCGTGCGGAATTTCTACCATTTACTTATAAAGTATTCTATATAATTTCGACACTGATCAATCAGTCGATATAAGAAATCACTAAATGACATTATACTTTAATGACTGATCATAAATACTTTCCATTGTGTTTAGATGACGATGACTGCGATTTTCCTCATTTTATCGTCTGTTCTCTTCCCCTTGTTTTGTCCAAAAGCACATATACTGCAGCGTCATCATGTTACTGTATTGGTTTATGTTTATGTAAATCTTGTCTTTTAAGATCAACGAACTAAATTTTGATAAAAAGAAGATGGATGGATACAACGTCTTTCAACCTAAAAACAAATTGATGTTTACAAAGAGCTTTGTAATATATCATGAAAGATAAAATCATTCCATTGCTTAGAACATTCATGTAAACTGACAGAATTATTTCATAATTAATAAAATTGCATTATAATGTACAATGCACTTCCATATCATTGATAATATTGTCAATATCGAAATGCATGTTTTATAGTAGCTCATTGCGCCAGACATATGTTTCAGATATATAATGATGACTGATCAATCTGCATTATGATACAATAGTTTATTAGATAAAAGAATATATACGAGATGTGAGGATAAGGTGTCAAATCTGCCCTGTAATATCTCGAATTTTGAAGAGACCGAGACAATCATTTTTGTTAATATGATACCTATAACGGAGCCCATTATATTATAAAACTAGGCAAAATGTGTATGATATCGGATATTCAAGATTTGGCTCAAAATATATCTTGTTCTCATAGAAATCAATGGAAAACCTTTCGGCTACTGAATCCTCGACAGTGATCCTCAATACAAAAATGACATATGACCAAAGACTGAAAGTTAGGTCCACAAAATTCCGAAATACGTAGCACGATGGGCAGAATATGATGCTAACGGTTCAATATTTGTTATAGAAATTCGAGAACATTTTGTGAATAAAAAAATTTGGAATGCGTTTGGAGAAACGAACACCCACCGACGTTGATCGGAATTGCTGCTTGTGTCCTCTGGGACTACCCAGTTAATCTGAAAGTGACACAATCTTTATTTTGTTCTAAAACTAATTTATATCGTGCTTTTTATATTGGAAAATATTATATCTGGGACTTCTGGTCTACCAGCAGTGACACTCACCAAGTGGTATAAATGTTACGCGTCTTCAAATTCATAGCACCATTAATATATATTTTAGAGAAAATGAGATTCATTATCTCGGAAGATGCCTGTTCGTACTAAAGTTATCAAATATAATGAAATATGTCAGCTTTTACTATGTACACAGTTTCTTCCATCGAGTAATTTTTTTTTTTGTCATGATCAAAAATAATAACATTTTATCTTTTCACGAATATGGTCACCAGAATACTTTTAAAAATTTATAACAAATGTACATCAACTTCAAAATTATAAAGTTTTACTTTTCGTAGTAGTAACATTCCTTCGTTCTTGTGTATTCATATCGCAATAAGTACGCAATACCAGATCTTGCTCTAAAACAAAGGAGGGGATCTCTAACTACAATGACTTTATTCTGAACACAAGGGGAATAAAACGAAAACAACTGCACGACGGGTATATTTGTGAGCGACGGACACTGCCATAATTGCAAAATAAGACATGTCTGGACTATACAATGAATATTTTACACATTATAAAATCTGAGTGGGAAACAGGAAGACCTAAAATGAATTAAGCTTTCTGAGAAAGTATGTAAACGACAGCAGGTTTATGTACTATGCTACTACATCGACGGCGAGTGAGGCTAGCCAACAGGGGATTGCTACCCCTCCCGGGCACATGGTCCCACCTCTGTCTTGCTGGGGGTCCATCGGTGCTAACTTTTCTGCTCCATTGTGATTGCTCTTGGAATTGTCGTCAGGATATTCGATTTGCTCATTGATGGTCTATCACGAACAATACACAATTCATACAATCATGAAAGGAAGGGGTCTCCAACAAGACTCGAATCAATGTGTAGATTTTGGTTGCCCTGATCTGCACGAACAGCTATTTATTTCATTATCCGATGTCCCAGATGGATTTATGCCCGGTTTATATATGGATACAATATATTCAAGAATACAATTCATCAATATACGCATCGTAGAAATACCCATCAGTTAACCAGTCTGTGAGTCGAGACGTTAATGCTATGTTATCGCCCCGATTGCCCACGATTAAGGTGAATCGTAGGTAACGTAAGAGAGCGTGTTGTTGAATCGTGAAGATCGTGATAGAGCGTGGTTGAATCATGATAATCTTAGGAATGACAAATATGGATAATGATCCATATCCCTGTTTACAGCACAAAATCGATAATTCAGAAAATCAGAAACCGAAGGCATACAAAATCAGGATAAAACAGGAACCAAAGCAAACAAACTAAAACCTCCACCATACGAAAAGAAGCGAACTCCCGACATGGGAATTAGACCAGGTACCCAGGAATAGTAAGCTCTCCTGCTTGCATGCAACACCCGCCGCTTCAGTTCGGTAGAACTGTCACATCCGGTTACTTCCATTTCTGAAGACATAGAGAACAATCTTTGTTTGGATGGTTCAAATGGTCTATGACAGAATATCATCCACCATTCTGGAGAGTGGGACATCATAGTGTATGACAAGTTCCCCATATCGATCGTAGAACTTCCTCAGTGACGATGTTAGTCGGTCACAAACATATCCCTGACTGAGAAGCTTATCTGAAAGACGCCTAGCTCTCAGAACAAAATCCGTATATTTGGTACTTGCTCTGGCATAGCGTATCAACTGAGATATGAACACGCCATAAGCAGGCGAATGAAGGAATGTTGCTACTCAGAAAAGGAAAGTTTGTAATGCTGAAATTGAAAGTCGTCACGTTGAAATCGCAGATCATCCTGATCGACCCACACGGTCTGCGGCGTGTCGATAAGTACCGTCACGGTTTCCACGATTCAGTTCACGATCAACTATTAGATTGCGATTTCAATATTCCTAGAATGAAAATTATTATAAGACAACCTGTTTTTGTATTATTACAAGAGTTTTTAACATCCTCAACAATTTCTGGCATATGTAGAAGCCGCAAAAAGAAGTCTTTATAATCAATGTAGCATTGCATTAACTGTTTCCGAATGAGTTACAAATGTACATATATACACGCAGTCAAGGGTTTGAATTGCTCAACAAAAACGTTACCTTTAATAATCAAGAGAAGAAAGAGAATATAATGTTGATCAATGCCACCTCCAGCGTTTTATGATATAAAACTTCATCTCTTGGATGTTAAGCTTAATCTTGTTTTCGAATATTGCAAGTGGTATTGAGACTGGTTGTCCGTTTCAAATCAAATCGTATTAAATCGCGGCAATTTTTATCTCATTCTAGTCCTGCATCGTAACAGATCGCAACAAAACTTGATAAGCGTAGGAAATCGTGATAAAGTGTGGCAAAGCGTAATAGCTCATCTTGGTAATCGTACGGTAACAAAACGAAGCTTGAGAGAACAGGATGAAAATTGTGACAGATCTTATCTACAATCGCAACAACTCGCTACAGCGCGTATCAAATCGTACTATGAGCGTGCTGGACTATCGTGTTGAACAATTGTTCCCGATGATTATAAGCAGTGCAGTCTTTTGTGTTTAATGTTTCTATAATGCGATTTGGTTTTACTTAATCTTGAGCTCGCTTCAGCCAGCAGAGCACACACTGTTATACGCATGTCGTAGTTTTTTTTTAATTCATTTACATAGAATTTGTGTTACAAGAGGCCGCTGCGTTTATACTGTCTTGTTTATGATGATACCTTACTTGAAAAGTTTTATATTTATCCAACTACTGTGCGTCTATGGAGAGCGGTAAATGTGATTTACTCATCCTCTGCCCGAAATAAATCAAAATGTATTTATCTACATCATTATTAACTTGAGGTTTGGCCTTTATCGTATTTCATAAAACTCAATTACAGATATTGTGCAGTTGATTAAAATGTAAGTGAAAATATGAAAATCCTAAATCTTTAAGATCTTTTTTTTAATTTCGCTAATTTTTCTCCAAAGATTTCCTCGAGCAGAAGTTATTTATATACATATGATGTGCTGTTAGCATTACCATAAATTATTATTATAATACTAACGATTCTGAATAATTGATTTTGAATGACAGGCAATCATATATATTCGTTTGCGAATGTCTGAGTTTATAAGGAGTCACTGTTTTCAATCTATACACTCAATATTTTGTTCATTCAGTCAAGTTGGAAGATGTTGCCGAAAGCTCAATATCACATAGCTGTTGCCCATTTCATACTTCTTCTGAGTGGTAAGTTAATTCTAATAAACTTTAAGATCAAATTATGGAACTATTTTATTCATACCATAGTATTTATGTAGAAAAATATAGCCAACAATTTCAGTGAATTGAAGGTTTACCTGCTTTCATTATACTGAGAATTATTATTTTTACAATTTTACGTCCGCTTCATAAATTCAGACACTTGGCACGGTACAAAATGTACTGGACCATTCTACAGCCCTCTACATGTACCAGCGCATTCTTAAAACTTTAACTCTGGCTGACTGTGACGACGGGACTTCATGACGGACCCTGTCCCAAATCTCTTTAAAGGAGACAGGGTCCTCGACCACCTGACCTCTCTGAAAGTCGGTTCGGACTCTAGATCTTCGGGTGATAACATTTGTGAGAGGACGGACTGCATTTTGTATGCCCCATTTCCTTTTTATATTTATTTTCATACACATCTGTGATACTTTGGCTCATGAATGCGTTTTGCCGTCTTGCTTGTTTTGGTCATCTTACAGTGAGGTACTTATGTCACACTACAATTATGCGCTCTTCGAGACCTATGAGAAACCGGGAAAGTTGAAGGATTGTGCGCACGTAATCCGGATAACCACACTATTTGCTACTAACGTAGTAGCCATCCTAAGTAGTCACCAATTGCCCATGATTCTCTTTGGTTTTTGTGTGGTCGTTTGTATTTGGTGTCTTGGTTTAAACAATGTTTATTTGAAAAGCAAAATTACACATTAATCAATTAACATAAGCACAAATCAAGGTTTGAACAACAAGATTGAAACTTATGCTAAGCTCTCTCTTTAATAATATTGAAAATGTAATTTGAATTTTTGGACGACTTACATGTAATAAGATGAACCAATTTGTAAAATTATGAAAGAAAGCAAAATGTAGAAAAACCCTAAAACAAAATTTTGAATCAGTCTTAAAAAACGAAGATGTAATCATCGACTTTTCATCTCTCTAAATGTTAAAATCCAGTACTCCAAACTACTTCATAATACCGCCCAGCGTCCAAGAGGTCAGTAACTGAAACTCAAGATCCTCTGATAACTTACATTTCAACAACCACCCAGATGTAAATGAATTTATATCAAAATTCTTTCCTTATCAAAACGGTTAACGATAAAAAATATTAGGATAAAGATATTAATTAATTAAAAATTAACGGTTAACAATATTCCATGGAGACATATATTTGTAGAAATGAAATAATTCATTTTTTTTAAACGTGATAGGAAAGAGTGGACTCTCCGTTCGTATTGTTATCATACAAGAGATTTTTAGAAAGCAGAATATCGATATCAATTTTATAAGGCAACTGAGAAATAGTTGAAAATCTTAAGGTGTCATATTTTAGATATTCCAAAAGATAAAGTTGAGCTATTTGAGGTTGCCCACAAGAACATCTATCATCTGTTATTAAATATTCTAATATGACTTGATTCTTTTTCCCTATTAAGACAACAGACGCGAGCCTGGCTCTATTCTCCAATATAGGCCCTATAGCGATAAGCCACGCCTACCCATTTTCTGAAAGCAGGTAAACCGGCAGGAACTGGTTTTACCAAGAATCGAAAGGTCTAAGTTTGGTCATCATTAGAAAAGAAATAAAAAAATGACAAGCCGGGCTCTATTGTCTCATAATGCCCTCGCGTCCTCAGCCAATCATATTTATCACCTCGCCGCTTAAATAAAAAGATCATAATCTATAGAACTGCAGGACAATCGATGTCTAGAATGTAAGATCTGGCTCCTTAGATCATCCAGATAGAAATAAGAAGATGTTTCTTTAAATTCTGCTTAGCGTTTTAATACATAAGTTGACATAGTAAACTTAATGTTGTGTGGTAAGGAGTTCCAATCGTTAACCGTTTTGATAAGGAAAGAATTTTGATATTGATTACATTTACATCTTGGTGGTTGTTGAAATGTAAGTTATCAGAGGATCTTAGGTTTCGGTTGCTGATCTGTTGAACGCTGGGCGGTATTATTAAGTAATCTGCAGTACTGGATTTTAACATTTAGAGAGATGAAAAGTCGATGATTACATCTTCGTTCTTCAAGACTGATCCAAGCCGTATCCTCCATTAGTCTTGTTCTGGACACTGATCGTGTCGCCCCTGCAACCATAATCGCAGCCTTAGTTTGATTTTTTTCAAAACTTTGTTTTTCAAAAGCAGTACAATTCCATATCACATTAGCATATTCCAAGGTAGGCCTAATAAAGGAGAAAAATAAATTGTTTCAAGTGTCTTCCTATTTAATTTATGCATAAGTGATCGAAAAATGCTTTTCCATGCTTTACAAGTTTTCTCTGCCAAATGAGCTTACCAAGTACATGATTCTCAAATGTTTATGAGTGACAACCTTTTTTTATCTGAATATTATTCATGACCAATTTTGGTGGAAGTGGATAAGTCTTTCTAGAAAGGAGCATTTCTGCGGGGGTTTTTTTTTGGAGGGGGGGGGGGTTAAAGTTACAAAATGTAACGAGCATAACCTGTGACCAATTGTGGATGTTTGGTGTTTTGGTGCTGTGTTTGCTGTTACTTGTCCCTTTTGTGTCTGGTGCTGCGGATGTCTTCTCTGTGTTTTAAGTTTGCTGTTGATACTGCAACTGGGTCTTATTGGAGATTCCTAACTTTTTTCGAATTACTGATAGGATAGTAATGCCAATTCCACCCTTGAAACTTTCCATTGCAAAATTTATTTTCGTGTGGAGAGAAAAATAGACAGCAAAAATAATTTACACTCTTTCTAGAAATATAAGATTGATGGATAATTTTGTTGTTACTCGCCTACATGCATCATACAAAAATTGCTTAAGGTATTCCATTTCAGGGAAGTAATGTAATTCATCAGTTAATTTTTTTCTAAGCCACATGGTATATTAGAAAAAAAATTCTATACATGTACGAGACGAGACAAAAAAATGAATAGGGTTATGTTTGGGCGATATGATGAAAAATTAAGATAGCACTGCAGAAAAATGAGTGGATGAACCTCTGTTTTTTCTGCTACATTTGATGATATATATACATTTATATCTGTATCAATAAATAGTCAATAAATTCTTTCCACAAGTTTCAATATATTGAAAAAATAACAAACGCCCAACTAAGACTCAACCGGTTTCATTGGTATCATCAGGAGTTAAAAAAAACCTCCTGATGATACCAGTGAAACCGGTTGAGTTTTAGTTCGGCGTTTGTTATTTTTGTGTTGCCTGCGAAGCATAGAGACATTAAAAGTGGTGTACTGTCCCTTCCGCTGGGTTTAAACATGTTAAGTGTCGTTACCCCTTGTACCTTTTAGTGTTATCTATTTATATTTCTAAAAATACATTTTTAGAAATTATTGACAAATCGATATTTCATTGAAATACTCTTTGAAATTTGAATAAAATAACTTGTTCCCATAGAATTCGATGTAAACCAAAAGGGCCAATATTTCTTTAAGAAATCATTTTCGAAGTACCATCGGTCAAAAGTATTATATTTTACAATATGATGGCATCCCCTGATTGGCTAGCCGCAGCCGCCGTCGATGTTCACTCATGAAAACGAGAACAATATCTACAGCTCATGCTCTATCTGAGATTCTGTCTATAGAGAAGGTTTTCTTGCGACTATTTCAGGGAAATCATTTAAAATACAATAAACTGTCAAACCCCTAGTAGGGAACATTTTTACGAGCTCCACGCGGCAAAGGGCATAAGTGTGACACAAAATGAGATAAAGAAGATCCTCACGACAACATTAACAGCCCTAACAATAGAGCACCAAATTACTATCTCAAAGCAGAAATTGCACATTTATTTTGCAATGGAAAATTTCTATAAATAACAAATGACAAGTTAATGAAAGAACAGACAATAATACGGAAGTGTTCCGTCTAAGTCATGCTACTTAGAAAAAGGTAAAAAATGAATGATAATAAAATAGTGATCTCTCCTAGAACATGTTAAGTTTAAATAAGAAGGACGTTTGTGAAGAAAAAATAGTATGAGACACAAACTGTATTCTAAAAGTAAATGTTTGTTATGACCTTAAAATTAAAAGCTGACCTTGAACCAATGCTCGGAAAAAAACATAAATATGGAAGTTATTGTAATATCCTGAACTTATTCTAGAGTTATCTATCTTTGCACACATATATAAATATATATATATATGTCCGTATATTCGTAACCGTTATCGTTCTGTGTATTAGTAGTTTAGATATAGTTCCGTAAATAAAGAACAAAGAAACATGTGCCAGAACTTTCTTAGTGTCTTTTAATCAGCAATAACAAGCACATACCACGTCATTTGGCGACGAGTAAAAGGAAAATAACCAGTACACAGCAAAATGGCAAGTAATTTCACCATGCCCTCATTTCCCCCATTTGATTACGAGATAGACAAAGCAAACGCCGGGCCACGATGGAAGAAATGGATAGCACGACTCGAAAATTTATTTGTCGGGCTGAAAATGACGGATGACGCTCGCAAAAGGGCTCTACTTCTCCACCTGGCTGGCGAAAAGGTATATGATATATACGACGCAGAAAAAGCAGACACAGAGGAGACATACGATGCAACAAAATCAGTGCTGCTGAAATATTTCGAACCAAAGAAGAAAACTCAAATGGAAATCTACACATTCCGAAATTACAAACAAACACAGGGCCAATCGCTTGATGAATATGTCACGGAACTACGGAGACTTGCCAAAACATGTGAATTCGCAAATGTAGAACACGAAATACTAACACAAGTTATACAACACTGCCGCTCCAATCGTCTACGACGCAGGGCACTCTGCGAACCAGATAAAAAATTAGATGATATACTAACTCTAGGCCGCACACTTGAAATCGCAGACCAACAGGCAGCGACGATGGAAAGCGAGTCATTATCCGAAAAGGAAAATAAACTGCACATACGTGGGGGAGCTCGTCCAAAACAAACGAGACAAAAACAAAGCATGCAGGCGCAATATGAACCTAGAGGCCGTGGTACTACCTCAAGAGGTAGAGGGAACTATAATCATTTCCAACGACAAACTTTCAGACAATACCGACCACCAAAGTATACTTCATATTCAAACAACTACTCAAACAAATGCTGGAACTGTGGAGGTGACTTTCCTCACCGTGGGCCATGTCCAGCCAAAGGGCACACATACGAAAACTGCAATAAACAAAACCACTTTGAAGACCTTTGTCGTTCAAGAAAACAAGGTCCAGCCCCGACTCAATTCAAAAGGAAACCTCTCGTCAGAACCGTAAACACCGAAGGCGAAGAAAGTGCTATATATAGCTCAACAGACAAAGAATATCCCTACTCAATAACAGCAACTTTGAACAACATCACATCCGGACAGAAATCACCTACAACAACCATTAAACTAAACGGAAAGCAAGTCCAAATGATAATAGATACTGGGGCAACTGTAAATATTCTCGACGAAACTACATACATGAAAATAGGACGACCAAAGCTACATAATAGCAAAATAAAACTGATGGCGTATGGAACATCGAAATCGATCGAAAATATTGGAATGTGCCAACTTCAGGTAGAATCAAAACAGAAATTCGACACTGACACTTTCTACGTTGTAAAAGGAGATCACGGAGCACTCCTCAGCTACACAACTGCATCTAGGCTAGGACTTGTCAAAATAATCAACAAAATCGACACAAAGCCTGAGACGTCTCAACTTGCATCTGCATACCCAGATGTGTTTAACGGAATAGGAAAATACAAAGGAGGTCAAGTTAAGCTCCATATCGATCATGATGTAAAGCCGGTAGCACAGCACAGTCGCCGAACGCCATTTCATCTAAGACCGAAAGTCGAGGCAGAACTCAAATCCCTATTAAAACAGGATATCATAGAGGCGGTAAGCGTGAATACTCCAACTCCTTGGGTGTCGCCGATAGTGAACCCACCTAAGAAAAATCCAAGCGAAATCAGACTTTGCGTCGACATGAGACAAGCAAATGTCGCGATCATGAGAGAACGGCACATATTACCGACTGTAGATGAAATTATTCATGATCTCAACGGTGCTACAGTATTCAGTAAGCTAGATTTAAAATCCGGGTATCACCAGCTCGAATTGGAGGAATCATCCCGATACATCACAACCTTCTCCACACATATGGGGCTATTCAGATACAAAAGGCTTAACTTCGGAATAGTCTCTGCTTCGGAAATATTCCAGGAAACTATCAGAAAATCTATCCGAAGAGTACAAAATGCAAAGAATCTCTCTGACGACATAATCGTGTATGGTAAAACGCAAGCCGAGCACGACGCTGCTCTACACGAAACCTTCGAAGCACTTCAAAGAAATGGACTTACGGTCAACTTGAAGAAATGTGAATTCAACAAAGAGAAAATAAGCTTCTTCGGCGTAGTATTTCAAAAGGAAGGAATCTCCCCTGACCCAGCGAAGGTCGACGCCATCCATAAAGCAACTCAACCACAGAATGTACAAGAGCTACGCAGCTTCCTTGGAATGACAAACTATTCCGCAAGATTTATCGAGCACTATGCAACTATATGCGAACCATTACGCCGACTAACTCGCAAAGATATAGAATGGAACTGGGGACCTCAACAAGAGTCAGCATTTAACGAACTAAAAGAAAAACTATCCAGCGAGACCGTTATCCGTTACTATAATCCACGTGATGAAATTACGATACATGTGGATGCTAGTCCCGTCGGACTAGGAGCAATAATGTCTCAGAATGAACAAACTGTTGCCTACGCAAGCCGATCTTTGTCAGACGTTGAATCAAGATACAGTCAGACCGAACGAGAGGCATTAGCAATCGTCTGGGCTTGCGAGCATTTCGATATATTCATTCGAGGAGCCCCGAATGTTGATATTATCACCGATCATAAGCCGCTCGAACGAATATGGAGTAAGGCCAGACCGCCTTTGCGAATAGAGAGATGGGGACTCCGTCTACAACCTTACAAAATAACGATCAAGTATAGGCCAGGAAAAGACAATCCCGCTGACTACATGTCCAGACATCCGGTTGTCACAAACCAACGAAACACACACGAACAAAAGATTGCTGAACAATACGTGAATTTCATTGCTACAGAAGCCGTCCCAAAAGCAATGACACTAAATGAAATCGTAACAGCGTCAAAAGAGGACCAAACTATTACAAAAGCAATCGAATTAGTTAAATCTGGAAAATGGCACGAAATCAAGGAAATAGCCGATTCCGACATTAATATCAGTGAGTTAAACCAATACCGAAGTATTCAAGAGGAGCTCAATGATTCAAATTCTCATGCGTGACGCCAGAATTGTATTGCCATTCAAATTACGCGAAAAATCTATCCAGATAGCACATGAAGGACACCAAGGACTCACAAAAACAAAGGCTTTTGTAAGATCCAAAATCTGGTTTCCAGGACTCAACGACCAAGTAGACAAAATGATTGGTAACTGTATACCGTGCCAATCAACAACAACACCAAAAATCATGGAACCACTCAAAATGTCAGAGATGCCATCAAGACCTTGGAGAAATCTAAGCGCTGATTTCTGCGGACCTCTCCCATCTGGAGAGTATCTCTTCGTAGTGATCGATGAATACTTGAGATACCCTATTGTTGAAATAACAAGATCTGTCTCGGCAAATGCAGTAATACCGGTTCTCGACAAAATAATATCCATGTTCGGTATACCGAAAGTCATTAAAACAGACAACGGTAGTCCATTTAACTCGTACCAATTCAGCCAATACGCTCAAAACATAGGATTCCATCACCGCAGAATAACACCAAGATGGCCACGAGCTAACGCTCAAGCTGAATCTTTCAACAAACCGTTAATGAAAAACATAAAAGCATCAGAAGTCGAACACCGAAATTGGAAGCAATCCATGTATCAATTTCTCCGACAGTACCGAGCAACACCGCACAGCTCAACCGGCATAACACCGTTCCACCTGTTATTCGGGAGAGAAGCTTAAACAAAGATCCCGCATTTACGTATGAAAACACCACCTTACGATGAACTAGCGCGCCAAAACGACGAAAACGCCAAAGCGCGAATGAAAGCACACGCCGACAAGAAGAATCGTGCGAGACCTTGTGAAATCACCGAGGGTGGTTCTGTTTTACTCAGAAACGAATTCAAGGCCAACAAAACGTCACCGGCATACCATCCGACACCACTCATAGTTACCGAAAAGAAAGGAAGTATGATCACCGCCGGAAATACAGAAAGAAGAATAACCCGAAACTCATCCTTCTTCAAACGAACACATCCAAAAATAAGGGAGGAGGAAGAAGACATCGAAGACGACATAGATTTCAATGTAACACTAACAAGCCGGTCAGAGGATAATCCATACATTGCGAGAAGAAATCGAAGAAGACCTCGATACCTCGCAGACTACATCACATGATTTAACGCGTTGTGAAAGTGACAGGGGCATAATAATCCCCTATATAATCGTTTGTGTATATCCGTGTTTAACCACCGTGTGTTCAACTATATACGTGTAATATGTTTAATGTGCTTGGGGCATAATAATCCCCATAGTTAGAGCAGTGACCAGGAAGGTCATTTTATGTAATTTGTTATCATTGTTATATGTCCAAACATATGATTACTTCTTATTACGTTGTCTAAAATTTCGAAAATTACTTTAATTTTAAATCATATCTAAAATATTCATGAATACCATTCAAAATTCGCATTTATAAATTTGTTGTCAATAACTGTTAAATCTGCAATAGCATTTTCCTTGTACTTTGCATATGAATGTTTGAGTTAAAGTTAAGATTCCAATCTTGCCAAAAGACATTTGTTATATGGACTGATGATACTCATGTAATTTCTAGTCAATATTTTCTAGTCCCAAACCTATTCTTATTAATGATTTTATTTGAATGAATAATATGTTTCTTTCTAATTGAGGGAGGGATGTAATATCCTGAACTTATTCTAGAGTTATCTATCTTTGCACACATATATAAATATATATATATGTCCGTATATTCGTAACCGTTATCGTTCTGTGTATTAGTAGTTTAGATATAGTTCCGTAAATAAAGAACAAAGAAACATGTGCCAGAACTTTCTTAGTGTCTTTTAATCAGCAATAACAAGCACATACCACGTCAGTTATTTTCCTCAAGATTGATATTAATCTAATTAAACCTCTATATTATATCATTAAAAGAATTTTGTGACTTTGAAATCGAATAAATGACCTTGAGTCAATGTTAAAGAGCTTGATGCAAGGACTATATGTGTAATGTTTGAACTCTCAATGTCAAACAGTCATTGTTTTATAGGCAACATTTTGTTATGAGCTTTAGAATGAGAATATGACATTGTGTCAAGGTCAAGTAGAAAGGACTTGGCTCAACAGTTACATGTATGAGGTTTGAATTCTGAAAGTCAAATAGTCTTTGTTCTATAGGCAAAAGTTTGTTGTGAACTGAATGATCAAAATTTGACCTTGACACTAGGTCAATATTAAATTATTGCATATAAGTAGCCTACCATCAATGTTTGAAGTCAAAATCTAAAAAAAAAAAACTGTAGAAATTGGCATCTTGCCAATTTAAATTTCCATTTTCAACTCGAAATTGCGCGAAAACAGTGAATAGTTTATCGAGCATGTAAGCGTATAATAATTTGCAAAATTTCCAAAGAACAATATAAAACAAATTTATTTCAAATCGTACGATAAGTTATGAGTTTAACGATTTGACGATTTATGACCTCTGGCGGGAGCATTTCTGAACTTTTCGACAACAAACAAAAATAATTGAGACGTTTATATGCTCTCCCATATGTATCTTCGTTTTATCATATCATGCGGTGCTTTTTTGTAAAGTGTCCGGAACGATCAGGGGATAAGAACAATGATAGTTAGAACTATATTCCTCCTTTAATAGCTCTTCCTTGGAACTAAAATGTTAAAATCCGAATAAAGAAGATGAAAAAGGGAAAAGTTGCCCTATTCACCTTGGCAAATGAGTCAAAAGAGCTTATGTCTAACTTGGGACTTTTATTCACTTATCAACAACATAAAATAAAAAGATAATTAATACCATTAATGTTTGCGACAGCTTTAAAATCCTTTATCTATAAATTTTTATTCCTTTAGAATTACTACTTCAAATAAGAAACTACCCAATGATTTTTGATTATCCGCGACAGGCAGCTCCGCATTATTCGCAAAAAGGACATAAAATTTCTTCTCAAAATTTAACGTTCCTCGAGACCTCTGGGTAATTGGAGAAGTGAGAGGATTGTGCGCACGTAATTTTATCAATTTTTTATCAATTGTCGCGACGTAATAAAGGAAGCCTTAAATAACTTAACCAAACGATGGTGTAAATCGGAAGGAGTCGAACCGCATTCTCTGAATGACTGGAAAAACCTCATTTTGGATATAACAGATATTCGAATAGATAACTTCCACAAAAATCCTCATCTTTTTGAAAATTCTAGTTCTAAATCCGAAAGATATTTTAAATCTAAGATACGCAATTTACATGAAAAATATGTCTTTGCTCTAAAAAGATAAAGCAGCCAACAACACCATTATCACTTGAAAACGCTATCACATATCAATTTTAGTTTCGGAACTTTTGTCTGCAAATTCTTTTATTAATGATCAGGAATTATTGCCGAATTTGCTTATTTCTGATTGATGGAGACGCTTTTTGATAGAGTGTACGTCAGAGTGAGTTAATCGCTAACGCTCCAAAGCGGTCTATTCCGGATTAGCGCGTGCATGACAAGCGCGTGCGTTGATTTTTGTAGTGTTAGATCTTTGACTTCGCGTATAATTGCAATGCAAAGGAGTAGGTGCGCTAACCCCCTATATCAGTCCTATAAATGATAAAGGAACTATTAATTATCCCTTTTTGCAACGTTAAATGTTTAAGGAGATACCGCGTCATGTTTTCGAGCCCTCGTTCCGTCATGCGCGTGATGTATGACGTCATGTTCTGACGTCATTTGCCCTAATTTACGCAAAACAAAGGACAATCATCGTATTTTATATACAAATCTTCAAAATTCATCTATGATCCAGGCCTCGCCCACGATATTTATTATGCAAATTAAAAGGCCGATCAATAATTCATCGATTGCTTACAAAAATTATCACGGGCAAGGCCTTGATCGATACTTAATTTCATAAATTTCTATCGAAAGTTCGCTCATTTATTGATATTTTCAAAGATTTCAACGTTTTTAGACATTTTTAGCGACGTATTATTCAACATAGGACTGTGAAATCAAAATAAGCTTTCTGATATGGATTAACCACACATTTGACATTTTAAAAACTAGAATATTTGCAAATATGAACAACTTTGAAAATAGGGACCGATATGGCAGGTTACCACACCTACCTCATTTCATAAAATCCTGATAATTTAATAAAGCAGTTATACACCTTTGATTTCGGTTTACTCGTTACTATACAGACCTTGTCAGGCATTGCTTAACCTCGGCATTCAATCAATACCTTACCAGGTCTGTATAGTCACGAGTCAACAGAAGTTCGTCGAACTTGGCTACATGTGCCCTCGGGGACTCATGGTCCACCAGACGTGACACTCACCACGTAGTACAAATGTTAACGTCTTCAAATTCGATAGCATCATTTAAGCACAGATAAATTTGCAGCATTGACCAGACATGCACGTTTCTGGTACTTAACCCTCGTCAGTGATCCTCAATTTAAACAAAATAATATGGCCAAAGAGTGTGAAAATTATTATGTTAAGAAATGTACCTAAAAACGTAGCAGAATGGGTCGGATATGATGCTACAGATCCCACGTTTTAGAAATTTCAAGACATTTGGTAACAGAAATTTTCGAATGCGTTAAAGAGACAGACGATCAACCGAAGTTGACCGAAATTGGCTACATGTGCCATGGAAAAGATTTTATTCAAAATCTTCAAAAGCCAAGAAAACATTATGATTCGAAATGTGTCATTGGTACATCTAGGTACATGTACTTGGATGATACTCTAACTATCGATAATCCTGTTTTTGAAAAGTATTAAAAAGATATTTATCCACAAGAATTGACTCTAAACAAGGCAAACGTTACAAACACAGAAACACAATTTTTGGACCTGAATATCGAAATTGGTATTGGAGAGACTCATACAAGTATATTACTTTGGGTATTTCGAATCCTGCATTTAATGGTGACATGATTAACAATATAACTAGACTGTCGAAATAGTACTTTTTGCAAGTAAATGTGTAATTATTTGAGGCTTTGTCCGCTGGTGTGATGACATAATGTCCTTAGAGGTAGGTAAGCTCTGTGATAACATCAGGGTCCTTAAATATAGACTCGAATCTGGTGTTCACATTTGATTTTAATCGGTTAGTAACCCTTTGATGGATTTTATCCATTCGGAAAGGGTGTCGAGCTGTACATCCTCTTTCTTTGCCCAACGTCTTGCATATTCCTCACAAGAGTCCATGATAATTTTGACATTTTGGTTCCATGTAAGGGACATACTTTCTCTGTATTTGGGACCCTTCTTTAACAAGTCTCTCAACTTGTCGTTGTTGACTATACTAAGGTCATCAGTAATAACGTGTCCACAAGGAGAGTAGTTGGAATCCGATGACGAACAATCGCAAGGAAATGGATGTAGTGAGGGAGTACTTAAATCAATACACTGCAAGAATAGTTTGTAATTGTAAATTTTAGATGCAACTGTTGGTGTGTAGCTATAGAAAATACAAGGTGTTTCTTTTCTTTTGAAATATGGTGGAATTTTTTCATTGACAGTTTTGTGATTCAAAATTTGACCAAGATTCAATTTATCAATACCTTTGTTTGCAAATCTTACTTTAATGAAAGGACGGTTTGTTTTCTCCTCTGATGTATCTGATCTTACTGCTTGAAATAAACGAAAAGGAGAAATGTCCGAGATGAGTCCTTGTAGTCTGTATTCTGGGGAACGTGTATCGGTAAATGTGAGGTCCTTTGTATGTTTGTAAATTTCATGTAATTTCCGTAAAGGAACAGAGTATGTCTGGTCCACGTTGCCAATTTATCTATGCTTAAATGATGCTATTCAATTTGAAGACGTTTACATTTATACCACTTGGTGAGTGTCACTGCTGGTGGACCAGGAGTCCCCGAGGGCACATGTAGCCAAGTTCGATCAATTTCGGTTGATCGTCTCTTCAACGCATTCTTAATTTCTGGTATCAAAATTTCTTGAAATTTCTAACAAGTGGGTCCTGTAGCATCATATCCCACCCATCGTGCTAGGTCTTTCGGTACACTTTTTCGACAAAGTAACTTACATACTTTTTTGGCATATTACATTGTTTAGATTTAGGATGACTGATGAGGGTTAAGTACCCGAAACGTGCATGTCTGGTCCACGTTGCCAATTTATCTTTGCTTAAATGATGCTATTCGATTTGGAGACGTTTACATTGGTACGAATAAAATGCAGGCCTAGAGACTGATCTAGAGATCTAAATCTTACAATCGAACAAATGACCTTGGGTAAAGGTCAAGGTGAAAGTGCTTGACGCACGGAATGTTTGTGTAACGTTTGAACTCAATATCAACTAGTCTTTGTTCTATAGGCAAAATGTTGTTATGGCCTTGAGAATCATAATTTTACATTGAAACTATATCAACATGAAAATGACTACAGTAAGTTACCTACCATCAAAGTTTCAACTCAAAATCTGAAAAAACTGTAGAAATTGGCATTATGCCAATTTGAAGTTCCAATTTCATTTGTCTAGGATGTAAACGTGTCAATGTTTACCAATTCGCCAAAGAACAATATAAAACAAATTCCGTTCAAATCGCCCGTTGGTTAGTTTCGGAGTTAATAGAGTTTAAAGACTTGAACTCTGATTATCTCTAGCGGAGGCATGGAAGAACTTTTCAAGGAGAAAAATATCAAATTGAGAATATATACCTTTATCTGCTCTATTACATAGTACTTTTCATTTTATCCTATGATGCAGTACTTTTTTTGGTGTAAAGTGTCCGGAACTGTTAGGGGATAAGAATATTAATCATACAAATAAAGTAAAGACATTGTAATAACAGAAAGGATTCCGATGGAATAGTCGGAATCCTTAAGAATAATAATTAGAATAAAGAAAAGACATTCCATTAGCAAAAAGGATTCCGACGGAATAGTCGGAATCCTTAACAACATTCGAGGATATAGGGTATACAACTTTCAAAATGAAATAGCAACCTATTTTGCCCAAATTACTCATTATTTCTCTACCATATTTAGTATGTTATTAGAATAAAATATAGAAAAGTAATAGAATATAATATGAATAAACAAAAGGGATATTTGAGAACATTTTATAAGCTGATGGGTACTTCTTCGATGATAATATAGATATCAATTATAGCTATAAGAGTGACCTATTCTGTTGTTGTTAATTGATGGTACTAGAATAAAATATAACCTTTATTTAATCGCTTGGTATAACGGAGTTTCATTTGCATTTTTAAAACCTGTGTCGTGTTTTTCGCCGTGTTCAAAGTTATAATGTGACCAACACAAATTATATTTTTTTATTTTATTTATTTATTTATTTATTTTTCTTTCGTTATTTATTTTTTTTTTCTCATTTCTTATTATTTTTTTGCTCAGAAAGTTTGGATAGTAATCTTGTTAGGAGGAAAGAACGTCGAGTTTGAACGAGTACAAGTGATGTCTTGTTTCGTTTATTACCGTCAGTCATGACTGACGGTATACTGTATTCATTCGTGACCTACATGCACGGATTGAATACTTCTTGGCAATATGATTGGTCGACAATTGCCAAAAATGCAAATATTCGGTTACATTCAGCACCCGGGAATCCAACATACACTATGATGTCCCACTCTCCAGAATGGTGGATGATATTCTGTCATAGACCATTTGAACCATCCAACCAAAGATTGTACTCTATGTCTTCCGAAATGGAAGTAACCGGATGTGACAGTTCTACCGAATTGAAGCGGCGGGTGTTGCATGCAAGCAGGAGATGCTTACTCTTCCTGGGCACCTGGTCTCACTCCCATATCGGGAGTTCGCGATATGGGAGTTCGCTTCTTTTCATATGGTGGAGGTTTTTGTTTGTTTGCTTTGGTTCCTGTTTTATCCTGATTTTGTATGCCTTCGGTTTCTGATTTTCTGAGTTATCGATTTTGTGCTGTATACAGGGATATGGTCATTGTCCATATTTGTCATACACACATACAAATTTATCTGCATCTGGAATACTTGATAATAACAAATCTTTTTTTAAGTCCTTCGATATTCACACTGATGACTCTGATCTTGAACTACCTTATATCTACTGGATTCCAAAAAAGCACAAAAATCCTTACAAGCACCGCTACATCGACGGTTCGTTAAGGTGCTCCACTAAACCTCTATCCAATTTGCGAAAATATTAACTCGCATCAAGCAAGGCATTCAAACGTACTGCGAGACAATTTATCCAAGAAACGGAATCAATCGGATGTGGATCCTAAAGAATTCTACAGATTTTTGTATAATTTAAAGGCCATCGATTTCGATCATATTACCAGCATAAAGTCTTTCGACTTCTCCACGCTTTACACTACCATCCCACACCAAAAGCTCAAAATCAGACCTGACAATATTATTTGCAACACCTTTCTTTCAAAAAATGGTAATATGTGATACAAATACCTTGACATAGGTCGAGAGGATACTTATTTCGTGAAGGAAGACTCTGAATCAAACAAAAAGCATACTAAAGACGATATCATCTGGATGCTTGAGTTTTTGATTGACAACATTTTGTGGTGTTTGGAGGAACCGTATTCCAGCAGAAATTCGGCATCCCTATGGGTACCTATTGCGCCCCACTGCTTGCGGACTTATTCACACGAAGGTGACTTCATCCAGACCATGCTCGCGACTGGGCGAAAACACATCGCACCTCAGTTCAATTTTACCTTCAGATACATTGATTACGTGTTGTCCATAAATAATCCGAACCTTAAAGCCATTCTCTGTAAGGACCAAAATCGGGCGGCACGGCATGTCATGGACTTTGATGATTTTGAGTATAAATGGTATATATTAAGTACTGATGATTAAAATAATACTTTTCGGTCAATGTGACCTCTGGTTGCCATGGTAACGAGGTCACTTTTAGCACTTTTGAGTCCATGAAATAAGCCAGCTTCGGATGCTGCGTTGACATGCATACATGTACCACTATAATAGCTTTGATTCATTTTTACATAATTTGTCCTTGCTTACTTCCTTACTTATATCTTCGGTGGAGTTGGACCGCGGGTTCAGTCTGTTTACATTGTTTTCGCTCTGAGGTATTTCTCACAATTTTCAAATCTAATTTGGAAATATCACAAAAAGGACATGGTCACGGGTTGATGGAAAGTCTACTCTATCTTCTGATGCTACCGTTTAGATAAATATCTTAAGGTTTCTGAAATATTGGTGCCTTCAGTTTATGACAAATCAGGATTTTTTGTCAAATGTGGTCACTTAAAAGTTTAATGTCCATGGAAATGCAGTGAGTGACCTTTGAATATTTTCAAGGTCATCTTTAAATTTAAACGTCTCTGATAGATGTATATATGAACTTCTGTTCCAATATCAATCGTGGATAGTTTGATAAACATTTAATTTAAATGCATCGTATTGAAACCTTTCAGCCTATTGTTTCCACAGCAATTAGAAGCTGTTTTGCGTATAAAATGACAGATTTACCCAATAAAATTTCTATATCCATGTATAGTTCAAAGATGATACTCATTGGAAAACTAGATTTTAGACTTCAAAAACAGGTGCTTTTATGAAAGTTTCAACCTTGTAAACAATAAAAATGCAAAAAGGGCCTTTAAGGTATCCGTTGTGCAAATAAATATCAAGTGTATTATATAGTTAGAATCATGGCATATTTTTACCTAAATATACCTAATACAACATAAATAATGGTTTCTATCATCAAATGTCAACATGCCGACCGTCACTCAAGCCACGGAAACTATCGAGACACTGCCGAAGATTACCGAGATAACTTTAACACTGTTTAAATGGACGAGACGTCCGCGAGATCTTCATTTGTACATTGGATACGTTAAATGCCCAAAGAGAGATCCTTTTGATACCCTGTTTTGGCCCAATTTTTCATCTTGTATTTAAAAGGCATGCGAGGTTAATGTAAAAAACTTTACAAATATGTATGAAAAAAGGATTGAAAGAAAATAATGTAATTTAAGATAAAATTGTACCTGTTTCCATGGTAATGAAGTACAAATATACCTCGTCCTATGAATTTTCTCGATTTTTGAAACTTCAGACACGGTTACCACGGCAACGAAAACCTTTTTGAAAACAAAAAAAATTTACATACTAGTACTTCATATTGAATATTCACTACCAAAAATTTCAAACATCCATGATATGCCGTGCCAACATGAGATTCTTTGGTTCTTACAGAGAATTGCTCTTAAGGATATATTATCATGAACTAGAGATCAATGAAACAACGGATAGTGATAGATCCGCGTCGTACTTGGATATACTTATATCTTTAGACGCAAACGGCCATTTGAACACCTCATTGTAAGACAAGCGTGGCGATTTCAGCTTCAACATAATTAACTTCCCTTTCATGAGTAGCAATATTCCGTCTTCTTCTGCTTGTGTTCCAGGGCATGTTCCAAATATGAAGAATCATTAGAGCCATACGGCTTGCAAGTAAGCTACTTGTTCAGGGTTATATTACGCAAGAGCTGAAATCATCATTGAAGAAGTTCTTCGGTCGCTACGGGGATATAATAAAATCATTCCCCTTTCCAGAATGATCATTGACAGTCTACATTGGGATTAAATGGCTGTTATCATCACCAAACAAGACATACCTACCTGAATGTACATCAAAATGTACAATGAGACAATCTCCGAATTTGACAGGTTTCCATGTAGCTGTTTCGACGGGTGTTGCATGCAAATCATTAACGCTAACTCTCCCGGGCACCTGGTCTCACTTCGGAATGTTGTTAATTCCGGGATTTGCAACCGTTCCGATAGATATTCTCACGATTTGGCCTTGCCTTCTCGATCTTGAAACTGAATAATGTTTGGTAATTCTTTGATGTTTATTGTTATTATTAAAACCATGTACATACATAGTAGGATTCTTTCATCAGGTCGGCTCAAGAGTCTAGGTGACCTGACAATTCAGTCATATCGCATCAAAGCATATTCGTCCGAAAGATGCAGTGAAAATTCATTGTAGCGATACGTCTAAGAACAATCGTACATCTTCGGAAATTTCCGTCGCTTGAGTCGGAAAAAAATAAAAACGGAAAAGCCCTGAAATACAAAAGAAACAATGCATTATACGGATCGTGTTTTTCGATTTTTTTTTTCTTACTTAGATTTACAACATTTAATGTCAGCTTACCGACGGCTAGCTTTTTTTTTGTAAAAGGCTTATACTTGTAAGAAAATCTTATTCGTCCATGACGAATTAAAAGTGAAAATTCACGTTGGATTTATTTATGTTCCTGATGTAAACTCCATAAATACGACAATAATTTAGTAAATAGTATTTCATATTATATGTTAGATGAATGATAAAATCGTCAATTTAGTTTTGGCCGAGAGCATATTAACTCCATAACATTTAACTGAATTTTCAGGACATATTGACGGTGCGTATCGGAGTGCCATCATGACCAGGGCCTCTCTAGTCATGACAGATATGACAAACATAACTTCAAGACAAGTACCAACTTCCAGTCGAGCAGAAGGTGCACTTAGATGTTTGTATGATGCCAACTGTGTATCTTTCTTCTACAATCAGAATGGTTCTTCTCGTTTCTATTTCCTTCAACATGATTCCCTACCAACAAATGAAGTATCACGTCTCAATCTCAATCAGGAATATTATGTTCATAGAGGTAAGAGATACGCGGATACAATGTATCTAGATTTCTTTAGATGATGGTGTTACAGCTCATTTCATTGATGAAAACTGGAAAATTAAAAAGTACATATTGGCCAAACTAATGTTAAGAACATCTCATACAGGAGAGAACTTTGGAAATGCTCTAAAAGAAGTAATAAGTGGTCTATACATACTCCTGCAGGTGTCGCAGTTTTCAGTGGCAATGCTGCCAATATGAAATTTGCTGCGACGACATCAAACCTTTCTTCCCTTGTTAAAAGCTTTGCACACACCATTACTTTGGCATGACAGATGGGGTTAAAGTGGCGTCATTGGCAAAACTGTTGTCTCCTATCAGAAGGATTGAGACCTTTTTCCATCAGTCTACGATTGCAACAGCTGTTCTACGTACATAACAACTGGAACTTAACATCCCTCAACACAGATTGATAAATGATTTACTCTTTAATTGTAAAGTAAATGCAGAAATTTAAAACAAAAAACAAAACCAAAGGGCGCTATTGAAATGAATTTTGTCGGCACTCCAAAATCGCATTGGCTTGAAGCATCACTGATGATAATTTGATATTCGAAACACGTGTCTTGTACATGATAAGTTGGTTTGAAATTTCCTTCAAGAAGAACACACAGGTACAGGCTAACAAGTTATGGCTTCAAAGATAGGGGTATCCCCAAAATGTCTCAGTAAGTTCGACATAATATTTCTAGACAAGCTTCTTACATGAATTCAAAGTTAAAATTAAAGCGTTTGACATTCTTTCAAAATGTTACACGAAATCCAAACAGCAGTTGCTACTAACGAGGAGATTAAATTGCTTTATCGGCATTGGTCTCATTGTTTTTTGTTTGGCATAAATTGTTAAAATAAACGTTTTATGTCATTTGTTGTTTATCATTTTATGACGAGTTGCAAAACTCGGCTCTTATTTTTATGTGAGACGGGCGGGCAGGCACCAACAATTGGTTTCGGGACTATAAGTGCAGTACGATACATGCTAGTGCAATAAAACTTCATACACTTACTCCCCATGAGTCAAGGATGAACCCTACTGACTTTGGGGTCATAAGGTCAAAGCTCAAGGTCACAGATCAGTTAAAGAACAATAGAGCACCAAATTAAGCATCGACGGATCCCAGGCAAGCTAGAGGTGGGAGCAGGTGCCCGGGAGGAGTAAGCATCCCCTAAGATGATTGAAATTGGTTTCCGAACCATAAGTCAAGTACGATACATGCTAGTGCAATGAAACTTCATACACTTACTCCTCATGAGTCACGGATGAACCCATTGATTTTGGGGTCCAAAGGTCAAGGTCACAGGACTCAGATGATTGAAATTGGTTTCTGGACAATGATTCAAGAACAATACATGCTAGTGCAATGAAACTTCATACACTTACTCCCCATGTGTCAAGGATGAACCCTACTGATGGGGTCAAAAGGTCAAAGGGCAAGGTCGCAGGACTCAGATGATTGAAATTGGTTTCCGGACCATATTAGTATGTATTGCACTTGTGATCATGAAACTTGCCAGAAATGTGTCCCATGAATCAACGATGACCCTATTGATTTTGAGGTCAAAGGTCAAGGTCACAGGAATCTGATTATTGAAAATGGTTTCCATATCATACTATAGAGCCTGTATTTCACCTATGATAATAAAACTTGCCAGAAATATTTCCCATGAATCAAGAAATCCTCCTATTGATTTTGAGGTCAAAAGTTCATGCTCATAGGACTCAGATGATTGAAAATGTTCTCTGGACTATATTTGAGCATGTATTGCACATATGATCATGAAACTTGCCAGAACTGTTTCCCTTGAATCAAGGATGATCCCTATTGATTCTGCTATCAAAAGATCAAAGGTCAAATTCGTAGGACTCAGGTAAATGAAAATGGTTTCTGGATTATATATGAATATGTACAATGTATCAACCTGAAACGTTCAAGTAATGCCTCCCATCTGTCGAGACCATGTATTTATACAATTTATGTGTATTTTAAGCCTGAATATTCATTATAAGTTACATTGAAGTTTTGCAACTCGGCACTTTGCATCTTTGATTCATTTTAAGCTTATCATCTGTTTTGTCTTTTTGGTGTCCCTTGTGTTTATTCCGACTTTGCTTTTGTATTTGGTTGTTACGTTGTGAGTAGTCTGTTAATCGTCTGTTATATATCGTCTGGAGCCAATTCTTTGTAGTTATTGATTACAATTACATTCTCATTATCATATATCGTTACTAAAGAGGTATTTTTTCTTTTCTTTTTCAGAAAGGGCATGTAAACGTTCAAAAAGGGCATGCAGACGTGATGGATTTACTGTTATGCATCAAGAAAGCCTCTGTACATGTTATCTGGTCGACTATTCATGGATTAGTCATGCAGGATCTCTGAAATTTTGTGAGGACAGGCAGTCACATCTTTTCAGAGTCGACAGTCAAAAGAAACAAGAACTCTTGGAAAAGATAGTAAAATCTACGAAAAGATGGTCTCGAGGTATTTTTTTTTCCTCTTAATATCCTGAAACTGAGAATTGGACATACACACAGACGGATATGTCAATCAATATATATCATCGCAATTTTATGGCAGGGTATAATAATTGAATAAATGTGACGTTGTAATGAATTGAAATTATTCGAATAAATTTATATAACACCGACAGGAACACTCGACGCCGCCCTACAGCACCGTTGTCAGGAGTATTTAAAATCTGCATTTAAACCCGTCCGTTAACATTATGCCACAGGTATACGTAGGAAACGTAGGAATACGTAGGAAACTTCGTAACGTAGGAATACGTATGAAACTTCCGTTATCATGAAAAGTATAATAAAAAAAAGAATATTCTAAAAACCCACTTATATATCATGGTATAATCTTTTTTTAAGCCAATGGGGTTTCCACATGCTTATGTAATCAATTCATACCATGACATCAATAATATTCCCTGTGTGTGAGGGGTTTGACAGTAAGTGTTTTGAATATTTTTCCCTGACATTGTCCCCATAGCACTTTCGATATAGACATTACGTCAGACAATGCATGCATTTTATATATTTTCATTTCAATGCTTCATAAACGTCGACGGCGGGTGCGGCTAGCCAACAGGGGATGCTTACTCCTCCCGGGCACCTGGTCCCACCTCTAGCTTGCTAGGGGTCCGTCGATGTTTAATTTCGTGCTCGATTGTGAGTGCTGTTGAGATTATCGTCAGGATCTTCTTTAACTCATATGAGGAGATCTGATTGACGATGACCTACTGTCAACATGGGGGGTGGAAATTTGAAAAGAAAAACTGTATATCACTTGATTATTTGATTTTATATACCAAGTTTTCGTAGATTACATTACCCAAACAATATTTGTGAGAGACCGGCTTGTACATCGCATATTTCATGTATACTTTGCTTATTTGATAAAGTATGTCCGTTATCATGACAAGACAAGAAGATATGGACCGTTGTCATGACTCTCAGTATGTAATTATTTCTCTTCAAAAAACCTATTTAAACTCTTTAACAGTTTTTGAGCATGAATAAGAATTTAATCTCTATTTTAATTCTAAAACAAAGGAGGGGATCTCCAACAACACCAGGTTGCAACACCCACAGGGATACCCTAAAACACCCCATGCAATAACACAAAACAGACAAGCACGTGCACAGAAAGAGACGCGTAAGGGACAAGGAACGTCAACGCACAACACAGAAACATCGAACACAAAAGACTACACATAAACCATTTGGCAACCGGTGCCGACATAGAACGGTCATCTGCCACGAAAATAGCAGAATGTGTGGTTATCCTGGATTACGTGCGCACAACCCTCCCACTTTTCCGATAACCCAGTGGTATCGAAGAGCGTATAATTGTGGTGAATGAAGCTGATCTAAAATGCATTTTTCAAAGAATTTTCTGAGTTGATTTGAAAATTTTTCATGGGAAACATTCAAAGAAGCAGGTCTGATTAAATTTTTTATATCATCCAAAATTTTCCTAATGCTAGAACAATTGCCTTTTTGAGACAAATTTTCATCTTTAATAAAAGCTTCTTTTAAGATTTCATTTTTAAGAGAATTGCCAACGTTCTGTAATCTTGAATAATATTTAAACATGTTCATACATTCTAATACATAATGGATAAATTCCTAATAAACATTAAAGAAGTACCGATCAGTTATTCGTTCTCAAAGTCGAGAAGGCAAGGCAAAATTATTAGATTTTCCATAGGAACGGTTGCGAACCTCGGAATGAATAAATTCCGAAGGGAGACAAAACAGCAAAATTGGAAGCTTTTCTATCTGCCCCAAGACTATCTCACTCCCATATCGGGAGTTCGCTTCTTTTTATATGGTGGAGGTTTTTGTTTGTTTGCTTTAGTTCCTGTTATATCCTGATTTTGTATGCCTTCGGTTTATGAATTATCGATTTTGTGCTGTATACAGGGATATGGTCATTATCGATATTTGTCATTTTAAATGTTAAACGTCTTCAAATGTAATAGCATCATTTAAGATCAGATAAATTTGCAGCATGAACCAGACATGCACGTTTCGGGTACTTAACCGGGGTACCTGTAAAGTGCGAAACGAAACAAAACGAAACGAAACGAAACAAGTCGAAACGAAACGAAACAAATCGAAACGAAACGAAACAAATCGAAACGAAACGAAACAGATCGAAACGAAACGAAACAAAACGAAACGAAACAGATCGAAACGAAACGAAACAAAACATAAAACTTAAAGAAAAAGAGGAAAAATCGCCGAAAACGAATATTTCATAACAAGATCTTATTGAAGGGTCAGAGGGTACCACTCTCCTCCTGCCGCCTCCCCCTCCCCGTGGGGGGAGGGGTCTTGGGCGGTCAAGACAAATGTTTAAACTTTAATTTTAAATTGTAAATTGGTGCAGAGGGAGGGGGTCTTGGGCGGTCAAGACAAATGTTTAAACTTTAAAGTGTAAATTGGTGCAGGGGGAGGGGGGTCTTCGGCGGTCAAGACAAATGTTTAAACTTTAAAGTGTAAATTGGTGAAATAGTAAAGTTATTTGGGTTATTTCCTTTTTTAAACCTTGAAAAAAGAAATAGACCTGTTTAGATGAAAAACTAAGGTGAGCGAAGCGAACGTTAGGGAGCGAACGCATAAGAGCAAGATTATTCATATTAAAAGTAATTTTCTAATTTTGTGGGGTTACTGTTACCCTCCCAATCATCTGTCCCTCCTCTCACCCCCTTTCCTCTCCTCCCGCCCCCTTCTTCCCTCCTCCCGCTCCCTTTCTCTCCCCTTCCTTTGTCCCTGTCCACCCCCTCATTATTGCCTTCAACCATTAGTTCTTGTGGCTGGAGGGTTTTTTAAAGAATCAAAGTTGACGATTTAAACATAATATATACGGTATATAGCACAATTGCATTTTAGGCACGGTCCATTTGATATTCTGGGGAGGGGGGCTTGGGTTTTTTTTTTCGAAAAAAATAATTTTGCTCTGAATTTTGATGAAAAAAATAAATTTGCTTATGGTGTGACAGAAAAAAATAATCTTGCACTTACAAGTAATCTCAATTTGAAGAATAACCATAAAATTCGCTTAAAATTCCTAAAAATTGTTATTATTTTCTAAAAAAAAAATTTCGCTTCGCTCGCCATAGTTTTCTTCGGTAATGGCAAGTTAATATTTGAAAATATCAAAAGAATGCATGTGACTGAAACAATTAAAATGCTTAAATACATTATTACTATAAATTATTACTTTTAATAGATACCTGTATCACCATAGCGTCTAATTTTATATACAAGCTTTGAAGGAAAATTTAAATAACTTTTTAAATATTTTTTCATTTCTACATGTAAAAACTTGCATCAGGACCTCTTACATGTTACATGACCTTATGTACATTTTGTTTACTGAAAATTATATATCGCATATTGTAAAAATCTTTCATCTCTCTCAGTTTAGAAGTGAATACAAGTTTTACATAAAAATAATGTATGGAGTAATTTAGTAAAAATAAAAAAAATCTATTGAAAAAACATAAACATTCTTAATAATCAGATCAATTTTTATAAAAAAAATTCCTTGCTCCAAGTTTGCAAGAAAAAAATAATTTTGCCCCGGTCCGGGGCGGAAAAAATAATCTGACAAAAAACCCAAGCTCCCCCCCCCGAATATCAAATGGACCGTGCCTTAAAGGAGAGTGATTGGGATGAATTATCTCGTCACAGACGGAAAAATATTATTGAGCAGGGAGGAGTCTAGCGCAGAGGAGCCGGAATTGTTCCGTTATGTGTATTTGAAAATTTTATCAGAAAAATGAGAACAATTAAAAACTGGGGGGACATTTTGTTTGAAAAAGGATAAGATTTTTTTCCTATAATGTGCCCCCACCCCGTTTTATGATATCATTATGGTGTCATAGCGTGGTTTTCTATCCCCTCCCTTTTATTCCTCTTTAGGTATCCGATGTACAATAGGGCATTTTTCTATGCCTGGTAAGGTACTATAAACTATATATTTTCTGAAAGGTTATAATGCCCACTGCTCAAAAATAATAATTTTGGGGTCAGAAAAGTAAAGGGGAATAACTGGTGAAGCATTTAAATTGTCTATTTTCTCTATATAACCTATGCAAAATGACAAAGTTGTAAAAGAGTTTTTCCCCTTTGATTTTTTAGACCTAGGAGCCTTATATCTGTACTCAGGGCATCATTACCTTTCAGAAAATATATAGTTAAAAGTACCTTACAAGGCATAAAATTTACCATACTTTACAATGGAGATGAATAAAATGCTATGTAAAATGACTATTTTGTACAACGGATACCTTAAATACATGAATGGCATTTGACATTTACTTTTTTTAATTGTCAACTTTGACTCTTTCAAGAAACCCTCTCGGCACTAGTTACAAATGTAGAACTCTTTGATTTAGGCAATATTACATGCTGATCTTGTCTTGAAATATTCGTTTTCGGCGATTTTGTCTGTTTTTCTCATTTTCTTTAAGTTTTATGTTTTGTTTCGTTTCGTTTCGATCTGTTTTGTTTCGTTTCGTTTTGTTTCGATCTGTTTCGTTTCGTTTCGATTTGTTTGTTTCGTTTCGATTTGTTTCGTTTCGTTTCGTTTTCGTTTCGTTTCGATTTGTTTCGTTTCGTTTCGTTTCGTTTTTGTTTCGTTTCGCACATTACAGGTCCCCACTTAACCGTCGTCAGTGATCCTTAATCTAAACAATGTAATATGGTCAAAATCATATTTTGAATTTTCTCTATTGGAGTTTTACTTATTACTAATGTAAACGTCTTCAGATTGAATAGCATCATTTAAGAACAGATAAATTGGCAATATGGACCAGACATGCGCGTTTCGGGTACTGCACCCTCGTCAGTGATCCTCAAATCTAAACAATGTTATATGCCAAAAAGTGTGAAAGTTACTATGTCGAAAAAGCGTACCAAAAGACGTAGCAGGATGGGTGGGATATGATGCTACAGGACCCACGTTTTAGAAATTTCAAGAAATTTTGATAACAGAAATTTTAGAATGCGTTGAAGAAACGATCAACCGAAATTGATCGAACTTGGCTACATGTGCCCTCGGGGACTCCTGGTCCACCAGCAGTGACACTCACCAAGTGGTATAAATGTAAACGTCTTCAAGTTGAATAGCATCATTTAAGAACAAATAAATTGGCAATATGGACCAGACATGCACGTTTCGGGTACTGAACCCTCGTCAGTGATCCTCAAATCTAAACAATGTTATATGCCAAAAAGTGTGAAAGTTACTATGTCGAAAAAGCGTACCAAAAGTACGTAGCAGGATGGGTGGGATATGATGCTACAGGACCCACGTTTTAGAAATTTCAAGAAATTTTGATAACAGAAACTTTAGAATGCGTTGAAGAAACTATGTCTATTTTAAAATCTGCTAACCATATTTCTGAAGAGTAAGTATTAATATGTATAATCAAGGATTGGTACAGTTTTAGCAATACTTCTACTGAGAAATTTGTATTGCAAGGAATTTTTGATTTTAGAGAATAATATGCGTTTCTTGTGTTATCTATAAATAGATAAATATATACAAGTAAAGAGAGGTTACAAGACTGTTCGTCAGGATTATAATATTGTGCTGCATGCTTTGGCTCTACATGATACATGGATCCCTAGATTATAAGTCCATGATATATTAGATTAAAATGTACCACTTTCATACTAAACAAGACCGATCATTTGAGAAATGGTTGCATGCGCATAAGTTCATGACAAATACGAATTTTGATTGGACTATGAAAGAAGGGAGGAGATCTCCAACAAGACCCTGTTGCAGCACCAACAGCAAAACAACCGATGCAAAAACACAAAAGACGAGCTTAGTATGAGACGAAAAAGAGACATACGACATGCAAACATCAAACACAAAAGACTACACATAAACCGACGAGACTAATAGGTAACCGGTGCCGACTTTGGACGGCCATTTGCCACGCAAGTAGCAAATGGTGTGGTTATGAAGACGCGTTGAGTGTCTGAATAAAAATATTCGTAGGTCGAATTTTATCAGAGCCACATGTCACCTGATATTCATGACGATGATTGTATTAATAAATTGTTTCGTTCTGAGGATGCAATTTTAAGCTATATAATATTTGTCCAGAATGGTTAATGATATTCTAGCTGTGTTAGACCATTTGAAGCACCCAACAACAGACTATATACTAAGTCTTATATCTTCCGAAATGCAAGTAACCGGATGTGATATTTCTGCCGAATTGAGGCGACGGGTGTTGCATGCAAGCAGGAGATCATGACTCTTCCTGGGAACCTGGTCTCACTCCTAATTGGTAGTTCCCTCCTTTTCATGTGGTGGAGGTTTTTGTTTTTTTGCTTTGGTTCCTGTTTTATCCTGATTTCGTATGCCTTTGGTTTGTGATTTCCTTAATTATCGATTTTGTACTGTGTATTGGGATATGGTCATTGTCCATATTTGTCATTGTGCATAGCAGCTCGTCTGTCTTATACATTGATCATTTAATATACGCGGATCTAGAATTTTTTATGTAAAAAAAGAAACAACAACTGAAAAAGAGGGGGATATATCTGGTCAAGCAAGGTCTTTTGAGCTAATGATTTTGAGAGAACTTTACATAAAGTGGAAAAATCGGTACTTTGCAAATTATATACAATTTTGTTTCAAAATGACTCCATGTAAGACGGGCGTGACTATTGAAAGTCATGTGCTCACACCGACATTATGACCGTGAATATATTCATGGCTGCTATGAAAGCGGATAGCAAATACGCATGTGGAAAGGGCTGATGTGAGGGTGTGGACGAGGTGGAGGATACAGGAATGACAGAGTGAATATTAACATGTGTAAATATTTACTCTTAACATTTCGTAAATGATAAGAGTAAGAAAAGGGGAAGGGGGTTGACATAGTCAAAGAACTGATTCGAGTACCGCCGAGTGTTGATGGGTACACGGTTGCATGCTTTCTTCATCATCATGTACATAATACTTATTAGTACATGTAGAATAAACATGTTTATATATAAAACAGAATCATTTATTTTATTTCAAATTCACTTATAATGTAATATGACCAAAATCTGTGAAATATATGTCCTAAATATACCGAAAGACATAGCAAAATGACTGGAATATGATGCCACAGGACCCATGTTTTAGAAATTTGAGAAATTTTTTAAACAGAAATTTTCAAATGCGTTTGAATAAACGACCAACCTATATTGATCGGGGACTCTTGGTCCACCAGCAGTGACACTCACCAAGTGGTGAAAAAGTTTAACGTCTTCAAATTCATTATGTCTTTCCCTGACATGGTTGCCATAGCATTTTCTATATAGACATAACCTCAGCCAGTGCATGATTTTTGAATATTGTTTTCAGTTTCGTGCGTGAATATCGACGGTGGGTGCGACTAGCAAAGCAGGGGATGCTTACTCCTCCATGACTCCTGATCCCACCTCTTCCTTGCTTGGGGTCCGTCGATGTTTAATTTGGTGCTCTTTTGTGAGTGCTGTTGAGACTTGTCGTCATGATCTTCTTTAACTAATTGGTACCAAAGGCATAATTATGTACGAAAAAAAAACAGTCCATATTCTGCCAACTTGAACGAGCTTACATATCCATGCAATCACCCGAGAAGTCAGGTCAACTTTGACAGTGTGTGTAATGATCGTCAAAGCCCCATCTTCCCTGCCAAAGTTTGAAAAAGACCAGTTATGGAGTGCCGTTGTCAAAGTGAGAGTGCAACTAACTACGCTGGTACAAGGCTGTTTAACTGTCAAGAGTCATGTAGAGTGTCCTTCTTGTGCCAACAGTATCATATCCTCGGTATAAAAGGCGTTTGGTGATTCTGACACATTTTCGAAAGATATATGTCAACCTTTGATCCTTCTTATTTTGATAATTAAGTCAACGTTAAAGACAGGTTGTGAAAGACAAGCGATATGTTCTATTACATCCTACGAGAAATGGGTATTTTTTTCTGTTTTCTGTTTCCTGTTTTTCTGATTATTTATAAGAAACCAAAGTGGAAGATTTAAGTAAACAAGAGAACAAGTACTCATGGTAGAGGAAGAGTCAAAGATCCAGAGGAATAATGCATAATTGTGAAAGTGTCCATTAACAAAGCAATCGCGAACTTTGGAATTGAGACAGGACTAAATTCTTTTTTTTTTTTTTGGAGTGAGTGCGTGAAACTCCCGCCGCGAATACCAGATACAAACGTATGAAATCCGGTAATTTCCAAATAGGTAAACGACGCTCAATTTGAAAGGTCCTACCCAAGAATGTCCTCAGCCATCCTTGATTGGAAATGTCGACATGTGCAATAAGTGCTTAGCGACCATAGAACTTCCGCAGTGACATCTTAAGTTCTTCATTCAAATTACAAATAACTTCATATGTCGAGGACAACGAGATGTGATAACGTTGATTCTATCATGACTTGAGAAGTTCTCCCTATATGTACTATAGAACTCGCCTGGTGTAAAATCTCCAACAAACTTCCAGTTTGCTAAGCCCATCCCTTCACGTGCTCGTGCAGAACAATATTAGAATAGAAATAACAACTTGCTAGCTCGTCGCATGAACTAATCAAATCATCACCTCGCCGCTTCGCTTCTTGGTGATAATTTGTTTGGTTCATACAACTCAGGGAATTACTGGACAACAAACAACGGCTAGATAGTTGTTATTTCTTAAATATTCCACACATGCTCTTTTATAGCGTACTAGTTGTGAAATGAATCCTTCATAGACAGGCATAGAGGGTTTGTTGCTGCACATGAAGGGGGGGGGGGGTTGTGACGGTTAGATTTAAATCATGACGTTTAAACATTTGTCATAAAGATAAATGCTCAAATACCCGATGTCACTGAACGAAAGAAGTGAGTCTAAATAGGAGGCTTAAGTCCTGCTCTAGCATAAGCGGGATGGTGCTAAGATATTAAACTCCTTTAATTTCGATGATATTTATCGGTACAAATGGCTAGTTTCCGAAATAGCAAAAAGAAATATGTATGATGTCACATTGATAAAAGCTTCTTTCAGCTGACAGAGCTCGAAAGAAGTAATTAATACACTTGACAAACATCAGGTCACGGGGAACGATTTTAACTGCTACACACTGCAACGTGAAATAAGTGTTTATATCAATAATGTCGAAGGGTTCTAACTCTATACCTTCTTGAAGAAAATTCCAAACCAATTTCCATGCACCAGACACGTGTTTCGAATATTATCACCCGAGAAGCCCGACTGATATCCGGAGAGGACAGGTGGTCGGGGCCCTATCTTCTCTTAAAAGGTTTGGACAGGACCCGTCATGGAGTCCCATCGTCACAGTCAGTCTGACTGCAAGTCTCAAGAATGCGCTGGTACAAGACTGTAAATTGGTCAAGTACCAAGCCTAGTGTCCCGTCTGGTGACATTAGGTTCATATCTACGGTATAAAAGGCGTTTGATAATTCTGACTAATTTTCGATGGTTTTGCTGTTTTCCTTTGATCCTTCTTATTTTGTTTATCATATCACCATAAAAAGCAAGTTGTGTCATGTACTCTGTTGCGTGTATAGACCCAATTTTTGTAGAATTTCCAGATAGGTTTAACTAGTTTATGAAACCGGAAACCTTGACCTAAAAGTTTCTTGGTAATTTGTAAAGGGGTAGGGCCACGAGACCTCTAAATCGGCCTTCGATTTTTCCCTAGAAATAAATTTCATAAGAAATAATTGATATCTCTCATGAAAATACACTAACGTTTACCGCTTTAAGAGAAAAGAAAAATGTCACCAACCAGAGTGCTATTTAATTGCAAAGACGTCATAAAGTGACGTCATTTTGACGTTATTGACTAATATTCTTTCACATATAATTATTTCATCTTAGTTAATGCATGCTGCCATTGCTAATTTAATTGAGATATGTAGTTTTTATGTCAATTTCGCGACATATGACCAATTTTGGTGTTTTCAAAGGGCTAAAACCTAATGATAAACGCAACATTTACAAAAGATAGATTCGTGATTCAGTAGAGAACGTTTCAAAATGTCAAATAACAGTTAAGAATTCTATGAAGTACAATGTTCAAAATTAGGGCCAATATCGGGCTTCGTGGCCCTTCCCCTTTCTTCTGTGAAAATCCAAAACATCAGTACATGCTCCAGCGTACCGGATGAGATGTGATATGTAAATGCCATACGACGGTAGTCAAGCAAGGGGAAATTTACTATGTTGAATCCAAAATCATCTCTTTTGTCTTATACATATGAATCTTTCCGTTTATAATTTCGATATTTAGGTCCAAAAATGGTATTTCTGTATTTGTAAAGTTTGCTGTGTTAAGTGTTAATTCTTGTTGATAAATTTCATTCTTATATAAATCAAAAACAGGATTGTCAATGGTAAGAATATCATCCAGATACCTAGATGTATTATTGAAAAATTTCAGATCATCAAATTTGCTTTGCTTTTGAATGTTTTGGATAAATTCTTTTGCCTAAGTGTATGTATGGAGATTACGTTTTCAATGAATCTGTAAGTCCAATAGAACTATGATGCTAGCTTATTTCTGCTGTCGTAAGCAGGGACTGTATGAATTCTGCATCGTATGAATATAGGAATATGTCAGCTTGGAGAGGGACGCAGTTTGTGCCCATTGGAATTCCAAACGTTTGTTGATCTTTGCCTCAAACAACAACGAAAATATCGCCTATCAAAATTTTCATCATCTTGATGTTGTAAACGTCAGTGTAATTGTTAAACCTCTTCAATTTTAATAGCTTCAATTCAAATCAGAAACAAATACAGCATGGACCAGACATGCACCGTTCGGATATTTAACAATAGTGATCCTCTATCTAAACAATGTAATATGCCCAAAAATTTACCGAAAACCTAGCAGGATTGTTGGGATATGATAACAGAAATTTTCGAAAAAGTTGAATGAGTTAAAGAAGATCCTGACGATAATCTCAACAGCACTCACATAAGAGCACAAAATTGAGCATCGGAAGAACCGTAGCAATGACAAATATGGATAATGACCATATCCCTGTTTACAGCACAAAATCGATAATTCAGAAAATCAGAAACCGAAGGCATACAAAATCAGGATAAAACAGAAACCAAAGCAAACAAACAAAAACCTCCACCATCTGAAAAGAAGCGAACACCCGATAAGGCAGTGAGACCAAGTGCCCAGGAAGAGTAAGCATCTCCTGCTTGCATGCAACACCCGTCGCTTCAATTCGGTAGAACTTTCACATCCGGTTACTTCCATTTTGGAAGACATAGAGTACAATCTTTGGTTGGGTGGTTCAAATGGTCTATGACAGAATATCATCCACCATTCTGGAGAGTGGGACATCATAGTGTATGACAAGTTCCCCATATCGACATCGACGGTAGAACTTCCTCAGTGACGATGTTAGTCGGTCACAAACATATCCCTGACTGAGAAGCTTATCTGAAAGACGCCCAGCTCTCAGAACAAAATCCGTATATTTGGTACTTGCTCTGGCATAGCGTATCAACTGAGATATGGACACGCCATAAGCAGGCGATGAAGGGATGTTGCTACTCAGAAAAGGACAATTTGTAATGCTGAAATTGATGTCGTAACGTTTGTCATAGAGTGAGGTGTTCATGTGACCATCATTGTCGTAGGACAATATTATGTCAAAATAGGATGCTGAATTATTTGTCTCTGTAGTTTCTTTGACTTCAAGCTCCGAATGATAGATACTGCTCAGGTAATCCGCGAATTTTGGATTGTTAATGGACAACACATCGTCTATGTATCTGTAAGTGAAGTTGAAGTCAGAAGCTAAGTATCTTTTCCCTTCAGAGACCAAAGATTGAATGAATTCAGCTTCGTACGAGTAAAGGCAAATGTCGGCAAGGAGTGGGACACAATTGGTCCCCATTGGAATTCCGACAATTTGCTGGAAGACCTTTCCTCCAAACACCACAAAAATGTTGTCGATCAGAAAGTTTAACATCTGAATAATGTCTGTTTCAGTGTACTTATTTTCAGAATCGGACTTTTCCTTTACAAAGTAGGTTTTGTCATAGTTAACAACGATAAATTTGTATTTGCGATTACCGTTCTTACTTGTAAACGCATTACTTATAATTTTTGCGAGTCTTTCTTTCAATTTACAATGTGGAATTGTAGTGTAAAGTGTCGAAAAATCAAAGGCTTTGATCGAATGGACTCTACCAAAATGAGTGGATTTCAGATGTTCTAAAAGTTCCTTCGAATTCTTTAAAATCCACATCTGGTTGATACCACTGCGAGAATATACTGTCGATCAATATTTTTGAAGCCCAGATTTGATTTCAGATGAAACTTTGGTGAGTAAGATCGATACAGATTTGGTAGAACATTTTGAGGAACCAGCGATGAAATGTTGTTTGTACGGATTCTTATGCATTTTAGGTATGCAGTATAAGTATGGTAAATCTAAATCTAAATTGGTAGTGTCGAAGCCAAAGGAAGCAAGAGCTAATTTGTGGTTACATGTATCTATTATTTCAGAGGCAGAAAGGTTTGTTGGGGTGTAAGTGGGATTTCCAGCTGTCGAATTTAAACCCAACTCTTTAACTAGACTGTTGAAATATTATTTTTGCAAGTAAATGTGTAATTATTTGAGGCTTGAAATTTCTAAAACGTGGGTCCTGTAGCATCATATCCCACCCATCCTGCTACGTCTTTCGGTACGCTTTTTCGACATAGTAACTTTCATATTTTTTTGGCATATTTCATTGTTTAGATTTGAGGATCACTGACGAGGGTTGAGTACCCGAAACGTGCATGTCTGGTCCATGATGCCAATTCATCTGTTCTTAAATGATGCTATTCAATTTGAAGACGTTAACATTTATACCACTTGCTGAGTGTCACTGCTGGTGGACCAGGAGTCCCCGAGGGCACATGTAGCCAAGGTCGATCAATTTCGGTTGGTCGTTTCTTCAACGCATTCTAAAATTTCTGTTATCAAAATTTCTTGAAATTTCTAAAACGTGGGTCCTGTAGCATCATATCCCACCCATCCTGCTACGTCTTTCGGTACGCTTTTTCGACATAGTAACTTTCATACTTTTTTGGCATATTTCATTGTTTAGATTTGAGGATCACTGACGAGGGTTGAGTACCCGAAACGTGCATGTCTGGTCCATGATGCCAATTCATCTGTTCTTAAATGATGCTATTCAATTTGAAGACGTTAACATTTGTCCGCTGGTGTGATGACATAATGTTCTTAGAGGTAGGTAAGCTCTGTGATAACATCAGGGTCTTTAAATATAGACACGAATCTGGTGTTCACAGTTGATTTTAATCGGTTAAATCTAGATAAAAGTAACCCCCTTATTGATTTTATCCATTCGGAAAGGGTGTCGAGCTGTGCATCCTCTTTCTTTGCCCAACGTCTTGCATATTCCTCACAAGCGTCCATGATAATTTTGACATTTTGGTTCCACGTAAAGGACATGCTTTCTCTGTGAAGTGTCAAGTGATTACTATTGTAAAAGATTCAATCGAACTATTATCTAGGTCATTGTGAAGTATCTTGAAATAAATTAAACTTGAAATTTTCCATAATTTGACGTAAGATATTCATCGATATATCTTTGGTGATTTTACGAATACTTCGTATTCAAAGCAAGTTATAGATTGACCAACATAACCAATATTAACGCCATTTTTTTAAAGACTCGAAGCACTACCTTACAAATATGCTAGTCTCATCAAAGGGATCTGTCAAATTGTGTTTGTACATATATTTAACGGTTGTTTATAGAATTAAACTTGAAATTTTCCATTATAATTGTTTGACATTATGTGTTTATATGTATACCAATTTGACGAGTTAAGGCCAGAATTTGTATTTAACGAAAGCTATAAAATGACCAGTATACTTCATTTTTACGCCATTTATGTATCGATGTCGAGTACGAGTACTCCTATTGTGCACAAATACGCAAGGCTCATCAAAATTATTTGCAATATGTTTCTTAGTTCTTTTATACTCTTATTAAAATTACATGTTCTTGGCAGTATCTTGTTTTAAAATGTTTATGAAACATCAATCGTCCTTCGATTCCATAATGGCAATAACTCATATAGGGTGCAATAATGAAGGTGTTTTAATTCATGATTTTAAAAGAGCACCTATATGAACAATGAATAATTCTTTTCCAAATCTATGTATTGAATACATCATGTAGACTATCAAAAAATCTCTAGAAAATTAAAAATATTATGGGTGCCTTATTGGCAGATACTGTATACTGAAAAAAAGAAAGAAAATTACACTTTATTGTTGAAATACTTGAGTTATTAAATCCCATCTTTTTTTCAATAGTATTGGCTTTTTTCGTGGTGTAGTAAAAGTTTGACTCAATAGCAATAATTTTATAACGAAGAATGTATTTGGCAACATTGTCGAAGTTCGGTTGAACAGTATTGTATCTGCAGTTACAAACCTTTAAATGCGATTGTTTTGATTTAGTCCAGCTGATTGGTGAAATAATAGTGCAAATTTTCAGGAAAACTTGAAACTTAGCACACTTGTTTTTAAGGTCATACTTAACAATATTAGCTATGGACCCATCTCATTTTTTTAAAGAAAAATTCTCATTATTAACATGATAATTAATCTTTTTACCGTTTATGTTGCGAAAAAGTCGAATTTATTCAAGAAAATGTTAGATCCTACATTTAAGATTTTTTTATCATGCAATGATGAGCGTGAACCGTGATCACGGATAAGTTACGTCATATGACATAACGTTATCTTTCTCTGAATGTACAAATTTTTGATTTTTTCTATCGTCACTGTTACAAATCGTAGAGAGTTGAAATTCGTATCAACTGAGAACATATAACATGCTCGTTTGTGTGTTTTCAATTTTGGTAATCAAATTCTTAAGAAACCGTGACTCAGATGTTGTAATATTGTGACATCTCCTGCTCTCAAATCCTGAAGAAAAAAACCCAAATAAAAAAAAACATGTGTTTGGGAAATACGAATGCCCCCGTTGGCATCTTTGTAGGTAAAACAGCTAAAAAATGGTTCATATTTTGAGGTCAAGGTCACAAGGTCAAATTTGGTATCCATGGAAAGGTTTTGCTAGAAGAAAGTCATATGTGAAAGATGAAAGCCCTATCACTTACCATTCAAAAGCCATGGCCAAAGTTTAGATTTTCAAAAGTAGGTCAAATTCCAAGGTCAATGTCATAAGGTCTAACATTTTGGTATCGTTCGAAAGGTCTTGCCATAAGAAATACACATGCTAAATATGAAAGCCCTATTATTTACCAATTAAAATTTATGGCCAATGTTAAAGTTTTCAAAATGTAGGTCAAACTCCAAGCTCAAGGTAACAAGGTCAAAAATTTTGGTATCCATGGAAATGTCTTGCCACAAGGAAAAACCCATGTGAAATATGAAAGCACTATCACTTACCATTCAAAAGTTATGGCTAAAATTAAAGTGTTTCAAAAGTTGGTCAAACTCCAAGGTCAAGGTCACAAGGTCAAAAATTGTGGTATCCTTGGAAAGGTTTTATCACAAGGAACACACATGTGAAATATGAAAGACCTATCACTTACCATTCAAAAGTTATGTCCAAGGTTAAAGTTTTTGCGGTCGTTCAGACAAACAGAGGAAACAGACAGACAGACGGACGGACAGACCAAAAACTATGTGCCCCCGAATCTTCGATTACGGGGGCATAAAATGGGGAAAACGAATAAAAACACTTTATTTTAGACGTTAACTTCCACATTTCGTTTTTCAAAAACAATAATGAATTAAAACATCCTATTTGGCATGATATCGTAGAAGTAGTGAATAAAAAATGTTTCCTGGAACGAATTGTGCTTTTGTGTGCAATTGGGCTATTTATCAACGAAAAGGGAGAAATATGGTCACCCCCGCAAACACGGAAATAAAATATTAGGACAATTTTTATGAAAAAACAATGACCTGAGTAAAATTAATTATTCTTTTTGTAGTATTTCGAGCGTGAATTGACTAAAACTAAATTTTAGCAAGCCAATTTATTGATTGACTTCGAGAATCGAGAATCTGCATAAAATGAATGAGAAATGAGGTGAAATATAGTCATTTTCGATATTTAGGTCCTGAATAAGCATATTTGTGTCGAATTCTTGTAATTTAGATGTCATCATTCCAAATAGATATTTTCAATGAATTTCCTTTTAAGTAATCGGGATTGACCATCCCATTCCCTCTTTCAACTGTCAGACGCTATATTTGTTTACATTATGTCATATTGAAATATCATTACTGATAACCGAAGTCATTAATGTGTTAAAAAAATGTTTTTGCTAACTTTTTAATCAATTGTTTATTTTCAAACTTTTGAAGTAATTCTAAAAATGACAAATGTTGTTTGAATTTAAATAAATTAAGAACTGTTAATGACAATGATGTGAACTATTTTTCCTATGCTATTGAATTTGAAGACGTTTAACATTTGAACCACTTGGCGAGTGACACTGCTGGTGGACAAGGTGCATATTGGACATGGCAATTTTCATACTCTTTGGCCATATTACATTGTTTATATTGAGGATTACTGACGATATTGAATTTGAAGACCTTTAACTTCATATCATAGATGACAAATATGGATAATGACCATATCCCTGTATACAGCACAAAATCGACAATTCAGAAAATCAGAAACCGAAGGCATAGAAAATCAGGACAAAACAGGAACCAAAGCAAACGAACAAAAACCTCCACAACATGAAAAGAAGCGAACCCCCGACATGGGTGTGAGAACAGGTGCCCAGGAAGAGTAAGCATCTCCATTTCGGAATTTTCGGCAGGTGTTGCATGCAAGAAGTCTGCTTCTTTTCAGTGGTGGAGTTTTTTGTTCTGACTAATTTTCGATGGTTTTGCTGTTTTCCTTTGATCCTTCTTATTTTGTTTATCATATCACCATAAAAAGCAAGTTGTGTAATGTACTCTGTTGCGTGTATAGACCAATTTTTGTAGAATTTCAAGATAGTCTTAACTAGTTTATGAAACCAGAAACCTTGACCTAAAAGCTTCTTGGTAATTTGTAAATTTCATCTGTGAAAATCCAAAATATCAGTACATGCTCTAGCGTACCGGGAGATGTGATATGTAAATGCCGTACGACGGTAGTCAAGCCAGGGGATATTTACTACATTGAATCCAAAATCATCTCTTTTGTCATATACATATGAATCTTTCATTTTATAATTTCGATATTTAGGTCCAAAATGTCACACTTATGCCCTGTGCCGTGTGGAGCTCGTAAAAAGTTCCCCGCGAGGGGTTCGAAAGTACGTGTTTTGAATATGTTTTCCTGACGTTGTCGCCATGGCACTTTCTATATAGACATAGCGTCAGAGAGTGCATGAATTTTAGATATTGTTTTCATTTTCGTGCTTTAACATCGACGGTGGGTGCGGCTAGCCAACAGGGGATGCTTACTCCTCCCGGGCACCTGGTCCCACCTCTAGCTTGCTAGGGGTCCGTCGATGCTTAATTATGTGCTCTATTGTGAGTGCTGTTGAGATTGTCGTCAGGATCTTCTTTAACTCATTTGTGTTACACTTATGCCCTTTGCCGCGTGGAGCTCGTAAAAAAGTTCCCCGCGAGGGGTTCGACAGTAAGTGTTGTGGATATGTTTTCCTAGCGTTCTCGCCATGGCACTTTCTATATAGACATAGTGTCAGAGAGTGCATGAATTTTAGATATTGTTTTCATTTTCGTGCTTAAACATCGACGTCGGGTGCGGCTAGCCAACAGTGGATGCTTCCTCCTCCCGGGCACCTGGTCCCACCTCTAGCTTGCTAGGGGTCCGTCGATGCTTAATTCTGTTCTCTATTGTGAGTGCTGTTGAATTTGTCGTCAGGATCTTCTTTAACTCTCTTCTACATTTGTAAAGTTTGCCGTGTTAAGTGTTAATTCTTGTTGATAAATTTCATTCTTATATAAATCAAAAACAGGATTGTCAATAGAAAGAATATCATCCAGATACCTAGATGTATTATTGAAAAATTTCAGATCATCAAATTTGCTTTGCTTTTGAATGTTTTGGATAAATTCTTTTGCCTAAGTGTATGTATGGAGATTACGTTTTCAATGAATCTGTAAGTTCAATAGAACTACGATGCTAGCTTATTTCTGCTGTCGTTAGCAGGAACTGTATGAATTCTGCATCGTATGAATATAGGAATATGTCAGCTTGGAGAGGGACGCAGGTTGTGCCCATTGGAATTTCAAACGTTTGTTGATCTTTGCCTAAAACAACAACGAAAATATCGCCTATCAAAATTTCCATCATCTTGATGTTGTTAACTTCAGTGTAATTGTTAAACCTTTTCAATTTTAATAGCTTTAATTCAAATCAGAAACAAATTCAGCATGGACCAGACATGCACCGTTCGGGTATTTAACAGTAGTGATCCTCTATCTAAACAATGTAATATGCCCAAAAATTTACCGAAAACCTAGCAGGATTGATGGGAAATGATAACAGAAATTTTCGAAAAAGTTGAATGAGTTAAAGAAGATCCTGACGATAATCTCAACAGCACTCACATAAGAGCACAAAATTGAGCATCGGAAGACCCCTAGCAAGCTAGAGGTGGGATAAGGTGCACAGGAGGAGTAAACATCCCCTGCTTGGCTAGCCGCACCCGCTGGCGATTTTCACGCGAGAAAAGGAAAACAATATCAGAAACCGAAGTTTGTCCAACTTGTATACATGGCCCTCGGGGACTCCTGATCCACCAGTAGTGACACCCATTAAGTGGTACAAAATTAATGTTAAACAACTCCAAATTCAATAGCATCATTTAGGAACAGACAAATTTGCAGCATGAATCAGACATGCACGTTTTGGGTACTTAACTGTGTTCTGAATCAGATTGTTCCTTGTCCAAAGAAGTTTTTTGAAGAGGCAATGTATCTGCGATTGCAACCCTTCTAGGCGAAGAGTTTTTTTTTCATTATAGAAACGAACATAGTTTAAATTTTGATGAGGTACGCTGAGGTACAGAGCGAATAAATAGAAAGATTTAACACTTGTAACATGTGCAATGTTTGTAAATTAAACTTAAAGAAAATCTACAGCATGACCACCCTGCACATACCCAGCGAAACAAACCCACAAGAAAGTGATACGTAAATGACATCAGACAAAACTACAAACCACAAAAATACACGACAATAATCCATTCGAAACAGACGTACAGAAACATCAAACATTAATGAAAACACATAAAAGGAATGATACCAATGTGCACCCGGCGCCGACTTTCGGCGGCCATCTACTATAAGCAAATGGTGTGGTAATCCGGATTACTTGCGCACACCCCCACCCCCATACAGTCCTGCAACCAACTTGTTTGACAGAAAGGTGGATAGGATAGGATGTAGGATGCAGGATGTAGGATAGAAAGTGGATAGAATCTTATCCTATCCCATCCTATCCTATCCTATCCCATCCTATCCTATCCTATCCACCTCAATCCTAACCATTTCTATCCTACATCCTATCCTATCCTACATCCTACATCCTATCCTACATCCTACCCTACATCCTATCCTATCCTATCCTACATCCTATCCAGTTCATTCTTCAATTCAATCTTCCTTTTTTTTTAATTCTTAAGTTTTTAGCATTTAATTATACTCATTTGATTTAATTCGATCCATTAAAATTTCTTACTTGACATAATGGGTAATATAAATCTTGATTCAATTTAAAAAAAAAACAAACTTGGGGGTTTGTTATGATATTTAGTTTCATTCACTACATGTGCAAAAATGATATTTAATAATAATAAATAATTTGCATTTTAATAAATTCCAAAAACAGCGATAATTACAAAGAATTTACTACTTATGCATTAATTTCTATCGAGTCATTTAGTTTTAATCATAATCTCACTTAAGGTGATGAGAAGTAGTAAAAGGTGGATAGGATAGGATGTAGGATAGGATAGAATGTAGGATAGGATAGGATGTAGGATAGAATTAGAATGGAATGAGGTGGATAGGATAGGATGGGATGGGATAGGATAGGATAGGATAGGATGGGATAGGATAGGATAGGATAGGATAGAGTGGATAGGAGGTGGATGTAGGATGTAGGATGGTGGATAGGATAGGATAGAATTGTCAAACAAGTGGTTTGCAGTACTGTACTTACCTTGATACACAGAGGTATCCATAGAGGCACAATAGTTGTATAAACATAAAACTTTTCACTGTAAGGTGACGTCAAAAACAAAGCGAACTTTGACCAACTTTCAGATAGGACAGTGAAATAGCATGAATTTGCATGAATTCAAAATCAATCCATGAAAAATAAATGAAAATGGTTTAGAACTTTCGTACATTGAATCAGAATTATATCTTTAGGAAAACCCGTACGGTTTGTGTACATTGACGGTAATCGGAAAGATGGAAAATGGTATTTTAGCAACGGCAAGCAGCTCAAACATTTTTTCTGGGAGGACGCCCATCCAGGAATCGATTCTAAAGAAGGTTGTATAACAACATCGCATTCCCGAAACTACAAATGGGTTAACACCAAATGCAATCAATTTGGAGAAACGGCAAGGATTTGCGAAAAGGAATTCATGTGAAGTATCAAGTGATTACTATTGTGAAAGATTCAATCGAACTATTATATAGGTCATTGTGAAATATCTTGAAATAAATTAAACTTGAAATTTTCCATAATTTGACATAAGATATTCATCGACATATCTTTGATGATTTTACTAATACTTCGTATTCAAAGCAAGTTATAAATTGACCAACATAACCAATACAATGTATTAACGCCATTTATTTAAAGACTCGAAGCACTACCTTACAAATATGCTAGTCCCATCAAAGGGATCTGTCAAATTGTGTTTGTACATATATTTAACGGTTGTTTATAGAATTAAACTTGAAATTTTCAATTGTAATTGTTTGACATTATGTGTTTATATGTATACCTATATGACGAGTTTCCCAGAATTTGTATTTAACGAAAGCTATAAAATGACCAGTATACTTCATTTTTACGCCATTTATGTATCGATGTCGAGTACGAGTACTCCTATTGTGCACAAATACGCAAGGCTCATCAAAATTATTTGGAATATGTTTCTTAGTTCTTTTATACTCTTAGTAAAATTACATGTTCTTAGCAGTATCTTGTTTTATAATGCTTATGAAACATCAATCGTCCTTCGATTCCATAATGACTCTAACTCATATAGGGTGCAATAATGAAGCTGTTTTAATTCATGATTCTAAAAAAAAATCATGATTTTAAATGAGCACCTATATGAACAGCGAACATTTTTTTTCCCAAATCTATGTATTGAATACATCATGTAGATTATCAAAACATCTCTAGAAAATAAAAAAAATATTATGGATACCTTATTGGCAGATATTGTATACTGAAGAGACGAAAGAAAATTACACTTTATTGTTGAAATACTTGAGTTATTAAATCCCATCTTTTTTCGATAGTATTGGCTTTTTTCGTGGTCTAGTAAAAGTTTGACTCAATAGCAATAATTTTATAATGAAGAATGTATTTGGCAACATTGTCGAAGTTCGGTTGAACAGTATTGTATCTGCAGTTACAAACCTTTAAATGCAATTGTTTTGTTTTAGTCCAGCTGAATGGTGAAATAATAGTGCAAAAGTTTCAGGAAAGCTCGAAACTTCGCACACTTGTTTTTAAGGTCATACTTTACAATATTAGCTATGGACCCATCTCGAGAAATCAATATGACCGCTTTTTCAAGATGGCCGCCCTTTTCAAGAAAAATTCTCATTATTAACTTGATAATTAATCTTTTCACCGTTTATGTTGCGATAAAGTCGAATTTATTCAAGAAAATTTTAGATCCTCCATTTAAGATTTTTTTATCATGCAACGATGAGCGTGAACCGTGATCACGGATAAGTTACGTCATATGACATTACGTTATCTTTCTCTGAATGTACAAATTTTTAATTTTTCTATCGTCACTGTTACAAATCGTAGAGAGTTGAAATTCGTATCAACTGAGAGCATATAACATGCTCGTTTGTGTGTTTTGAATTTTGGTAATCAAATTCTTAAGAAACCGTGACTATTGTTACGTTATTGACCGTTACAAAAAGGAGTTGTAATGGTATGGGGCAAGAAACAATACTTCGTCGGTGACCATATTTCGCCTTTTCATACTTATCAGTAAATGGCTTCTCGATGGTTATTGGAAATATTAAGTTTATCATAATAAATATCACTAAAGCAATCAGATGTTGTAATATTGTGACATCTCCTGCTCTCAAATCCTGAAGAAAAAAACCAAAATAAAAAAACATGTGTTTGTGAAATACGAATGCCCCCGTTGGCATCTTTGTCGGTAAAACAGCTAAAAAGTGGTTCATATTTTGAGGTCAAGGTCACAAGGTCAAATTTGGTATCCATAGAGGTTTTGCTAGAAGAAAGTCATATGTGAAATATGAAAGCCCTATCACTTACCATTCAAAAGTCATGGCTATTGTTTAGATTTTCAAAAGTAGGTCAAATTCCAAGGTCAAGGTCATAAGGTCAAACATTTTGGTATCGTTCGAAAGGTCTTGCTACAAGAAATACACATGTGGAATATGAAAGCCCTATCATTTACCAATTAAAAGTTTTGGCCAATGTTAAAGTTTTCAAAAGTAGGTCAAACTCCAAGCTCAATGTAACAAGGTAAAAAATTTTGGTATCCATGGAAAGGTCTTGCCGCAAGGAAAAACCCATGTGAAATATGAAAGCACTATCACTTACCCTTCAAAAGTTATGGCTAAGATTAAAGTTTTTCAAAGGTAGGTCAAACTCCAATGTCAATGTCACATGGTCAAAAATTGTGGTATCCTTGTAGGAAAGGTTTTATCACAAGGAACACACATGTGAAATATGAAAGCCTTATCACTTACCATTCAAAAGTTATGGCCAAGGTTAAAGTTTTTGCGGTCGTTCAGACAAACAGAGGAAACAGACAGACAGACGGACGGACAGACCAAAAACTATGTGCCCCCGAATCTTCGATTACGGGGGCATAAAATGGGGAAAACGAATAAAAACACTTTATTTTAGACGTTCACGTCCACATTTCGTTTTTCAAAAACAATGATGAATAAAAACATCCTATTTGGCATGATTTCGTAGATTAAGGGAATAAAAAAATGTTTCCTGGAACGAATTGTGCTTTTGTGTGCAATTGGGCTATTTATCAACGAAAAGGGAGAAATATGGTCACCCCCGCAAACACGGAGATAAAATATTGGGACAATTTTTAAGAAAAAAACAATGACCTGAGTAAAATTGATTATTCTTTTTGTAGTATTTCGAGCGTGAATTGTAAATTTTAGCAAGCCAATTTATTGATTGACTTCGAGAATCGAGATTCTGCATAAAATGAATGAGAAATGAGGTGAAATATAGTCATTTTCGATATTTAGGTCCTGAATAAGCATATTTGTGTCGAATTCTTGTAATTTAGATGTCATCATTACAAATAGATATTTTCAATGAATATCCTTTGAAGTAATCGCGATTGACCATCCCACTCCCTCTTTCAACTTTCAGACGCTATATTTGTTTACATTATGTCATACTGAAATATCATTACTGATTACCGAAGTCATTTATGTGTAAAAAATGTTTTTGCTAACTTTTTAATCAATTGTTTAATTTCAAACTTTTGAAATAATTCTAAAAATGACCAATGTTGTTTGAATTTAAATGAATTAAGAACTGTTAATGACAATGATGTGAACTATTTTTCCTATGCTATTGAATTTGAAGACGTTTAACATTTGAACCACTTGGTGAGTGACACTGCTGGTGTTGGTGGACCAGGTGCATATTGGACATGGCAATTTTCATACTCTTTGGCCATATTACATTGTTTATATTGATGATTACTGACGATATTGAATTTGAAGACGTTTACATCATATCATAGATGACAAATATGGATAATGACCATATCCCTGTATACAGCACAAAATCGACAATTCAGAAAATCAGAAACCGAAGGCATACAAAATCAGGACAAAACAGGAACCAAAGCAAACGAACAAAAACCTCCACCACATGAAAAGAAGCGAACCCCCGACATGGGTGTGAGAACAGGTGCCCAGGAAGAGTAAGCATCTCCTGCTTGCATGCAACACCCGCCGCTTCAATTTGGTAGAACTGTCACATCCGGTTACTTCCATTTCGGATGTTTCGGCGGGTGTTGCATGCAAGAAGGAGATGCTTACTCTTTCTGGGCACCTGGTCTCACTCTCATATCGGGAGTCCGCTTCTTTTCAGTGGTGGAGGTTTTTATTTGTTTGCTTTGGTTTCTGTTTTATCCTGATTTTGTATGCCTTCGGTTTCTGATTTTCTGAATTATCGATGTTGTGCTGTATACAGGGATATGGTCATTTTCCATATTTGTCATAACAGTACTCTGAATATAAAACAGAATTATTGACTAAATTGAAAACACACACACGAACATTTTACAAGCTTTCATTTGATACAAATTTCAAACTTTTTTTCTTCGATCTTTGTACAGAGTATAGAAACGTAACGTCATATGACGTCAGATAACGATTCATGTAGACTTCTTGGTGAATGAAAATATCATAAATTAAGATTATATCAGTTGCATGTAAAAGTTTCAATTGATCCTAACGTAAACGGTCAAAATACTTTAATTTTTTGGTGAATAATTATAATTTTCCCTAAAAATGGAGACCATCTTGAAAATAGCAGTCATTTTGATTTCTCGAGGTGGGTCCATTGCTAATTCGATTTCAACGATACGATGTTTAATGAGCCCTTGTGAATCGTTTTAATATAATGAGTATTCGGCCAAAGTAAAGAAAACACTGTGTTCTACGTCTGCTGAATACAGCCTTTTAGGTGAAATGTACAAAAAAGTATATATTTTACAATCCGTAAAAAAGTCATTTCAAATCAATCTAGATCAATAAGCGATTCATGAAGATCAAACAATTCTACATTCTTTTTTAAAGAAGTTTATATTGAGGTAATTGATGGAAACATAAAAGAATTGTTCTCCAAACTTGATCAGAAAACGTTCTTTGTGTCATTTACCTAGAAAGTGATGGGATAAGAGATCTGTCTAATTACATTCATATTTCGCACATGCTTGTAGAAATGAATATTCCTTTTATTAAAGATAGTCCATATATTGTTAAAAGTAACTTTGGAAACATGTTACTTAGTTTATGTAAAGGTAACAATTTGTCTATTTGCAACCGTAGATTTGGAGCTAACTCATCATTATTTACGTGCAAAAGCTCCAATGTTGTTGTTTATACCATTGTATCAGCAGATTTTTTTTTTATGAAATCCTTTGACATTTTAGACTTTTGCAATTTGTATTCTGATGTCCGTAATCCCGTAACTTTTACATTTGAATGTGAATATGAACAAATTTCTCAAAATGCCCCGGAAAATTTATGTGTAAAAAATGTTTTTGCTAACTTTTTAATCAATTGTTTAATTTCAAACTTTTGAAATAATTCTAAAAATGACCAATGTTGTTTGAATTTAAATGAATTAAGAACTGTTAATGACAATGATGTGAACTATTTTTCCTATGCTATTGAATTTGAAGACGTTTAACATTTGAACCACTTGGTGAGTGACACTGCTGGTGTTGGTGGACCAGGTGCATATTGGACATGGCAATTTTCATACTCTTTGGCCATATTACATTGTTTATATTGATGATTACTGACGATATTGAATTTGAAGACGTTTACATCATATCATAGATGACAAATATGGATAATGACCATATCCCTGTATACAGCACAAAATCGACAATTCAGAAAATCAGAAACCGAAGGCATACAAAATCAGGACAAAACAGGAACCAAAGCAAACGAACAAAAACCTCCACCACATGAAAAGAAGCGAACCCCCGACATGGGTGTGAGAACAGGTGCCCAGGAAGAGTAAGCATCTCCTGCTTGCATGCAACACCCGCCGCTTCAATTTGGTAGAACTGTCACATCCGGTTACTTCCATTTCGGATGTTTCGGCGGGTGTTGCATGCAAGAAGGAGATGCTTACTCTTTCTGGGCACCTGGTCTCACTCTCATATCGGGAGTCCGCTTCTTTTCAGTGGTGGAGGTTTTTATTTGTTTGCTTTGGTTTCTGTTTTATCCTGATTTTGTATGCCTTCGGTTTCTGATTTTCTGAATTATCGATGTTGTGCTGTATACAGGGATATGGTCATTTTCCATATTTGTCATAACAGTACTCTGAATATAAAACAGAATTATTGACTAAATTGAAAACACACACACGAACATTTTACAAGCTTTCATTTGATACAAATTTCAAACTTTTTTTCTTCGATCTTTGTACAGAGTATAGAAACGTAACGTCATATGACGTCAGATAACGATTCATGTAGACTTCTTGGTGAATGAAAATATCATAAATTAAGATTATATCAGTTGCATGTAAAAGTTTCAATTGATCCTAACGTAAACGGTCAAAATACTTTAATTTTTTGGTGAATAATTATAATTTTCCCTAAAAATGGAGACCATCTTGAAAATAGCAGTCATTTTGATTTCTCGAGGTGGGTCCATTGCTAATTCGATTTCAACGATACGATGTTTAATGAGCCCTTGTGAATCGTTTTAATATAATGAGTATTCGGCCAAAGTAAAGAAAACACTGTGTTCTACGTCTGCTGAATACAGCCTTTTAGGTGAAATGTACAAAAAAGTATATATTTTACAATCCGTAAAAAAGTCATTTCAAATCAATCTAGATCAATAAGCGATTCATGAAGATCAAACAATTCTACATTCTTTTTTAAAGAAGTTTATATTGAGGTAATTGATGGAAACATAAAAGAATTGTTCTCCAAACTTGATCAGAAAACGTTCTTTGTGTCATTTACCTAGAAAGTGATGGGATAAGAGATCTGTCTAATTACATTCATATTTCGCACATGCTTGTAGAAATGAATATTCCTTTTATTAAAGATAGTCCATATATTGTTAAAAGTAACTTTGGAAACATGTTACTTAGTTTATGTAAAGGTAACAATTTGTCTATTTGCAACCGTAGATTTGGAGCTAACTCATCATTATTTACGTGCAAAAGCTCCAATGTTGTTGTTTATACCATTGTATCAGCAGATTTTTTTTTTATGAAATCCTTTGACATTTTAGACTTTTGCAATTTGTATTCTGATGTCCGTAATCCCGTAACTTTTACATTTGAATGCAAAATGCCCCGGAAAATTGCATCGCTGTAAATGGAACCAAAGTGAAGAAATGGGGTAGTACTAAAAGTAAAGAATTTTCAGATAACCTAGATGTTGAAAGTATAAATGATATATCTCTCAAATTTAGTGATGTAAATTAAGAGGCATATTCACGGGAAAACGTAAATAAAATCATGTCCGATATTTGTGAAATTATGACAGACGCAGCGAAGGAAACATTTGGCACACATAGAAATATATCTAATTCAAAAACTCAAAATAACATAAAAAACCATGGTTTGATCATGATCGTAAAGTTGCACGCAAAAAAACTTTCGTGAATCAAGAAAGAAATTTAGAAAATGTAGAACAACTGATAGACGTAGTGATATGAATAGAGATGCTAAAATATACAAGATGCAAATGAATACAAGTGTTAAAAATTACCCGATAGCGATAAGCCAGAAAATGAAAACATTGAGGTATAAAATCCTAAAGAGCATTGGAAAATACTAAATACAAAGCAACAAAAATCAGAAGGAAAAATATCGATTGATTCTTTATATAATTTTTTTAAAAACCTAAATGAATCGGACCAAGAAGAAGGTCCGAGGCAGATTTAGACAGTTTAAATGAGCTTATGAATTCAATTATTACAGAAGAAGAAATAAATAGGTCAATGAAGAAATTGAATAATAATAAGGATTGTAGCGATGTTACATGTAGACTTTACATTGAATATAACAAAAATTAGCAAAGTTAGATGGTTGACATTTATGTAAAATTATTCAACATCATTCTAGACACGGAAACAATTCCTAAAATTTGGTTAAATGGAAATATCAAATTATAATCCCATAACTATTATGAGCTGTCTAGGTAAATTATTTACATCTATAATGAATAAAAGATTATCAAAATTCTCTGATGAGTTCAATCTTATTTGTGAACATCAGGCAGGATTCCGGAGGGGTTATTCAACAATGTTTTTATTTTACACTCATTGATACATATGTTTAAACTATTGAAAAAGAAACTAGTTTGCATCTTTATTGATTTTGAAAAAGCGTTTGATAAGGTTTGGAGGAAAGGGCTTTAGCATAAATTATTAGTTAATAATAAAGGGGGGAAAGTTTACAATATCATCTATAACATGTATCAAGGGATTAAATCAAGAATAAGTTTTGAAGGAAATTTCTCAGAATTCTTTCCATGTAATATTGGTCTCCGTCAAGGTGAAAATTTATCACCGTTCTTTTTTTCTTTGTATTTGAATGATGTTAAGGAAATCAGTACAATTACTGATGATATTGCTGACCAGCTTGGTATTTACATAAAATTGTTTATATTGTTGTAAGCTGACGATACAGTGTTGATAGCGGAGTCAGCCGAAAACCTGCAAAGTATTCTTAATTATGAAAGGTAGGAAAAAGTAAAAGAGTTTAATTATCTTGGAATTATTTTTACTTCTAGTGGATCCTATCATAAAACTATAAAGAAAATGTTGAAATGGGCACTAAAGCAATGTATGAAATTTTAAGGAAAAGTAGATTACATTACATCAGTGTTAGATGCATTGCTAGTTAATTTATAAAGATAGTTTAACCTCTTTTAATGTATGGGAGTGAAATTTGGTGATTTTTAAACTTTACTTCGGTAGAACGTGTGCAATTGAAATTTTGTAAATTACTACTTAGTTTAAAGAAATCAACTCCAAATTTTATGGTATATCGGAAATTGGATTTTTGTCCACTTATTGATGATATTAAGGCAAGAATGATTAATTTCTGGGACAAATTTGTACAGGAAATGAGTCAAAACTTTCTTCACTACTGTATTCATTAAGTTTTCTATGAACAATTTGAAATCAAATTGGATAATAAGAGTGAAACAAATTCTCGATGAATGTGGTTTTTGTAATGAAATCTGAAATTTTAGATTCACCAAAAGGTTTGTCTTATAGAATGCTTAAAGAATGGAAATTTGAAGAATACTTAGATTTATTAGATACAAAGGATAGCAATAATTTTTGTAGATTTATAGCCACTAATAAGCATTCACCTATAGAAACAGGAAGATGGCATTCCTTTGAAAGAAGTAACAGGAAATGTTTATACTGTAACAAAAATGATTTAGGGGATGGGTATCATTATCTTTTTGTTTGTTCCTTTTTTAGATTAACAAGAAATCTGGTTTAGAGAAAATGCAAATGCACTAAAATTTAAGCAATTGTTTGAAACAAAAGATCATCTTACTCTACGTAAACTTTGTAAATTCATAAGATTTATATAGTAAACACAATTCTATACCCTTCATAGTCCATCATATTATCCATGTTATCTGTTCAATGTGCTACTTTAAATACCTATATATTTTGTCGTTTATATTGTACGTATGCATTCTCGATACCTATGTAAATCATTTGTTTATGAGAAATAAATATCTCTTATCTTGTATCTTGTTTATTAGCAATAAATTAATCACTAATTCAAACACTGTAATGAGAATGAAACTTGGAATGTATCGGTTATTTTTTCTCTGACATAAGGCAGGGTACATTAAAAAAAATCGGTATGTAGAAGAAACCTTTTTTGTTACTATGTCCTTATAATCGTTAGAGCCAGATGGCTGGCAAGAAAGCTGCTTGTTCAGGGTTATATTACATAACGGCTGAATCTCATCATTGAGGAAGTTCTTCGGTCGCAACGGAGATATACATGTAATGAATAATTTACGGAAGTGTTCCAACTCTATACCTTCTTGAAGGATATTTAAAACCAATTATCACGCACCAGACACGTGTTTCGAATATTAAATTCTCTTCAGTGATGCTTCCAGCCAACTTGCTTTGCATAAGCCGCCAAAATTTATTTCACCAGCGCCCTCTGATTTTATTTTAAGATTCTAAAATTATGCATTTACTTTACAGAGATTGCGCGGCTACAAATTCCTGTATGGCCCATTCAGTAGCATATCAAAATAAAATCTATGTTTAAAAGCAAGAATGGCAATCGCAAATACAAATTTATTGTTGTTAACTATGACAAAACCTACTTTGTAAAAGAAAAGTCCGATTCTGAAAATAAGTACACTGAAACATATATTATTCAGATGTTAGACTATCTGATCGACAACATTTTTGTGGTGTTTGGAGGAAAGGTCATCCAGCAAATAGTCGAATTCCAATGGGAACCAATTGTACCCCACTCCTTGCTAACATTTTCCTTTACTCGCACGGAGCTGAATTCATTCAATCTTTGGTCTCTGAAGGGAAAAGATATTTAACTCCTGACTTCAAATTCACTTACAGATACATAGACGATGTGTTGTCCATCAATAATCAAAATTCGCGGATTACCTGAGCAGTATCTATCCTTCGGAGCTTGAAGTAAAAGAAACTACAGAGACAGATAATTCAGCATCCTATTTGGACATAACGTTGGCTTACGACACTGATGGTCACATGAACACCTCACTCTATCACAAACGTGACGACTGCAATTTCAGCATTACAAACTTTCCTTTTCTGAGTAGCAACATCCCTTCATCGCCTGCTTATTGTGTGTTCATTGTGTGTTATTGTGTGTTATTTTGTGTTCACCAAGAAACTTTTAGGACAAGGTTTTCGTTTTCACAAACTAGTAAAGACTTTCTGGAAATTTTACAAAAATTATTGTCAACTTCTTCTGAAATTCGGACCAATACAGGCAACAGAGTATATTACTTTGGTATTTCACAACCTGAATTTTATGGTGACATTATTGACAAGATAAGAAGGATCAAAGATAGACAACATCACTATCGAAAATTCGTCAGAATCATCAAACGCCTTTTATACCGTGGGTATGATCCTAATGTCACTAGGCTTGGTACTTGACCAATCTACAGTCTTGTACAAGCGCATTCTTAAAACTTGCACTCTGACTGACTGTGACGACGGGACTCCATGACGGGCCCTGTCAAAACCTCTTTAGAGAAGACAGGGCCCCGACCACCTGTCCTCTCTGAATGTCAGTCGGACTCCTCGGGTGATAACATACATGAGCTCGCGGCGGCAGAGCACGGATTGTATTACGTACGCCCTCTTTTTATATCCATTTACATATTCGTCTGTGTTGCTTGGGCCTCTGCGTTTCGCGGTCTTGTTTGTGTGATGTCATCTTACAATGAGGAGGTTGTTTTAAACCACAATTGTACGTTCTTCGAGACCTCTGGGTAATTGGAGAAGTGAGAGGGTTGTGCGCACGTAATCCAGGATAACCACACCATTTGCTACTTGCGTGACAAATGGCCGTCCAAAGTCGGCACCGGTTGCCCATTGGTCTCGTTAGTTTATGTGTAGTCCTTTGTGTTTGATGTTTCTGTGTTGTGCGTTGACGTTCCTTGTCCCTTCCGCGTCTCTTTGTGCTTGTCTGCTTTGTGTTTTTGCATTGGGTGTTTTGGGGTTTTGCTGTGGGTGCTGCAACCTGGTGTTGAGACCCCCTCCTTTGTTTCATATCTCAGATGATACGCTATGCCAGAGCAAGCTTTCAGATAAGCTTCTCAGTCAGGGAAATGTTTGTGACCGACTAACATCGTCACTGAGGAAGTTCTACGGACGATATGGGGAACTCGTCATAAACTATGATGTCCCACTCTCCAGAATAGTGGACGATATTCTGTCATAGACCATTTGAACCATCCAAGATTGTACCCTATGTCTTCCGAAATGGAAGTAACCGGATGTGACAGTTCTACCGAATTGAAGCGGCGGTTATTGCATGCAAGCAGGAGATGCTTACTCTTCCTGGACACCTGGTCTCACTCCCATATCGGGAGTTCGCTTCTTTTCATATGATGGAGATTTTTGTTAATTTGCTTTGGTTCCTGTTTTATCCTGATTTTGTATGCCTTCGGTTTCTGATTTTCTGAATTATAGATTTTTTGCTGTATACAGGGACATGGTCATTTCCCATACTTGTCATTCAGAATAGCATTGGAGAAAAGGTGGTTAGATGTTAACCTCCTTTAATTTCGATGATATATTTCGATAAAAAGTTTCCGAAATAGCAAAAAACATATATGATGTCAAATATTGATAAAGGGCCAAAACAAAGCTTCTTTTAGGCGACATGACTGGAAAGAAGTAGTTAATATACTTAATGGACATAAAGTCACGGGGGAAAGATTTTAACTGCTCTACACTGCAACAAGAAATAAAAAAGCATATCAGATCCTAATTAGGAGATAGTATGTCCTAATTAGGTGATAGCTAAGTCCTAATTAGGTGATAGTATCTCCTAATTAGGAGATAGCTAAGTCCTAATTAGGTGATAGTAACTCCTAATTGGGTGATAGGTAAGTCCTAATTAGAAGATAGCTAAGTCCTAATTAGGTGATATCTAAGTCCTTATTAGGTGATAGCTAAGTCCTAATTCGGTGATAGTAACTCCTAATTAGATGATAGCTAAGTCCTAATTAGGTGATAGTATCTCCTAACTAGGAGATAGCTAAGTCCTAATTAGGTGATAGTATCTCCTAATTAGGAGATAGTATCTCCTATTTAGGTGATAGCTATGTCCTAATTAGGTGATAGCTAAGTCCTAATTAGATGATAGTATCTCCTAAATAGGAGATACATTGTATCTCCTAAATTGGTGATTGTAACTCCTAATTAGGTGATAGGTAAGTCCTAATTAGTTGATAGTGTCTCCTAATTAGGAGATAGTAACTCCTAATTAGGTGATAGTAACTCCTAATTAGGTGATACCTAAGTCCTAATTAGGTGATAGCTAAGTCCTAATTAGGTGATAGCTAAGTCCTAATTAGGTGATAGTATCTCCTAATAAGGAGATAGCTTAGTCCTAATTAGGTAATAGTATCTCCTAATTAGGAGATAGCATCTCCTATTAAGGTGATAGTAACTCCTGATTATGTGATAGTTACTCCTTATAAGGTGATAGCTAAGTCCTAATTAGCTGATAGTATCTCCTAATAAGGAGATAGCTTAGTCCTAATTAGGTGATAGTATCTCCTAATTAGGAGATAGCTAAGTCCTAATTAGGTGATAGTATCTCCTAATTAGGAGATAGTATCTCCTAATTAGGAGATAAAAAAATTTCAAAATGTGGCATTAGGACATATATAGACGAAAGCCCTCCGACGTCAACTTGCGCAAACTGACGAATAAGGTTTTTGCAAAATTCGTTTCCGTTTGCATATCAACGTTATGCTTTGTTGTCGACTTCGCGTGGATTCGTTTGTGAGCGTCTTGATTCGTTTCGGTTAGTTTTGTTCGTCGTTAATTTTTGAACATGTTCAAAATTTCTCAGCTATTAAAATTTTCGTCCATCATTCGTAAGTATTCGTTATGATGCGTTATAATGCGTTAATCATACGGTATGCATGCGTTATATGTTCGTCGACGTTCGCAAGGGACTAGAATGTGACCTACTCTTTTGCATATTACACAACGTATTTGCATTCCAGGCGACTGAAAGCGCATCTTTGCGATATTTTACTTATTGGTGCGACCTGTAACGAATAGCGACGATGCGTAAATAATTCAATCGGAATAAAATGGCAAACGTTTTAGTAATAATCATTACGAATGTTTACCACCGCATACGAATAACAACGAAAATGAATTTTCGACGGCTTTTTGAAACATCTTACACGTTTTTTTTTTTTGTTTTTTTTTTATTGTGAAAAGGGAATTATTCTGAAAATTACTAGTTCAAAATGGAAGATAAACAACGTCTTGTTCTTCAGTGTGCGACTGCAATAGCCCATTAGGAAGTGCTACGGCAACAACTCAACATCTATCAGTATATCAGATGCCGTATCGAAGACAGAACAGGTCGTATCTGGAGAAGACCATGGCTGCATCACGACACGCCAATTTGGAATTTATGATCAACTCATGATTGAGCTCAGGAGAGAAAATCCTGAAACCTTCATGAAAGGCTTTCTGGATGCATATCACTGCTTCTGAACCAAAAAAAAAAAATAAAATTGATAAAGAAAACTATACTCCCAAAACAATTCAATCTTAATTAACTTCTGTTTTCTGAGTGGCCTTGACCTTTAAGAGATTAATAAGAATTTCATGTGTTAATGTTAATTAATTTTTCATTTTGATAATCTGAAACGACAAGTTCATATCTATAACCTTTAATCCTAAAATTACCTTGAATATACTTTGAGGGAAAGCTCAGATCATGCAAAACATTTTGTGAAGTTTGCTTATTTATTATTTTCATATCCTTTTATTGGATAACAAATGACCTTGATCTTTAAGAAAAAGCTCACAATCAAAAACAATTTGTCGATGTATGATGATAATATGAACAGCCTATACATAAGAAGTTGTAATTCCCTCTTGATAATAATTATAACTCTTATATAATTAAAGAACACATGGATATACATGTATTTTTCTAACTTTGTACATTGTATATATTCTTTCATATCATTTGGGCAAGATATACATTTCAATGTATGTTTGAAATATTTTATGAAGTAAATGCTATAATTTAATCTAAGTGACCTTCGACCCAAAAAAATCTGATGTATACATATTATATAAGAATGTACATGTATGAGCTCAGACGGACAGATAGAGAGAGGTGGACTATATGATGGACTCAAAGACCAGCTTTTTTTCGGTGATCATCAAAACATCAATAATTTGCTTTCAACAAATAGTTCTTGAAATTTATTTTCAAGTTTATAGTTTATTTCAAAAACAGCCACATTGTTCTTACGGATAAGGACTAATAGATCGATTTTCTGGCTGCTTCCTTCCCGATCCTTTACACTTACCTTTCCCCTTTTGTACTAACGTCTGCTAGTATACAGGAAATGTAATGTCTGTTAAATGCAGGTGTGGCTAGCTTCGGAAGAGTTCGTGTCAATGCGCAACGCTGCGTTAACTTTCGCGTATTTACGCTCCTAATCGCAAGTGAAAAAACAAATACACAATGCTCATTCTAACGTATCATAGCGCAAAGTCGTAACAATGCGCAGTGCTTCGTTTCTTATTCGCAATAAGCAGTTTCATTGCGTTTGCATTTCGTTATGATCATATTTTTGAACACCGTTTTCGTTCAAAATTCGTCAAGTTTTACAAATTTTAATCATTTGCAAGGCTTCGTTCTATGGATTCGTCTATATGTGAAGGGGCCTTTAAATGTATATGATCATTTCATATCAATACGGCTTACCGATGTACCCTTTCTCCCTAAAGAGTAATAGAAGGAAGATAAAAAAATGACATTTTTACCCCAGACGCACCAAAAATATTGCTCTCTCGTATTCCTTTGTCTTCATAACTTAATTTAGCATAAATATAATTCATTTGGAGGTCACATATAAAGGACACCAGAGGGAGAAATGAGAAACATGTACGTCCCTTCCCCTTTTCTGAAATCCTGGATCCGCCACTGATCCGTTTCTAAAAGTGTGAGTACATGGCTGTGCTCTACATTTTCTTTTCCTCAATATTTGATAAATCTATACATCGCTATATACATTTTTATTAGTTTTAATTGTATAAACTTACACTCAAAATATGTCACCTCAAGTCCGATCGGCACTTGAAAGCGTGGATCAAGAGCTAGGGGGATGGGTTAGGGAGGGGGATCAGTCCGACCCCCCGACCCCTTTGAATTTACAGAAAAGTAAGATATGTTTTTCCAGCTTATATACAAAATCATAAGTGATGATGAATCGGCAGAGCCTTCATAGTCTATGGTTTGGCCATCAAATGCGATTTTATCGATTATTAATAGGTTACACAGATTTGTTCCATCATGTTTACTCTCAGTCAAGAAAATGATGACTTCAGCACTTCATATGAGTTAATATTAATACATTTGACTACTTAATGACGAAATACACTTTTTATGATACAAGGGTCAGGTTTGGCTTATTCATATATTTTTTAGGCACAGGGTTTCAGTGCCTCTCCCTTTCTAGAAAAAAAAAGACAGAAAAGTTTACTTCTTTTTAACTCAACTGAGAAGACTTGATGGGCTTTACCTTTTTTAGCAGTTCAGATTTGGTAACTGCTTTTACATCAGAACAACCTTGAAATAACGTAGAAGACTACCCCGTACATAGCCGTTTAGTGTATGATATGCGAGGGGCGGGACGATATAAAGGATCCTGACGACATTTCAACAGCACTCTAGAGACACAATAGAGCACCGAATTGAACATTCGACGGACCCCTGGCAAGCAAGAGATGGGACCAGATCTGAAGTTATGTCTATATAGAAATTGCTATGTCGACCATGCATGTCAGGGGAAATTTTAAATAAGAATTTAGAATAAAATAAATTAAATTTGTTTTATACTTTAGGTAAAACCCCTCGCGGGGAACATATTACGAGCTCCACACGTCAAATGACATAAGTGTGACATTAATAAAAAAAAAAAGGATCCTGACGACAATCTCAACAACACTTACAATGAAGCACCGAATTGAGCATTGGCGGATCTCTGATAACTGTTTATCCTTTGTCTTATTCTTTTGGATATATGCCTGGACGGCAAATTGCAACCTTTTCATCTTTATGGGGACAGAAATAAATTGCGATCTTCCGTCCGTCAAAATGACGATGGCGTCAGGGGTTTCTAAATACAATCTGTCAGTTTCTTTGGAATTTTTTTTTTTAAATTAGATATACTTTTGCTATCATAACGGATTAAACCAATGCAGCATCAAATTCGAAAAATCTAACTTATTACGTTTGAATTTCTGACTATTTCAAACGGGTTTCCCTTTTCCATTAATTTTGTGGAATTATTCCATATACTATTGGGTAGCATTTCCTGGACCTAAAAAGTTTAAACTGGAGAGTATGTGCAATCTCCATTATTCTATTATCTAATAAGCATTTCTTCCCGATTTCTATCTGAGAAAGCGCTTTTCTCTAATCGTCCTACTCTCTCTTTTAACTCTGTCGTTTTTCGTATAGTTTTCTCTGTATCAATTCTTCAAGTTTACTTTGTATTTCATCACCGTTCCTAATAATGATAGCGTCTATTCTGTCTGTTATGATAGTTGTCGTTCATCTTTTAGGATCCCGCATCCTACTAGAGTACTTCCTGTTTAAATTTATTCATATTTTCATAATTTCCCGACAAATACCAATGATTTCATGATCGGGAATCTTCGGGGTGAAGGAGTAGATCATTGTATGAGAACTGTAATCCATAATTTTACCTAGAAAAATATATAAAACATTCTTTTTGAAGAAATTTAAAATTCTTATTTCTGGTATTTATATTTGAAAATGCATTAGGGGTTGAATACCTTAATATTGTCATTTCACGCATATCTCCCCGCCTTTTTCTTTTTCGTCCCTCAAGTTATTACAGACTGCTGCTATGTACTAATTTTAGAGGCAATGTTTGACTCACTGTTTTATCTCGAAGAAATAGTTCTTTATGCTGTTTGCCTTTCTTCGATTATCTTTCGAACCTTAGTAGTTTAAGTAATCGGATTTAATCTGATTTTAAATTGTCACTTTGTCGGAAACATGCTAGGGGTAGAAATATTGTATAGCTCAAGTGTCATGTGATTTCCTTTTTCCGCTTAACTAATACAAAAACATTGCCATATAACTCTATTTGAGTATGATAGAAATAGAAATTGTTATGAAATGTATCATGTTGATTTCCATATACCGTAGTTAGTAAAGAAAAGACACCTCACAGAAAAAAAGGTATTTATTTCTTATCATATTCACACTAATGTAACATCGTTTGGACTAAGATACCTTAAAATCATCTAACGGTAAATACAAGTAAATGTAGAAGTACTTAAAATATTGATAGCAAAATGTTTCAATAATTTGAATTTTAAAAAGTTGAAACTTACTCTTGGGTAGTTTTCAGCAGACAAATGCAATAGATAAGGGTGAAATCTTATATCAATCTGAAGAAGTTAAAGTGCATAGGGATTTCTCTTTAAATTTTACAATAAAAGATCTTTCCGAATATGGTCGCATAAAAAGAACTTATGAAAGGCTCTTGATATCACTAGTATTTTTTTTTCTCGCAAATTCTTACTTTGAAATAGAAATAAGATTGTATAACTTGAAAAGAATCTGTAAGTATAGATGAAAATGTATAAATGCCTACAGTGGTGATCGTAGTAGTTTACACACTGTTTTTCGGAAACTTCGGGCACACCTCGGAAACTTCGTTAGGAAAAACTGGTAATTCGGAAACTTCGGGCAAAATTCCGCCCTAAATTTACCGATGTTACCTAAAATTCCTAACTTTCCGAATTTCACCGGAATAACCTAAATAATTGTATTTACCCGAAATCCAAAACGAGGCTGCGTTAATATTTATTATTATTGTTTATTTCTTTTAATAAATATATTATTTCGAAATTGTTTTTCATTTGAAGGCATCAAATGTACAACTGATTCAATTTGATTGTCTAACGAGCATCATTTGCACCATAAAGTGGCGATAAAATTCATTTTCGTTTTCTATCATTGCAAACCACGGATCTGTAATCTTTTGCCGATGAGTCGAGGATAATTTCCTCAAATTTTAGAAAATAATATATATTCAAGGATAATTTTAATATAAAATTAGACAAGTGATCCCTCTCCTTTGCCTTTAGACGTGATATGGGTCACCCCCCCCCCCCCCTCTCCCTAATCAAACACAGACATACATGTACATTTTTTCACTCACTACCGAGAAATTACATATTGCATAATGATGATAATAAAACAGCTTTATCTCTCTCTCTCTTTATTTTATTTCCCCCCCCCCCCCCTTTTTTTTTTATATGAATAGCTCTGCATTTTGTCGGATTCGGAATGTTCTAGGTCTACTTTCGGTTTCAAAACATTACTACGATCGAATTTTTGTAGCAGTAAAACTTGATGTTTTATATTTCTCCCTTGATTAAATGCACGAAACAGTCAGGAATTTGATGAAGAATGATCATATCCGTGTTACATATTGAAGAACAGACTGGTAAATGTCAGTACTGACAGCAAGGTATCCAAGAATCTGCAAGATGTGCATGGTAGAATTGTTGCATCATGGCATGCATGTACATGTACTGATGAATGGTACCAGGGACGTATATAGTACGTATAAAAAACAACAACAAACATGATCCAAACATAATGAAGGAATCGCAAACTACTGTCAGAGCCACTGCATTCAATCCAACAATCAACGATTGACGTACGGATTGACGTACGTTTCTACGTACGGCCCGGTATTCTGGAAATTCAACGGTAGGTTAGTACACGTAGGACATGTAAAATGATCTGATGATGTTTAATTTTGTTTGTGATTCAGGCTTGGACCGTTTTATTATGCTGCTGTTGACTGATAATCCTTACTCGGGTAGGGACTATCAGTCAACGGCAGTGTAATATAACTGTTATTATGTTACCGTTGACCTATAGTCCTTACTCGAGTAAGTCGACGGCAGTATAATATATAATTGACTGATAAATCGATCCTTACTCGGGTTAGGACTATCAGTAAATAGCAGCATATTAGAACAGTTTGTGCCTGAATAACAAAATTAAGAGATTATGATTTAAATCACTGTCCACCAGTCTTTACAAAAAAATTCAACCACTGGCCCGAAGACAAGCTAGACATTGAAAATGCCCCAATCTAAAAAGTATTTGGCTTGATTGCAAAGCAGTTCCAGTCTATAGATTGACGATGTCCGCCTGTCTGTCTATCCGTCTTTCTGTCATCCGTTATCAACATTTTGGTTAAAGTTTCTGGTTAAAGCAAAATCTAAGAAACTTTACCTTGACCTTTGACTTTGACATAGTTAAAGATTTTGGTTGAAGTTTCTAGTTAAAGCAAAATCTAGTGAACTTTATGCAGTAGAAACTTTATGTTATACATGTAGTTGCCTTTGACAAGACCTTTCAATTTATCTCGTAACATTTGACCTAGTGACTTTGACCTAGGGCTTTGACCTAGTTAATGATTTTGCTTAAGTGTCTCATTGAACCAAAATCTCAGGAGCTATATACATAGTAGAAACATAATATTATACTTATTGGTTGCCTCTGACAAATCCTTTCAATTTATGCCATAACATTTAACCTGACCTTGACCCAGTTAGTGACAAAAACTTACTTTGCAATCCGGCCATACTGTCTTTAGCAGTGTTTTATTTGTTTATAAAATATAATTGCATTATTGCATTCCTCTAGCATATAACCATATAATTTACGACTAAGTGAGAACTATACAATGATATCTATTTGGTAATAATAGGAATTTACCTTTATGATTTATTGTTAGATGATGTGATTTAGATGTTTGTTATCATCACTTTTTTTTTGTACTTGTTTTATTTCAGGATAATGAGAGTCAACACATACAACATGGTCAAACAGAAGTGAGTGATCATGGATTGGTGCGGCATAGCTTCCTTCCTTCATAATTTGTGTATCTTGGACACCAGAATCAAGACAAGATGAAGAAAAATTAACAAATTTATATTGCATGTAATACATGTATGTGGAATGGCAAAAACATGTGGTTTCTGATGTACTCAGATTGAGAAATTTAATGTCGCCATATAAAAATCACTTAGTTAGGCTGTTTGTTCATCTGTCTCTGACTGTCTGTCCGTTTGTCAGTCTGTCACATATTTGTCTGTAACTTTCTTGATATACATCATTCAAACATTTTTTTTTAAACTTGCAGAGATAGTAAAGCATGATGAGACTCAGCAGGTCAAGGTCACTTTGAAGGTCAAAGATCATTACGAAGCATTTTTAATTAAAAATTTTAAAATTTCATTTATTTTTCATCAAAATGTTTTGAAACATTGTATAATTCAAGAAATCGGCATTGATATATTAGGGCAGGGACAATACTGCACCCAGCCGATATGATACGTATCATGATACCCGATATCGGATATAATATGTATCGCAATACTTTATAAATTGATAAAACCTTCTCAAAATCCTCATGATCCTATTTGATACTATTTATATTCATCATATATAAATAGCTTTTTTTCATTCAACAGGTTACATGTATTCAATACTAGCTTTCTGACCAGAAATTTTTCTGATTCCTATAACATGTACTTCATAAACCAGGAAACAAAATGTTTACATGTACTTTCATTTTCTCTGAAAGTTATTTTTGTTTTTGGTGTGGTGGACAAAAATCCAGAAAATTCAATAAAAAATTTTTTGTAAAATTTTAACTTTGGCGTGTTTGGATATATCGATACTTGGATCGAGAAAAAAAATATTGTGATGCATTGATGAATCAGAGTATTGTACCAGCCCTATGATATATGTCACAGGTTTTTAGATCATGTGTCACATAGTTGTGAACTTAAGTGAAAAGGGAGGGGGATGTTCATTGAAGATACATGATCATATATATATATGGCTACAGTATCTATAGCTAATTGATATGCATCATAATGAAGTATGTTTAGAGGCTATAGTCTAGCTCAAGGTCATTTTCAAGGTCAGGGCAATGTTTTAGGGTCAAACATGTGACAGGTGACATACCTGTTCTTGAACAGTGTTAATCTTGTACTCAAATGTAGACAGTAATTTACCATCTACTGCCATTCACACTTGCTGTCTTTTGACAGTTACAGTTGTAAATTTTTATTGTCAGATTGATAGTATTCTACATGTACTTCATCAGTTGCAAGAAAGGAAATAAATTGTAAAGCAACTGGGTTTTGGTATCTAATATTAATTTTTTGAGCTATACCTTCTTGACCTAGAAGGTGTTGAATATTGATCCACATTGTACTTGAGCTGAATAAGCTATAATAATTACAATTACAATGAAATTGAAAGGGTTAAAAATCTTTGCAAAAATATATATACACAAACATGTCAGCACAAAATGCAAAAAAAAAATACCGAGCACATACAGAAGTTGGATCAGCCAAAGGTCTATAGATCATGTTTACACATGTAAATTTATATTGATGATGTGATTAGAATCATTAGATCACTTTCTTGAATATCTGTTTATACATGATCATGCTCATCAGTTCATTATGTTACACTTCCTTTTGATTTCAACTTTACTCACTGCAAAGCAAATACACCGTGCATATATGCGGAAAACTTTATTCAATGTCTGTTATTCAGTATCTATGTCAAGGTTATCTTCAAAATCAAAGTCACATATTGAGGGTCAATCTGCAACGAGCAACTTGCCCTCTCCTTGAGCAAATCAGTTTCCGGTCCTCCTGGTTATCAATTTTATTGTGTTGTTTGCAGAATTGCTACGTATATGTAGCACTCAAGGGTTTTTAATGACCTGAATCTAGATCAGAGGTCAAGGTAACAATAGACTTTCTTGGCAAAACTTTGTGACAAAACTTTTTCCCCTCTACATGGTTTTCAAAAACATTTGACATAATTACTCTTAGGACCCAAGGGTGTATTATGCTCTTAAATAAAAGTAAGAGGTCAAGGTCATAATATACTTTTTTTATGAAACTGTTTAGAATATTCAGTATGAATACTTTGAATGAATAGTTGGGTATAATTCATTCCTTTATGACAGATCTTGCATAGGAGTTTTTACCTCAAGATTGCAGACAATCACAGGTTTTCAGACAGAGTCCGGCAAAATTATAAATAGTGTGTGATGGTACGGTTATCGTGCCCGGTTAGCTCAGTTGCTAAGAGCGTCTGCCTCCATAGCATAAGGTCTCGGGTTTGATTCCCGGACCGGCCACATTTTTCATTCTGCCTATCACAATTCATTAGTGCAAAGGGCTGTCATAAGATTGAGAACATCTTGGAAAGGAATTTATTAGATATAGAGTTGTACATGTAATGGATAATGGTAGTAAGACAAAAATTTTAACAGATTTGTCGAACAAATTATAAAATATTGAGAAGGACAAAGGAACCCCATATGATTTTTATGAGGGGAGGGGCAGGAAGACTGCATCCCTCCCCAAGAAAAATGTCCAGAAAGTTTGCACCTCTACAAAAAAGAATCTAGCCCGAAGGGTCTGCTGAATTATCTTTGGTCATGCATCCGCTAAAGAACAGAAAAAAAAAAATCGGGCCCTGATCAAGGACTTATAAACAGTCCTTGCCCTGATCGAGGGTCTCCAAAATAAAAAAAAACAACAAAACCCTCCACGCCTCTCCATTGTACAAAATGCTGTTATTTTTAAAAGCCACGGCAGTGACGTATTATATACCTCCCCGGCTAAGGACAGCTGAAATTCTAGAAAATCAAAAAAAAAAAAAAAAAAAAAAAAAACCACACACACAAACACACGATGAGGAATTATTTAAAAAAAAACAAAAAACACAGAACTTGCCTGAAATTTGCAAACAAGTTCGATCATTAGCTCGGTTTATAGACGGTACACAGTGTAAAATCGGCTTTTTATGTAGGAATATAATATATTACTTATTGTCTTTTGAAATTACATTAGTTTTCTCAATTTGAAATTAAGAAATCTCTAAGAATTTTTGAAAATACCAAAGTGTTTCCACTGCCAAAAGTACAACTTCGTCGATCAGAGGAAATTCGAATTGTTTATATTCAACGATCTTTTCTTAGATAAGATCTTTTCTTTAGTTCAACGATCTTTTCTTAGATAAGATCTTTTCTTTAGTTCAACGATCTTTTCTTTTAATACTTTTCTAATATCGGATCTTTTCTTTCTTTTTTTTTTATTTATTGTACACAGGGGGCCGAAGCAAGGTTTTTTTTTAATATTTCAATGACTGACGTGTCCCTCTTTCCATTTAATCAGCTACGTAACGTACAGCGATTTTCCGCAGATTCCATATATCTTTCATATAGAATCTGTGGGAAATCGTTGTACATAGCTGATTAAATGAATCGAGGGAAAGGGGAGGGATTTTGATTGCAGAATGATTTCATGGAAATAAAAATAATCTGGCTACGGCCCCTGTGATTTATTCAATACCAAATTTGACTTGTATACATCATGATGTATGTGAGACTCTAGACAATCAGGGGAGGGAAAGAGTTATAACAGCGTGAGCCCTAGTATTGCAAATTGCCAATAAAAAAGTATATGACTATGTTTGGAAATTTTCAAGGGATATACCCCCCCCCCCTTTTTTTCAATTACACCCCAGAATTCCCGAACACATGTTGCATTCCTTTTGTGAACATAATGGAAATTTCGTTTTGTTGAAATCAATCTTAAAACTACCATTACCCCGAAAAACCCGAAATATTACACTTTTTCCTAAAAAACCTAACTAAAATACCTAACTTTCACGGTTTACCCTAAATTTCCTACCGAATTTTAATAATTCGGAAACTTCGGTCAAAGCGGTAATTTTCGTAAAGTTAGGATTCGGAAACTTAGGTAGGATTTTTCCGAAATTCGGAAACTTAGGTTAAGCCTCGGAAACTTCGGTAAAAGTGTGTAATCTCCCGCGATCACCACTGTAAACCTACCAAATATTCATTTTCACTTATTCCAATTCAATAGATTATATGATTATAATAAGGTAAATCCATCTTACATGTATCTAAGTATGAAGTTCTTTATTACTCTTAATTGCGTATTGTGATTTGGAAATGAACACTTTGTACATTTATTTTCGATTATAGGATGGAGGAAGATTTAAACATTAGAGATCTGTCAATTGGATTGTACAATATTGTTAACAGAAATATTGGTTTTGAAGAGACAATAGAGGAAAGGAGGTTTCTTACTGAGATTAAGTCTGCGATTGACTACATTGAGAATGGACCATGTATACACGATCACATAACCAGTGGGAGTATGGCGGAAGGATTCTATTTTGCTACATCAGATGTAGATTATATGTTTGTGTACAAAAATATCAAGGTTGGTACGGGTAGAATAGGCAATAGAACTGATAACTCTACACAAAACATAGAACATCTAAGGATGGAAACGGATCAGACACGTCCGGGATTCTGTGTTTTACGCTTTATGTCTCAACCAAGCTCTAATGCTATACATGACGATATAACGCAGATGCTTGTCAATTACCAAGACGGTCTGTATTTATCAAGCCTTCTCTGGAGGGACACAATAAAACATTACCTCCCAGACTTCACTCCACATGGCCCATGTGAAAGTACAATATTTGGTGGCATGGAGACTGATATAGCACACTGCCTAAAATTACCAAGATGGCCTACGTCAGCTTATCCTTGTTTACAAAATTTAGAAAGAATAGATTGGCCATCAACCCAAATTTTATCGAACATTGCCAAGAACGGTTGTCACATCGTGCCCATCGGTGACAAATCATCAGATAATGAAATCATAGAATGGCGCCTATCTTTCTCGGAAGCAGAAAAAACATTGATACACGAAATGAATCATTGCCAGTTTCTAACGTATGGCTTGCTAAAGATGTTTCTGAAGGAGGTTATCAATACAAGAAAAGATGTAGATGGTCTTTTGTGTTCTTACTTTCTCAAAACTGTAGTTTTCTGGGAAATAGTTACAAACGGCAAAGTATGGATGGGGCATGACTTCCTTCACTGGTTTTTCATCTGCTTCAGGCGGTTGATATCCTGGATATACGATGGCTATTGTCCAAACTTTTTCATACCTGAGAATAATATGTTCTTAGGGAAGTTCCAAGGAAGGTCTCAGCAAGTTCTTTTATGTCATTTGACATTTCTTTACCGAATGGGACACAAGTGTCTATTGGGTTGCTCGTTCTATCGTGATTATCTACATCTTCTCGATCAACCCGTGAGCTTGCAAGGCATTCAGCCTTCAATAAAAGAGCGTAAAGACATTCTGTTTATTCTATACTTATTACCTGAACTTAAATGTTCGGTTAATATCCCTGTCATATACAAAACCATATGTTACTTATATCGCATGCGAATGCGCTGTCGAACGTCCAATAAAACAGTGATCATCAATACATATATACAATACTGTCTACAGCAACTTTTATACATTGCTGCACAAAATGTGCATCCTTCATCCATTTCATGTAACAAAATCTTATACAGATCAGTAATTAAGTATATCAATTCTGTTAAAAGAATTAAATATGATGCTTCATCTCATAGTATATTATCAGCGATGATTTTATACAGACAAGGAATGTATCACCATGTCATAAAGAAAGTAAATAATACAATAGAAGGCATCAAAGGTCCATATGTAATAAACAAGGGGGGAGTTCTTAACACTTCAAAATATCACGAGTTAGGGGGAAATTTCACTCCTGTGGATGTCATGATAAAGACATTTTTCGTAAACGATATACAATTTGAAAATAACATTGGGATACCAGAACTTTACCTTGAACACAGCTGTACAGATCAACAGATTTCATACTCCCCTTTGGTCCTGCTGAACTTTATGCTGTTTTTAAGCCTTTATCATTTATCTATGTACGATGAAGCCAATGCGACATTAGATGAACTTACAGTGTTGATGAAAGATGGCAATATCCACAGTAATCGAAATATAGGGTGGCAGATTTTGGGGATCAGTCAAGAAATGATGGGAAGATATGATGCTGCTTATGTTTCCTTTCAAAATGCATTAATAGAACCATATTACAGCTTCTTCCGCAAAGCAACTTTATCAAGAATGCAAAACTTGAATTTACGATTGAACAATATCTGATAAATTCGATAGATTTTGATAGTTCCTTCACAAGTCAAGACAACGTTGCCTTGAATAAAACAGTTTCTTATAACTTCGTTTTTACAGATAAGAATTATTCATGGAGACTAGTGACCAAGAAATAATCCGAAAACTTTACCAGGAAAACAAATACTTGATGTGTATAATATAATATGATATTGAAATGCCTTTTATGTATAGTATTACATTCATTTTACGGAATAAAAATTTACTATCACTTTTATTTCCTAAGTTATATTTTAAAAGTACATATACAGTAGAATTCGGAGTTTTTGTTACATATACAGAGTAACTTCCCGTTCGGAACGGTATATAACGTAAACCTACTGTGACGTCATCAAATTCTATGGAAACCAACGTTAAATCCAGGGAAAGAACTTTACAAAACCGATGTTTCTATAGAAATGCTATTACGTCATAATGCTTTTACGTCAGATACCTTCCCAAAATCGAATACAAGCATACACAAAAAAAGACGTAGTAGGAAGGCAGCGTTTAAAACATGAAGTGGAATAGGAGGGTTAAGTACCCGAAACGTGCATGTCTGGTCCATGCTGACAATTTATCTGTTCTTGAACGATCCTAGCCTATTGAATTTGAAGACGTTTAACGTTTGTAATACTTGGCGAGTGTAACTGCTGGTGGACAAGGAGTCCCAGAGGGAACATGTAGCCAAGTTCGATCAATTTCGGTTGATCGTCTGCCTCTTCAAGGCATTCGAAACATTTATGTTACCAGATTTCTTGAAATTTCTCAATCATGGGTACTGTAGCATCATAACCCACCCATCCTGCTACGTCTTTCGGTCTATTTTGGACATTATAGACATTTTTCATCGTGACGAACTTTGAACTTGTACTTCGCACTTCGAACATTGAAGAAAAAAGTGGCGTAGTTGCCGTTCGCGTATAAACTCATATGCGGAGTCATCTACATTTTGATAAGTATATTCAATGGAATGGTTTATTGGACTTCCTGTACAACTGGCTCGCTTTTTTCGGCAACCAACTTATGAAATTAAGTTCGAAGTGCGAAGTGAAAAAAGTCTAATAATTTTCATACTCTTTGGCCCTATTACATTGTTTAGATTAAGGATCACTGACGAGGGTTGAGTACCCGAAACGTGCATGTCTGGTCCATGCTGCAAATTCATCTGTTCTTAAATGATGCTATTCAATTTGAAGACGTTTAACATTGCCTTGTTTAGAATCAATTCTTCTGGTTAAATAACATCTTTATACTTTTCAAAAACAGGATTGTCAATAGTAAGAATGTCATACAGGTACCTAGAAGTACCAATGAAACATTTCACATCATCATTTTTGCTTTAAATTGCTTTTTTTATACGTGTATAAAAATAAATCTGCAACAAGAGGCGCAAAATTAGTACCCATAGGAATCCCTACAACCTGCTTGTAGAGTTTTTCACCACCGAATCTTACTTAAATGTTGTCCAAAAGGAAGGACAAGGCAATACACCGGTCACCACATGTCAATGATTTGAATGATTTGTAATCTGTGGCGGAAAAGAAACCCTTCGATTCAGATGTACAAATATAAGTTTTCCCGTCTCGATCAAAACACCATTTAATAAGTTTGGACAATCGATCATTTATTATGTCGTGATGAAGCGTGGTATACATATTAGAAAAGTCGTATGAAGAAATCGTATTTGCTTGAAAATTTCTTGATTTCATTTTGTCAATGACATCCCCTGAATTTTGAAAAAAATGAAGTTTACACCATTCCTGTTCATGACAGTTTCACAGTATTTGGCCACGTGTTCCTTTACAGCAGTGGGTGCTGACGTCAGATTTCTAGACAAAATTGTAGTTGAGCAGTTGCTAGAATGAGCAATGTATCGAAAATTGTAAGGAGACTTGTGATGTCTGGTTTGCAGTATATTGTAGGGAGATGAAATTTAGAAATAGGGATGTTAAAAGAAGAAATTTCACTGTTATGTTTGCTTAAAATGTTGGGAACACTTTCATTGCTTTCGATATATGTATCAGTAGAGGAAAGTTTCGAAACTAAAGCTGATATGTAGTAGCGTTTTCAAATAATTATGGTGTTGTTGGCTGCTTTGTCTGCGGGCGCGAAGACATATTTTTCATGTAAATTACGTAATATCCAGATTTAGAACTTGGATTTTCAAAAAGATGAGGATTGTTGTGGTAGTTATCTATTCGAATATCGGTAATATCCAGAATGAGATTTCCCAGTCATTCAAAGTATGTGATTCGACTCCTTCCGATTTACACCTTCGTTTGGTATAGTTATCTAAAGCTTCCTTTAGCACTTCGTGACATCTAATAAAATCTATCTTGGATGGGATTGTATACTTTGCTCCTTTGTTTAGAAGACCACGGAGCTGCCTGTCTTGGATAATTGAAAAGTCACCTGTAATAATATGACCAGCTGGTTAATATAGATATTCAGACGTTGCACATTCTCAAGAAGCAGGACATGATTCAAGTATTTTAGGATTTCATGTAACTTTGTTGTGGTTAACAACGAACTTTCGAATAGGTCTCTTATATTTGTAACAAATAAGATGAGGTTCTATATTCTCAAAATATTAAGGAATGGCAATTTGTACGCGAAGATCCCGAAAATAATAGAGATGTTCAGAAGATCAAAACATTTGTTTATAAATGGATTTTCTATGAATCGTCTTTTAGAGGAGGTGTTTTTTAACCAAAGAATAGAGTTTATTTTGTGCGAATGTAACAATGATGTTTAGCCTTAATCAATCAGTGTTTCTTAAGAATTCGACCATTGCTTCATCCAAGATAGATTTCAATTGAACTACTGGAACTGAAGAGAGAGCATGTAGCAGTTCGTGTCTGCCGCCGTTGCGTGCAATGATCAGTAGATCTTTGAGAGTACGATGTACTCTAGCTCTTTTTCTGAGTTTTTGGTTTCGCCTTTTACCGTGAGACCTATGTTTCCGTTTAGTGTTGGGGCGGATTGAGAAGACATTAATGTTTGATGAGGTCAAAGAAATGTTTCCTTGTCCATAAATTTGATCGTTTAAACCAACGGGGTACGTAATTTGCAGTTTGGTTATCCAGGCAAGTTCAGCTTGTAAGCGGCATTTTTTAATTTCAGTTTTATTTTGATATTTGAGTTTTGGAAATAACTGAACTGGAGTAATAGTTATATCCGGAATTGAATGATTATATTCAACGAAGTGGTTGTAAAGGAAATGTCTTTTTTCTGACGCGAGTTTCTTACTTGGTACGAATGACCTCGAAAACGACATTTGAATGTATCCCCTATATATTGGGCGCCACATCCCTTGGCGTGTCACCGACCACCTGTCCTCTCTGAATGTCAGTCGGATTCCTCGGGCGATTACATACATGAGCTCGCTACAGCCGGCAGAGCACGGACTGTATTACGCATGCCCTCTTTTTATATCCATTTACATATTCATCTGTGTTTCTGGGGACTCTACCTTTCGCGGTCTTGTTTGTGTGAGGTCATCTTTCAGTGAGGAGGTTGTTTTACACCACAATTGTACGTTCTTCGAGACCTCTGTGTACTTGGAGAAGTGAGAGGGTTGTGCGCACGTAATCCAGGATAACCACACCATTTGCTACTTGCGTGACAAATGGCCGTCCAAAGTCGGCACCGGTTACCAATTGGTCTCGTCGGTTTATGTGTAGTCTTTTGTGTTTGATGTTTACAAGTTGTGTGTCTCTTTTCCGTCTCGTGCTGTACTCGTCTTTTGTGTTTTTGCATCGGGTGTTTTGGTGTATTGCTGTTGACGCTGCAACGGGGGTCTTGTTGGAGATCTCCTCCCTTCTTATGTAATGACATAGATAGCATCTTAATATGATAAATCGATGTCCTTATCAATCTCAATTTTAAAAGTCTGCCCATCAACGCTAGATTTAATTGTGGAATTACAATTGATGAGCAGACATATACCGCATCTTTCACCATTGTACCTGCAAATGGTTGAAAACCTTCTATGTTTGTTGTTAATTGTAGAGCCTACAGATGGAGAAGTGGGTGGAATACGTCCACGGGGTTTTAATTTAAGGAGGTAATAGAAGTACCTTTGGTGAGGAAAAAAGTTTTTCACTGTTATACGTTGATGATGGGAAAGTGACTGTAATAGAGGGTAATCTCAAAGGAGTTAATTTGATACGAGGAATTTAAACACTTCAAACATCGGTTCGCTCGCGGGGAATTGTATTACCAACTCCACATTGCAACACGAAAAAGTGTAGATATAAAACAAAGGAGGGGATCTCCAACAACATCAGGCTGCAGCACCCACAGCAAAACCCCAAAATACCAAATGTAAAAACACAGAGCAGACAAGCACAGGAAGAGGCGCAGAAGGAACAAGGAACGTCAACGCACAACAGAGAAACATCAAACACAAAGGACTACACATAAACCAACGAGACCAACGGGCAACCGGCGTCGACTTAAGACGGCCATCTGCGACGAAAATAGCAGATGGTGTGGTTATCCGGGATTACGTTCGCACAACCCTCCCACTTTTCCGATTACCCAGAGGTCTCGAAGAACGTACAATTGTGGTGTAAATCAAACTTCTCACTGTCAGATGACCACATACAAACAAGACCACAAAACGCAGAAGACCAAGCAACGCAGATGAATATGTAAATGGATATCAAGAGAGGGCGTACGTTATACAATGCGTCCTCTGCCGCCGCGAGCTCTTGTATGATATGACCCGAGAAGCCCGACTGACCTTCAGAGAGGACAGGTTGTCGGGGCTCTGTCTTCTCTAAAAAGTTTTGGACAGGGCCCGTCATGGAGTCCAGTCAGAGTGCAATCTAAGAATGACCTGGTACAAGACTTTAGATTGGTCAATGACCAAGCCTAGTGACCGTCTTGTGACATTAGGATCACATCCACTGTATGAAAGGCGTTTGATGATTCTGACGCTTTTTCGATACTTTTGTTGTCTAACTTTGATCCTTTTTATCTTGTTAATTATGTCATGCAGGTTGTGAAATATCCAAAGTAATATACTATGTTGCCTGTATTGATCCGAATTTCAAAAGAAGTTGGCAATAATTTTTGTAAAATTTCCAGAAAGTCTTTACTGGTTTGTGAAAGCGAAAACCTTGTCCTAAAAGTGTCTTGGTAATTTGTAAATTTCTACTATGAAAATCCAAACATCTGTACATGCTCTAGCATACCGGATGAGCTGTTAAATGTAGAAACCATAGGACGGTAATCTAGGAACATCACCGCTTATCCAGGGGGAATAAACTATGAATCCAAAAGCATCTCTTTTGTCATACACTCTTGTATGGATCTTCCTATTAACAATTGTAATATTTAGGTCCAAAAATGGTGTTTCTGTGTTTGTAGCCTTGTTAAGAATCAATTCTTGTGGTTAAATAACATTTTTATGATTTTCAAAAACAGGATTGTCGATAGTAAGAATATAATCCAGGTACCTAGAAGTACCAATGAAACATTTCACATTTCATTTTGAAGTGATGTAAAACAGAACTTCGTCTCGAGAAAAGAAAAATAGGCAAACAGACGAAATCAGTAACAGAGAAACATGAACGACAACTTTATCTAATGAACAATTAACAGTGTAAGCACGGAATGTACTTTAGGTGGTGTTTTAAAAGCGGCGCTCTGCTTATTAATACATATAAAACAAATTCAAATATCACATCCATAACTAATAGTGACAAATATGGATAATGACCATATCCCTGTCTACAGTACAAAATCGATAATTCAGAAAATCAGAAACCGAAGGCATACAAAATCAGGATAAAACAGGAACCAAAGCAAACAGAAACAAAAACCTCCACCATATGAAAAGAAGCGAACTCCCGATATGAGAGTGAGACCAGGTGCCCAGGAAGAGTAAGCATCTCCTGCTTGCATGCAACACCCGTCGCTTCAATTCGATAGAACTGTCACATCCGGTTATGAAAAGTATATTATCTATACTTTGATCATCACAGTGTGACCAGATTCAAGATACGAGGCGTATGCTTGCAATAAAAAGAACATTGTGTTCCAAGTATGGGGAAAATTGGTTCAAGTAGTTTCGTATCGGTTTTGACAAAGTTTAACAAAGGACTTTGTATAAGGAAATAATAACTCAAGATTTTATTTAAAGATTATAATGAAGTAAAGAGGGATAAATACAAAACACTCATATAGAAATACCGAGGGCGGAAAAAAGTGGCTCCATTTCATGACGTTATTGAAGTTACCCAATGAAATATATCTACGAAAACAAAATGTTTCGAGTTCAGCTTTATTTTTACGTATCATAACTTAGATCAATGTCTCAAGAAGTAATATACAAACGAAGTATAAATGTTTTTACTGATCCAATGTATTTACAGTTTCCAGCAGCAATACTTGTACGAAAAAGAGGAACAGACTTGCGGCGGGTGTTGCATGCAAGCAGGAGTTGCTTACTCTTCCTGAGCACCTGATCTCACTCTCATATCGGGAGTCCGCTTCTTTTCATGTGGTGGAGGTTTTTGTTTGTTTGCTTTGGTTTCTGTTTTATCCTGATTTTGTATGCCTTCGGTTTCTGATTTTCTGAATTATCGATTATTTTTACAGATATAAGGTCATTATCCATATTTGTCATTGAAAAAAATGCCAAACATCCCTTCTACATGTATATACATTACAATGCAATGTCAAGCTGAAAACACATACGATCAACAAGATTAATACTCGCACTGAACAGTTGATATGTTTCTATCTTTAATCTTATGTGAATACAGAGCACTGGTTACCTGTACTGGTCGGACTCATCGGTTGATAATATGTATGAACTCGCTACAGCCAGCAGAGTACGGACACTGTAAGTCGTACGTTGTTTGTTTTTAAATCCATTTACATATCATTCAACTATGAGTTGTTTTGGTTCCTGCGTTTTGCTGTCTTGTTTTGTTTCCTCACCGTAAGATGACCACTTAAACAAGACAGCATAACGGAGGGAACAGTTCGTTCACATGGGCCACGACTCGTATACTACATATACACGTGTTATTCAGTTAGAATGTCATATTTCGTTTGTATATTACTTCTTGAGACATAGACATTGTATTTCAGTAAGAAACTGTCAAGAATACGGAAGTGAAGGGAGAACACATGCGCATTTTCAATACAGGAGTATCAGGCGTCGTTCTTGTCAAGAAATACGAGGTGTGTGACTCTGCAGCCAGAGAGGAGACTTCTAGAAAGAAATGTGTAAATAATGTACATAGGACACGCATGTTCCAGATAATTAATACTAATCAGAGGTACTTTAATACAATTCTTTTTTCAAGTAAGAAAGATAGTAAGGCGCCCACCTAGTATAATTTTAAAATTTGGTATTCTTAACAGCAGTCCATTAGTTGAACATTGTGGAAATGTTTGTCCAGTAAGTCTCTATTTTTCAAGGAATGAAGTAATACAAAACGTAAAATATTATTTGTGGTATTCAATTTCTGTTATTCTTAGAAATGACATAGTGACATACGAGGGCTGATTGCTATGTTGTGAGCCTCGATCTCGGTTTTCAGGGATGCAGAAGGTAACATTTGTATTCTGCTGATAGATTATCTCAAAAAAGGACAATCAATTAATTCCTCAAACCATGCTTCACTTCTTACGGAGGTTTTTAAGAGTTGTATTGATTCCCTTTAACACTGGTGGCAAAAGTGTATAGACACTGAGGGGATTGTGTAGAAAAATGATGCAAAATGTCTGATAAAATTCAATATTTTTCAATGAGGGGCTCAAAACATATCAATATCAGCCGTGGTATATATGTATTTCGATCCTTATCAATTATCTGACTCATTACGACGGTCAAAACAGGAATCTTCAAAGATGAAAAGATTATTGTCACAAGGGGTAGTACTTCAAAGGAAGGAATTTTGATGGTATAGTTACATTTTCATTTTTCGAAAGTTCAATTAAGAGCTGTCATTCAAAAAGAAACTGATATTTAAACCTTCCAAGATTCGTAAATTGTCTTGCTTACCAATATCTAAGTCCTTCGTTTGTGCCGTCAACGCAAAAAATGACTGAGCCTCGAACGTCAAATAAAAATCAGTCATTTGTTCCAAGGAAGCCAAAGATTAGATTTACTAAGATGCTATTCTGACTTGAAGATAATAGTTTAATAGTTTGAAAAGAATATAGTTTGAAAAGAATACAAAAATCCACTAACGATAAGCTAACACATTACTATAATACATTACCTCATTGTATGTAGGATGTAACAATGAAGAAAGAACGTATTCAATGGGTAATGAGAAGTAATTGGGACACCCATTTATGCAATCCTGAAACCTTAAATCTCTGCATAGGTATAAAGTAAAAATTAATTCAATATTTTTACCAATATTTTTATTGAAAAAAAAATAGTCACTTTATGAGTTATGGTTCCGTTCACTTTACATTGAACTCTATCGGAAAAAGTTCATTTTCCTGAAATTTTTCAACAGAATGTCGGGGCATCAAATATCAATTGGTCAAAAATTTCGAAAAAAAAAAAATTTATCAAGTTTCCCTGAAAAATTTGATGTTCACAAATTAGTTTTTCAGGAATTTTTTTTTTTCATTTTTCATCAAAGGGGAAATAACTCCTAAACACGGTCCTTTTAAACATGGTCCTTTTGAAAATATTTCTTATTTCGATATCTACTAGGCTAGTGCCAACACTTTCAAAATATCATATGACACATAAATATATTGAGTAATGTAATGGAGAGGGCGTTTGTAATGTTGTTAAAACTTTTGCCCGATCCCATTTCGTTTTCGGAAATAAAATATGTTTAAACTAAATATATTGAGTGATAAATACATCTAATTTTAATGTTTTTGGCATTACTTCATTCATTACCGATTGAATACCTATATAGAACATAAATTCAAATATTTTGAAATTTTGTTCGTTTTTTGGAACTTCATCCATGTAATTTGAAACCTTTTCTTTTGAAAATGATCTAGTCCTTTGAAAAGGTTAAAGCCGAATCTATATATCAGTATTCAACGTCTTCAAATTCAATAGCATCATTAAAGAACAGATAAATCTGCAGCATGGACCAGACATGCACGTTTCGGGTACTTAACCCTCGTCAGTGATCCTTTATCTAAACAATGTAATATGGCCAAAGAGTATGAAAGTTATGATGTCCAAAGATGATCCAAAATACGTTGCAGAATGGGTGGGACATGATGCTACAGGACCCACGTTTTAGACATTTCAAGAAATTTCAAATTTGGTGTTTTTATGTCTTAAACATAAAATATCTAACATAGGGCACATGTAGCAAAGTTTGATCAACTTCGGCATGTTAGATTCATCGTTTTTCAACGCATTCTAAAATTTCTGTTATCAAAATGTTTTTGAAATTTCTAAAACGTGGGTCCTATAGAAAAATATCCCATCCATCCTGCTACGTCTTTCGGTACATTTTTTGACATAATAATTTTCACACTCTTTGGGTATTAATTAGACTGAGGATCACTGACGAGGATTAAGTACCGGAACGTGCATGTTTGGTCCATGCTGCACATGTATCTGTTCTTAAATTATGCTATTAAATCTGATCAGACAATTATAAAACTTTTATTTATACACAAACTGTGCGTCTTTGGATTCTTCTTTGTATCCGTAAATGTCGGAGGGCGGTGGTCATGTTATCAAATTTCACATTATTCTCAGTTTACTCAATACACAGGTGACTTTATTATGTATGTACTTGATTTTATTTTATGTGCCCAATATAATGATATGGAAAGTCGTCCAATGTAAGTGCAGGAGGATAGAAATTGGATAGAAAACACCACATGAAAAACCGCAAAAATGGCGACATGCCTGTCAAACAAAATTGAAATCGATGCTTTACAAACTGAGGAAACGATCAGATCAGAAGGATGCTGGAGATGATTCAAATACATATACCTCATAAAAAGGAAACCTATAAGAGTAGTTTCTTTTCCTTACAAAGGAAATGCAACTATGAGATAGGAAAGAGGGAAATGAGGAAAGTTTTATCTAAAAATCTTTAAAGAATCTATCTCTACTTGTTGAGGACTATGATTTTTTTTCTTTTAAAGTATTCGCCTCGGTAACATTGGATAAGCAATTTGAATTTATTGAACCAATTGGCTAAACGCATATGTTAGATTATTTTGAACTGTTTCATAATGATTGTCATTTCGTTGTGACTGAAGATGTTACAGTGTTGGATAATAAGAAATGTCTAAATAGCCAATTTCCAAGAAAAAGGCAGTTTTAAACATACAGAGTATTATAAATTTATATGAATGAAAGCCAAAATAAAATTAATCACGATCAGTTGGTATACAAATAAAAAAAAGATAAAAACGATAGACAAGAATGATATCCAAAATATTGACAACAGCCAGAAACACTTTCTCGAGACAAGAAAAAAAAAGATCAAAACAAAAGGTAGCAATAGCGTATTTTTTTCTCAGAAAAAGGAAGAATAGATAATAAGAAAAAAGGAGGGGATATCCAACAACACTCTGTTGCAGCACCCAAAACAAAACACAAAAACACCCAATGCAAAAACACAGAGCAGACACGCAGTGATAGAGATAGAAAAGGGACATGGAATAACAAATACAATTGAAACAATCAACACAAAAAGATTACATATAAACTAACAAAACCAATGGGAAATCGGTGCAGACTTAGGACGGCCATTTGTCACACCAGTAGCAAATTGTGTTGTTATCTTGATTACGGGCGTACAACCATCCCACTTTTCCGTTTACCTAGAGGTCTTGAAAAACGCACAATTGCAGTGTAAAATATCATCCCTACTGTAAGGTGATCATATAAACAAGACAGCAGATGACATAATGCTCTTGGGGGTAGGTGAGCTCTGTGGAAACATCTGGGCCATTAAAGATAGACTCAAATCTGGTGTTCACAGTTGCTTGTTAGTTGTAAATATTCGATAAAAGTAACCCTCTGATGGGTTTTATCTATTCGGAAAGGGAGTCGAGCTGGACAACCTATTTTTTTGCCCAACGTCATGCACATTCCTCACACGAGTCCATGATAATCTTGAAGTTTTGTTTCCATGTAAAAAGGATTTACGTTCTCATTATTTATGGTATTCACATTGCTGTTGTTCTCGGAAATGTCACATTGACATATGTATTTCAATCCTTATCAATTCTCTGACCTAATACGACGGACAAAACAGGAAACTTCAAAGAGATGAAAAGATTATTGTCACATGGGGTAGTACTTCAAAGAAAGGAATTTTGTTGAATTTGTATTATTTCCAATTTTCAGGACTTAAATCAACGGATGCGATGGAAGGAAAACAGATTTTGATATGAACGCCTTCCAAGATTCGTAAAATATCTTGCTTACAGTATATAATTCCTTCTTTCGTATCTTCAATGCACGAAATTAATTCGGCTTCGACGTCAGATAAAAATTAGTGTTTTGTTGCTATTCTGACTTGTAAAATAAACACTCGTAGCAGAACGGGTCTATGTAATCGATATTGATCTATTTTTATCCTTATTTTTACCCATACGCTATTTATAGATACATAGGTAAGAACTGTTATCTTTATCCAATCAGATTAATCGTTACAAATGAGTAAAAGAAGATCCTGACGATAATCTCAACAGCACTCACAATAGAGCACTATGTTGAGCATCGACGGACCCCTAGCAAGCTAGAGGTGGGATCAGGTGCCCGGGAGGAGCAAGCATCCCCTGTTGGCTAGCCGCACCCGCCTTCGATGTTAATGCACGATAAAGAACACAGTATATAAAATGCATGCACTGTCTGACGTTATGTCTATATAGAAAGTGCTATGGCGACCATGTCTGGGAAATATATTCAAAACACTATTGTCAAACCCCTCGCGGGGAACTTTTTTACGAGCTCCACACGGCAAAGGGCATAACTGTGACACAAATGAGTTAAAGAAGATCCTGACGATAATCTCAACAGCACTCACAATAGAGCACTATGTTGAGCATTGACGGACCCCTAGCAAGCTAGAGGTGGGATCAGATGCCCGGGAGTTCGGTAACTGCCATGTGATCAAGCAGTATATAAAGCGAGCGTTCAGCGAGCTCGGTGCAGTGTGCTGCCAGACTTTCTGGCTATAAAAGCCTCTCTTAGTCGACTTCTGACTAATAGAACAAGAAATAGAAACATTTTGTATCTTTGATTTGGTCTGGCTTTATATTTGATTTTGATATTTGATTTGTTATGTTTGGTTACGATTTATTTGATGATTTGAAGCTATTTAGAATTTGAAAAGGAATTAGGTTAGATTGTATTCGGTTTGAAAGATAAGAAGTGGTATTCGATTTCACAATGACTTTTGCTTCTGTGTATTGCTTTTGTTGAATAAAGAAGATACTTGGTAATAAATATAGAAAAATCTTATTGTTTTGTCTGATTTGCACGCATCTCCACTCGTCCACCACTACATTGGCGTCGCAGGTAGGATAGTTGCACGATTCGGTTGGATAGTTGTACGAATCGGTAGGATAGTTGCACGATTCGGTAGGATAGTTGTACGATTTGGTAGGATATATCGATTGTTTATATTTGTTTGGATAGTTGTAGGATTTGTTTTTGGCATTTAGGCACTGGTTAGTTAGATTGATTTGATAGATTTTCTAAAAATCTATTTCTTTGGATAAAATTATTTTCGGAGCTTGATTTGCTGGACTTTAGTGTGAGATTTTGTCATTTATTTTGGTTGTTGTCCTTTGAGGAATAGTTTATTCGAGTTTCTTGGCAGTGCGGCTCATTTAACTTTTAGTGACAGTGCTTGGTTTATTGTATTTAGCTTTGCTTTGGGATTGACATTTTGGAACTTCGTTTCTGTAAACGAGTGTTGTCAATGTTTATGATGACCGAGATGTAATGGGACCCAGACGTTGACGAATTCCGATGAATTTTCCGTAAACATATACAGCGATGACCGATGATGTACCCTTCGAATCAACTTACTTTCGTTTCCAGTAAATAATCCAGTTACCACGAAGATAAATGCACCTCCATGAACATTCGAACATTCGCGTCCGTTAACAACAGTGTGAAATAATGAACTTTTTCGCGTCCGATCTCCTGTCCTTCAACAGTGCTGTGAACTTCTGACAGTAAATTTTCTTTTCTTTTTCAGGAACTGACTTTTCATTCATATGACTTGTTTTACGATTTTGTTTATACATGGTTATGTTTTTGTTGTTTATCATATGTCATGCTCATATGCACTTGCTGCAATTAACTTCAATCAATATTTGCTCCTATAACTACATGTATTTCAGTTTCAGATACAAATGTTTTGACACTTTATCTTGCACATGAAAATATGTCCGATTATCTTTGATATTGTTTTCATAAGAATGCTTGAGATTTTGATTCTATAGTAGTAGGAATGATATACCATTCAAAAAGTCGATATGTATTGCGTTTTTCAATCATATGATGTGTTAATTTGTTATGAAATGTTTCACTCTGATTGTTAAGAAATCTAACCATTTTCTTTATAAGGGGGAGAAATGTAGCAGAACGGGTCTATGTAATCGACATTGATCTATTTCTATCCTTACTTTTTACCCATACGCTATTTACAGATACATAGATAAGAACTGTTATCTTTATCCAATCAGATTAATCGTTACAACTCACAGTTCGGTAAAACAAAGGAGGGGATCTCCAACAACACCAGGTTGTAGCATCCACAGCAAAACCCCAAAATACTCAATGCAAAAACACAAAGCAGACAAGCACGGAAAGAGACGCATAAGGGACAAGGAACGTCAACGCACAAAACAGACACATCAAACACAAAGGACTACACATAAACCAACGAGACCAATGGGCAACCGGTGCCGACTTAGGACGGCAATCTGCCACGGAAATAGCAGAAGGTGTGGTTATCCTGGATTACGTGCGCATAACCCTCCCACTTTTCCGATTACCCAAAGGTCTCGAAGAACGTACAATTGTGGTGTAAAACAACCTCCTCACTGTCAGATGACCACACACAAACAAGACCGCAAAACACAGGGGCCCAAGCAACACAGATGAATATGTAAATGGATATAAAAAGAGGGCGTACGTAATACAATCCGTGCTCTGCCGCCGCGAGCTCATGTATGTTATCACCCGAGGAGTCCGACTGACATTCAGAGAGGACAGGTGGTCGGGGCCCTGTCTTCTCTGAAGAGGTTTGGACAGGGCCCCTCATGGAGTCCCGTCGTCACAGTCAGTCAGAGTGCAAGTTTGCATGTACTGATATTTTGGATTTTCACAGTAGAAATTTACAAATTACCAAAAAACTTTTAGGTCAAGGTTTCCGCTTTCATAAACTAGTTAAGACTTTCTGGAAATTTTACAAAAATTACAGTCAACTTCTTTTAAAATTCGGATCTATACATGCAACAGAGTACATTACTATGGGTATTACACAACCTGTCTTTTATGGTGATATGATAAACAAAATAAAAAGGATCAAAGGTAGGCAGTATAACCATCGAAAATGCGTCAGAATCATCAAACGCCTTTTATACCGTGGATATGATCCTAGTGTCACCAGACGAACACTAGGCTTGGTACTTGACCAATCTACAGTCTTGTACAAGCGCATCCTTGAGACTTAAAAGAAGTTGACTGTAATTTTTGTAAAATTTCCAGAAAGTCTTAACTAGTTTATGAAAGCGGAAACCTTGACCTAAAAGTTTTTTGGTAATTTGTAAATTTCTACTGTGAAATCCAAAATATCAATACATGCAAACTTGCACTCTGACTGACTGTGACGACGGGACTCCATGACGGGCCCTGTCCAAACCCCTTTAGAGAAGACAGGGTCCCGACCACCTGTCCTCTCTGAATACCAGTCGGACTCCTCGGATGATTACATACATGAGCTCGCTACAGCCGGCAGAGCACGGACTGTATTACGCATGCCCTCTTTTTATATCCATTTACATATTCATCTGTGTCTCTGGGGCCTCTGCGTTTCGCGGTCTTGTTTGTGTGATGTCATCTTACAGTGAGGAGTTTGTACGTTCTTCGAGACCTCTGGGTAATTGGAGAAGTGAGAGGGTTGTGCGCACGTAATCCAGGATAACCACACGATTTGCTACTTGCGTGACAGATGGCCGTCCAAAGTCGGCACCGGTTACCCATTGGTCTCGTCGGTTTATGTGTAGTCTTTTGTGTTTGATGTTTACATGTCGTGTGTCTCTTTTCCGTCTCGTGCTGTACTCGTCTTTTGTGTTTTTGCATCGGGTGTTTTGGTGTTTTACTGTTGATGCTGCAACGGGGTCTTGTTGGAGATTTCCTCCCTTCTTTTGAAGAATGCGCTTGTACAATACTGTAGATTGGTCAAGTACCAAGCCTAGTGTCCGTCTGGTGATATTAGGATCATATCCACGGTATAAAAGGCAGTTTGATGATTCTGACGCATTTTCGACAGTGATGTTGCTATCTTTGATCCTTCTGATCTTGTTAATAATGTCACCATAAAATGCAGGTTGTGAAATACCCAAAGTAATATACTCTGTTGCCTGTATTGGTCCGAACTTCAGAAGAAGTTGACAATCATTTTTGTAAAATTTCCAGAAAGTCTTTACTAAGTTGTGAAAGCGAAAACCTTGTCCTAAAAGTTTCTTGGTAATTTGTAAATTTCTACTACGAAAATCCAAAACATCAGTACATGCTCTAGCATACTGGATGAGCTGTGAAATATAGATACCATAGGACGGTAATTTAGGAACATCACCGTCAAGCCAAGGGAAATTTACTATGTTAAATCCAAAATCATCTCTTTTGTCATACACACTTGTATGGATCTCTACATTAATAATTTTGATATCTAGGTCCAAAAATGGTGTTTCTGTGTTTGAAACGTTTGCCTTGTTTAGAATCAATTCTTGTGGATAAATAACATTTTTATATTTCTCAAAAACAGGATTGTCGGTAGTAAGAATATCATCCATGTACCTAGAAGTACCAATAAAACATTTCACATAATCATTTTTTCTTTGTTTTTGAAGATTTTGGATAAATTCCTTTTCATACGTGTATAAAAATAAATCTGCAACAATAGGCGCACAATTAGTACCCATTGGAATCCCTACAACCTGCTTGTAGAGTTTCTCACCAAATTTTACATAAATATTGTCCAAAAGGAAGGACAAGGCAATACGCAGGTCACCACATGTCCATGATTTGTATGATTTGTAATCTGTGGCGGAAAAGAAACCCTTCGATTCAGATGTACAAATATAAGTTTCCCCTCTCTCGATCAAAACACCATTTAATGAGTTTGGACAGTCGATCATTTATTTTGTCGTGAGGAAGCGTGGTGTACATATTAGAAAAGTCGTATGAAAATATCGTATTTGCTTCAAAATTTCTTGATTCATTTTGTCAATCACATCCCCTGAATTTTTAATAGACCAAAAGAAGTTTACGCCATTCCTGTTCATGACAGTTTCACAGTATTTTGCCACGTGTTCCTTTATAGCCGTGAGTGCTGACGTCAAATTTCTAGACAAAATTGTTGTTGAGCAGTTGCTAGAATTAGCAATGTATCGAAACTTGTAAGGAGACTTGTGAAGTTTTCAATGTAGATTGGTCAAGTACCAAGCCTAGTGTACGTCTGGTGACATTAGGATCATATCCACGGTATAAAAGGCGTTTGATGATTCTGACGCATTTTTCGATAGTGATGTTGTCTATCTTTGATCCTTCTTATCTTGTTAATAATGTCACCATAAAATGCAGGTTGTGAAATGCCCAAAGTAATATACTCTGTTGCTTGTATTGGTCCGAATTTCAAAAGAAGTTGACAATAATTTTTATAAAATTTCCAGAAAGTCTTTACTAGTTTGTGCAAGCGAAAACCTTGTCTTAAAAGTTTCTTGGTAATTTGTAAATTTCTACTATGACTGCCATGTGATCAAGCAGTATATAAAGCGAGCGTTCAGTGAGCTCGGTGCAGTGTGCTGTGTCGCAAACTAAAATGTAATAACAACCTAAAATGTAATAAACTGGATTTATTACATTTTAGGTTATTACATTATAGGTTAGCCATTCAAACCTAAAATGTAATAACAACCTAAAATGTAATAAGTATTCAAGACAACCATAGACATTAAACGTCAGATCTGTTTGTCTATCCGTGGATAACTCTGTGTTCATCTAAGGCTATGTCATTCTCTATTTCTCTTTTTGGAAAAAAAATTGTTTAAATATCTTGATATTCCTTGTATTTGTCGGTGATGCTCAGAATTGATTTTTAACTTGTATTTCTTCGACTTTTAATCATATTTATACATATTAAGGTCTTTGTCAGGTTAATGAAGTGAAAGGCAAATGTAATCTTAGTCTAAAGAATTTATTACATTTTAGGTTATTACATTTTTGGTTGTCCATCCAAACCTAAAATGTAATAATATTTTAACCTAAAATGTAATAAATTCTGAAGATTAAGTTTTTGATTTGCATTTTACTTCATTTACCTGACAATAAATATGATTGAAAGTCGAAGAAATGCAAGTTTAAAATCAATTATGAGCGTCATCGTCAAATGTAAGGAATATCAAGATATTTTAACAAACATCATCAAAAAGGGAGAAATAGAGAGTGAGGTATAGCCTTATATGTACAGAGTTAATGACGGATAGACAAACAAACTGACGTTTAATGGAACATTTATTACATTTAATCTTACGTTTACATGAAATCTTACGTTTAATGGAACATTTACATTTATATGTACAGAACATTTACTACGGAAACGTATTTTGACCACCCTTATTTTGTAATAATTATCTGCATTTAGCATGATATATTGGTGGTTATATCTTTTTAAGTAGAGAAGAAAGTTTAGTTTATAAATAATGTATTAAAAAATCTTGAACGTTTTCTTATAAGATTATATTTAAAAGTAAATAAGCTCTTCATGTTTGCCATATATGTAACATAAAAGTCATCCTTTAGTCTTGTTATTTATCTTCTAATCATTAAATTTCAACTTCAGCAAGAAAGTAACAATATTCAAAACAAGTAAACACGTAAGATTTTTACTGATATTTAGCTGATGATATCATAAAATTTGTTTTCCAACGAAAGATATGAATTTTATATAATTATCGTTCTTTTAAACAGACAAGTGTTTTTTTTTTTTTCGTAAATTACATTACATTAATATAAGGAAATATATAAATAATTGATATTTATCTTTTATAAAATTGGCCTTTTATATTTGTATTATAAATAACCAAAGAGGATGAATAGTTGCATGTTTGAAAATAAGAATATATAAAGTAAGACTAGTAAATTTAACTCGTACTATTTAAATATTTATTTAAACCTGGTGATATTTATCTTACAATTATACAGTAACAAATAAATGATGAAATAATATATTGTAAACAAATAAATGCCGAAAAAAGAAAAGAAGATTTTTTGACACGAAATATCGGAAAGATACTGATAGAGATATATTTATCTAAAAATTATGTTTAGCTGAAAGGGCGAGATATATTTCTTCGGAATCGGTATTCGGTAAAATTCACCTGGGCGGTACGGACGACGTGATGGATTCTGACGAGAATTCGAAGAAAGCAAAGCCAAAGCCAAGCTTGAAGGTAAATTTCAGTGATCAGTTGGATTGATGTCACCTGTCTGTCGACAATTTGGTGACACTTTGAAAGTTTTTTCTCTTTCATGTCATGACAATGTAACTTAACGTCAATGCCGACATCGCACCGGTTCGAACCTTTTTTGACACGTGTCTAGACTGGGTCACCCCCCGTCGTCACCCTTCCACAGAGGTTCGTCAGATCATTCAATCATATGACGCAACTGCAGTTGTTGTGTTACATACACCCACAGGGACCAAGCACAGGGACCTTCCGTCTGTCCGTATGGAAGGGGGGGGGGGGGGTAGGCTAGTTCTACACGTAGTAGGCTTTATCCTCGAAGCCCCGAACTCCGACACCTTAAGCACATGCATGTGTAACTTTCTATTGATTGTAGTCCTTTCGGATGTTTTTCAGTATTACCACAGGGGTCTGTAGATATGCATATTGAGTCTTTATTGTAATCAATATCACTAATTAAGCCGTAATAATTGGCTAAAAACACGCGAAGACGTCTTCGCGTGTTTTTAGCAAATTATTACGGCTTAATTAGTGATATTGATCATTACAATAAAGACTCAATATGCATATCTACAGACCCCTGTGAGTATTACCAATAAATTTAATTCTTTAGACAAATATTAAACCCAATTTAGCTGAAAAACACGGTCAACTGGGGCCGATGCTATTCGCCCGACGGTCGTGTACACAACGTAAAATTCTATATACACGACGGTCGTGTACGCAAATTTTTTGTCTATATACACGACGGTCGTGTACGCAAATTTTTTTGTCTATATACACAACGGTCGTGTATATAGAATTTTTACGTTGTGTGCCCGACAGTCGTTTACAGTACCCAGTGGGTGAATATATTCGATGCTATTCACCCGACGGTCGTATACACAACGCAAATATTCTACATAACAATTCTACATACCCCGACGGCCGTGTATCAACATATAAACTCTATGTGTCCAACGATCGTGTACCAAAACGTGAATTCTATGTGCCCGATGGTCGTGTATCCAAACATGTAAATTCTATGTGCCCGATGGTCGTGTACCCAAACATGTAAATTCTATGTGCCCGACGGTCGTGTACCTAAATGTGTAAATTCTATATACACGATGGCAACATCAGAAGTCTGCAATTGTATATACGTCTTTATGGACACAATATACACGTTTGTTGTTGATGACACACTGAACATTTTTTATCTCGCCAGGCTGTGCTAAACTTTTTAACACATTTCAGTTTAATTTGT